>NC_044243.2:381140-897974 GCF_003957565.2 Taeniopygia guttata
GGCACCGGGAGGGCAACCGGGGGGCACCGGGAGCGGCCACGAGAGGTGGGCACGGGGGCACCGGGAGGCACCGAGGGGCACCGGGAGGCACCGGAGGGCACCGGGAGCGGCCACGAGAGGTGGGCACGGGGGGCACCTGGAGGCAACGGGGGGCACCGGGAGGCACCGGGGGACACCGGGGGGCACCGGGAGGCACCGGGGGACACCGGGGGGCACCGGGAGCGGCCACGAGAGGTGGGCACGGGGAGCACCGGGAGGCACCGGGAGGCACCGGGGGGCACCGGGGAGCACCGGGAGGCACCAGGGGGCACCAGGAGGCACCGGGAGGCACCGGGGGGCACCGGGAGCGGCCACGAGAGGTGGGCACGGGGGGCACCGGGAGGCACCGGGGGGCACCGGGGGGCACCGGGAGGCACCGGGGTGTAATTCTCCTCCCGGCCGCCAGGCGGCGCAGCGCGCTGTTCCGGCACCTCGCCCGCCAGGCCTCGCTGCTGCACACGAGCCGCTCGCTGACGTCACTGAGCCGCTCGCTCTCCTCCTCCGACTCGCTGCCCGCCTCCCCCACGCATGCGCGGGCGCGCGAGCCCGGTAAGGGGCGGGGCCAAGGGAGGGGGGCGGGGCCACTGGGAGGGCGGGCGGTACCGGGGAAGGGAGAACGGGGGCGTGGTCACGGGAACGGGCGTGCGGTGCCCGGTCCTGGTGCCGGTGCCTGGTCCCGGTGCCCGGTCCCGGTGCCCAGTCCCGGTGCCGGTGCCTGGTCCCGGTCCCGGTCCCGGTGCCCGGTGCCGGTGCCTGGTCCCGGTGCCCGGTCCCGGTGCCCGGTCCCGGATGCCGGTGCCCGGTCCCGGTGCCTAGTCCCGGTCCCGCTGCCCGGTGCCCGGTGCCCGGTGCCGGTGCCCGCTCCCGGTGCCCGCTGCCGTTCCCCCCGGCTCTGACCCCGTTCCGCGCAGGGGCCTCCCCGCCCAGCAGCTCGCCCGGTTCCAGCGCTCCGCCGTCACCGGCGGGGCCGCACCTGCGGCCGAGCTCCCTGCAGGGGCTGTCACCGAAGCTGCAGCGGCAGTACCGGGCGGCGCGGTGCCGCTCCGCCGGCAGCATCCCGCTCTCGCCGCTCGCCCACACGCCCTCGCCGCCCGCCGCCTCCCCGCCCGCCTTCCCCGCCAAGCTGCACCCCAAAGCCGCCGAGTCCCCGCGCCTCGCCCGCCGCGGGCTCCCGGAGAAGGCGGCGCCGGGGCCGCCCCGCAAGTTGGGGCTGGAGCCGCCCCGCAAGGACTTCCCGGCCGAGCCGCCGCTGCAGAGCTTGGCCGAGTGGGACGGCGAGGGCCCGGCCGAGCCGCCGCCCGCCGCGCCCCCCGCCCGCCGCCTGGGCCGCCAGGAGCTGCCGCTGCTGCTCGGGGGTCCCCCCGGGCGGAGCCGCCGCCGCCGGGCCCGGAGGAGCCCGAGCGGGGGGCGCGGGGTCCCCCCAAGGCGCTCAGCCCGGTGCAGGAGCACGAGCGCGGCGGGGCGGCCCCGGGGGGGCCCCCGGTGCCCATCGTGGTGGTGGGGCCCGGCGCGACCCCCGGGGACCCCCGGAGCGCCGCGGGCCCCCCCGGGCGCTGAGCTTTACCCGAGCCCCCCAAATCCCGGCTGTAAATAGGGGGGGCACCCCGGGACCCCCAGGCATGCGGGGGTCGCGCCCCCCCCCGGTCCCTCCCCCCGCGTACGCGAAGGGTTAATACTGTGACACACCTCCCCCCCGTGTGACGTCACCGACCCGGCACCCCCCGGTGTGACGTCACCGACCCGGCACCCCCCCCGGTGTGATGTCATCGACCCGGACACCCCCCCCACGCCCACCCCCGGTCTCCCGTTTGCCCCCGGTTCTGGCTCCCGGTGTTTGACGTCAGAGCGGTGATGACGTCACAGCACCGATGGCACGGGCGGGGCACGGGCGCTGCTCTGATGTCACTCGAGGTAGGGGTGGTGACGTCATCCCCTCGAGCGTGACGTCACGGCTGCTGCAGCATCGATGATGTCACGGCTGCGGCATCACCGGCGGCGTTCGGGTGCTGACGTCACGGCTGTGACGTCACTGAAGGTGCGAGGGCGGTGACGTCATAGTGACAGCCGGGAGGGGGGGTTAGGCCCGGTTTGCACTCCGTGGTGACGTCACACGAGAACCGGCCACGCCGGTGACGTCACCAACACCCCGTGACATCATCACAGTCCCCTCCCCCCCCCCCCCCCGTTCTCGCTATGCAAACGCCCCCCGGGCAGGGGGGGCCGGGGGGGTCCCGGGACCCAATAAAGGCTGTACAGCACCGAGCCCCGGCTCTGCTTCGGGGGGACACCGGGGACACCGGGGGGACACCGGGGGGGATGAGGGACACCGGCCATCGCCCCGGAACCCCCCGGGAGGTGATCTGGGGGTGCCACCGCCCCCCAGCCCGGACACTCACGGGTTAACATCGGTGTTTACCCGCCACGCCCCCGCCACGCCCCCCCCGCCCCCGTGACGTCACGGTTCCACCGGGTCCGTTCGCCGCCGCGGAGCCCGAACGGTCCGGGGGGGGTGTCGGGGGATTTTGGGGTGTTGGGGACCTCTCGGGGAGCGCTCGGGGGTCTTTGGGGCGAATCGGGGCGCAAGGGAGGTCCCCGGTGGTCTCTGGAGTGAACTGGGGGGCCCTGGGGGTGGAATTGGGGGTTTAAAGGGGGTCTCTGGCGGAAATTGGGGGTTCCTGGGGGAATTGGGGGTCAGGACCGGGGGTCCCTGACCCTCCCGTGTGCCCCCAGCCCCCCATGGCGCTGCGTTTGGCCGCCCGCCTGGCCCGCCTGGCCCGGAGCGGTGTCCGGTGCGGGGGCACCGGGCCCCCCCCGGCACAGGGTGAGTGCAGGGGGGCACGGGGCGAGAGGGCCGGAGCCTCCCCGGGAGCCCCCCGGGACTGGCAGCGACCGGGGGGGACACCGCGAGTCCCCGGTGCTGACCCCAACGTGGGGGGACACCGCGAGTCCCCGGTGCTGACCCCAATCTCCCGGTGCTTCTCCTCCTTCTCCCGGTGCTGACCCCGCCCCTCCCGTTGTTTCCCCCGTCTCTCCCGGTGTTTCCTCCCTCTCTCCCGGTATTTCTCCCCGCCTCTCCCGTTGTTTTCCCTGTCTCTCCCGGTGTTCCCCCCCCTCTCCCGTTGTTTCCCCCGTCTCTCCCGGTGCTGACCCCCTCTCTCCCGGTATTTCTCCCCCCCTCTCACGGTGCTCCCCCCCCTCTCTCCCGGTATTTCTCCCCCCCTCTCCCGGTGTTCCCCCTCTCTCCCGGTGTTCCCCCCCCTCTCGGTGCTCCCCCCTCTCTCCCGTTGTTTCCCCTGTCTCTCCCGGTGCTGACCCCCCTCTCCCGGTGCTGCCCCCTCTCTCCCGGTGCTCCCCCCCCCCTCCCGGTGCTGCCCCGTCTCTCCCGGTATTTCTCCCCCCCTCTCCCGGTGTTTCCCCCCTCTCTCCCGGTGTTCCCCCCTCTCTCCCGGTGCTCCCCCTCTCTCCCGTTGTCTTCCCCTCCCTCTCCCGGTGTTCCCCCCTCTCTCCCGTTGTTTCCCCTGTCTCTCCCGGTGTTCCCCCCGTTCCCGGTGCCGCCCCCCTCTCCCGGTGCCGCCCCCCTCTCCCGTTGTTTCCCCCCCTCTCTCCCGGTGCCGCCCCCCTCTCCCGTTGTTTTCCCCCTCTCTCCCGTTGTTCCCCCCCCTCTCCCGGTGCCGCCCCCCTCCCGGTGCCGCCCCCCAGTCGCCGCCCCGTTCGACTGGCAGGACGCGCTGGGGCTGGAGTCGCTGCTGAGCTCCGAGGAGCGGCTGCTGCGGGACACGACGCGCAAATACTGCCAGGAGCGGCTGCTGCCCCGCGTGCTGCACGCCAACCGCCACGAGGGTACCCCAAAACCTGACCCGCAACACCCCGAGACAGCCTGACCCCCCCCGCCCCCGGTACAGCGGAACCCGAACCCCCCGAGCGCCGCCAGAAGCAGCCGGTGCCGGTTCCCACACGAGGGTCCCGCAGCTCGCCCCCGATGTCCCCAGTGTCCCCCTGACCTCCCTCAGGATCCTTCCTCTGCAAAAAACGGAGTTTTGGTATCCCCAAAAATCTCCCGGCCCCCCCAAAACTCCCTGACTCCTCTAAGCTCCCTCCACCAGCCCCCAAATCCTTTCCCCATCTCCCCTCCCGCAGGCCCAGGGTGGGGGCAGGGGTGTAGGGGACCCCCAAATTTCCCCAGGGGGTCTCCCCGCTGCCCCCTCTTAGCTCGACCTCTCCTGACCCCCACCTTGCCCCCCCCCAGTCTTTGACCGAGAGATCGTGACGGAACTGGGAGAACTGGGGCTGCTGGGCCCCACCATTCAAGGTTGGGGGGCCATGGGGACACGAGGGGGGACGTGGGTGGGCAGGGACGGCCCGTGGGGCTCCCGAGGGGGTTTTTGGGGGGCTCAGGGGCAGATGGGATGGGTTGTGTGGGGGGGGACAGCTCTGGGGGGTATTGGTGGTCAGGAATGGGGTTTGGGGGCTCTGTGGGGGGCTCACGGGGGGCAGGAATGGGGTTTGGGGGCTCTGTGGGGGGCTCACGGGGGGCAGGAATGGGGTTTGGGGGCTCTGTGGGGGGCTCACAGGGGGCAGGTTTGGGGTGACACTGGGGGCTCTGAGGGATGGCGCTGTCCCCAGGGTGGGGCTGTGTGTCGGGGGTGACACCGGGGTCCCCGAGGAGACCCCCGGGATCCCCTGAGTGACCGGGCTGGGGTCACCGCAGGGTACGGCTGCGCGGGCACCACGTCGGTGGGCTACGGGCTGGTGGCACGGGAGCTGGAGCGGGTGGACAGCAGCTACCGCTCGGTGCTCAGCGTGCAGTCCTCCCTCGTCATGTTCCCCCTCTGGGCCTACGGGACCCCCGCCCAGCGCCAGCGCTTCCTGCCCCGCCTCGGTGAGCCCCCCGCCGCGGGAGGGGCAGCCTGGGGGTACAGGGGGCAGAGGGGCGTTTGGGGGGCGTGCCAGGGGGTTTGGAGGAGGAGTGGGGTGTGCAGGGCGGTGCTGGGGAACTTGGGGTGTCCCCCGGGTGTCCCTGACGCCCCCTCCCCAGCTCGGGGGGAGATCGTGGGGTGCTTCGGGCTGACGGAGCCCAACCACGGGAGCGACCCGGGGCGGATGGAGACGCGGGCACGGCACAACCCCGGCGCCGGCACCTACACCCTGCGCGGGTCCAAGACATGGTGAGGCTCGGAATCGGGGTGAGGGGGACACGGGGGCCCCCCAGAGCTCCCCCTTGACCTTCCCCGAACCGCCCAGGATCACCAACTCGCCCATAGCCGACCTGTGCTTGGTGTGGGCCCGGTGTGAGGAGGACGGGCGGGTCCGGGGCTTCCTGGTGGAGCGCGGGACCCCCGGGCTCAGCACCCCCAAAATCGAGGGCAAGTTCTCCCTGCGCGCCTCGACCACCGGCATGATCCTCCTGGATGAGGTGGAGGTGCCCGAGGAGAACGTGCTGCCCAACGCCGAGGGGCTGGCGGTAAGGGGGGAGCCGGGGCACCCCGGGGAGGGGTCCCGGGGCACGGAGGGGGGTCCCGATGACACCCCCTGTCCCCAGGGCCCCTTCGGCTGCCTGACCCAGGCGCGGTACGGCATCGCCTGGGGCGCGCTGGGCGCCGCCGAGGCCTGTCTGGAGACGGTGCGGCAATACGTGCTGGACAGGTAACGGGGGGCTGGGGGCGTTTTGGGGGGGGTCCCACCCGCCCAGACCTCAGTGCCCCCCTCCCCCGGCCGGCAGGAAGCAGTTTGGGGGCCCGCTGGCCCGGAACCAGCTGGTGCAGAAGAAGCTGGCGGACATGGTGACGGAGATCACGCTGGGGCTCCACGCCTGCCTGCGCCTCGGTCGCCTCAAGGACAAGGGCAGGTGGGTGGCACTGTCCCCAAGGGGTCTGGGGGGCCCTGGAGGGGGTCAGTGTGTCCCCGTCCGTGTCCCCACAGGGCCGCCCCCGAGATGGTGTCGATGCTGAAGCGGAACTCGTGCGGGAAGGCGCTGGGCATCGCGAGGGATGCGCGGGACATGCTGGGGGGCAACGGGATCTGCGACGAGTTCCACGTGATCCGGCACCTCATGAACCTCGAGGCCGTCAACACCTACGAGGGTACGGCGGGGAGGGGCACGGGGGGTCCCCGAGGGGTTTGGGGGGTCCTACTGAGGGGTGGTGATCCCCGCAGGCACCCACGACATCCACGCGCTGATCCTGGGCCGCGCCATCACCGGCATCCAGGCCTTTGCCCCAGCAAAGGGGACGTAGCGGGGACGTGGTGGCACCGGTGGCACCGACGGGGACCGGGGCTGCTCCTCGTGGGAAGGGATGTGAGGAGATGGTGGCACTGACCGGAGCCGGTGTCACCAAGCGGACCCAGGTACCCCCGGAAGGGATCCAGTGCCGCTGACAGGACCCGGTGTCACTGACGGGACCTTGTGTCACCAGCCAGGCCTCGTGTCGCCAGTGGGTCTCAATGTCACCCCAAACAAATCTCGTGTCACTGGCGGGACCCGGTGTCACCAAGCACATCTTGTGTCATTGATGGGACCCAGTGCCACCGACTAAACCTCCTGTCACCAACGGGACTCAGCGTCACCGACAGGACTCGGTGTCACTCAGGGGACCCCACTGGTGCTGGGCCCCGTGTCCGGTGCCATCTCGGTGCCTGTGCCAGTCCTGTGGCCAATAAACGGTGGGACAGCCCCTCCATGCCAGCCCTGCTCGTCAGCATTAATTAACCTGCCAGGATCCAGCTCTGCTCTCGGGCTGGGGGGTCCCAGCTCATCACAGACCCCCACACCAGCTTTTGGGTCAGCTTCAGCCCTTTATTTGTTCCAACCACCGACAGCAACAGCAAGAGAAAAGCCCTTTGGGGCAAAAATCCCCCTGTGGCCCGGCACAGCCCCACGGTCCCGTGGGTTTGGGGGGTCCCGCTCCTGTCTGGGGGTGCCCTCAGTCCTCGGGCTGCAGGCAGAGGTCCTGATAAACCGCCTCCACGGTGCAGCAGATGCGGCGCAGCTCCGCCTGCACCCCCTCCACGCGCTCCAACACCTCGCTGAGCGCCTGCAGCCTCTCCTGGATCAGCCCGTTGTGGAAGCCGTAGCCGTGGAAGAGCCGCTCCTCCAGCTGCTCCGTCAGCTCCGAGACCTGCCCGAGCGTAGCCGCGGCTCGTCCCGGTGCTGGCACGGCCGCCGTCCCCGGGGCCGGGGGGGCAGCTGCGCCCGCCCGCGCTGGCACCGCTCCCGGCCTGGCCCGGCCGCCGCCAGCTGCGCCCCGGTAGCCGCAGCGCCGGTCGCGGTGGCCACCGAGCGCCGGGTCAGCGCGGGCCGCAGCTGCCGGGCCGCGCCGCCATCTGCGCGGGGACCTGGGGACACCCCCGGCCGGTCCCCCCCGGCCGAGCGAGGTCAGGCGCTGGGGCGGCGTGGGGACAACGGGGGACATCGGGGGCCGCTGGAAGCGGGGCCGGAGGCAGCTGCGGCCGCCCCCGCGGGGGGCTCGGGGGGCTCCCCCGGTCGGGCTCCGCAGCTGCCTCCACGCCCGGGCTCTGCCCTCCCTCGTCCCGCCAAACCGGGCGGAATAACGCGGCTCCCCGTGCCCCCGGAGGAAGGGAGGGGAACCCTCCGTGCCTACCTTCAGCAGCAGGCTGTCCCTGACGCCGCTCAGCTCCGTGTGCGCTTCTTCGCGGCCGCCGTTGAGGCGTCGGAGGATGTCCTGCACCCGCTGCTGCAGCCCCTCCACGGCGGCGTCCAGCGAGGCGAAGTACAGCGAGGAGCGGGGACCCAGCGCTGGCTCCGGGCACGGCCTCGGCACGAACACGGGACCCTCACGGGCGGGCGGGGGGCAGCCCATGGACCCCACGGGGACAGGGACCCCACAGGGACAGGGACCCCACGGGGACAGGGACCCCCCCATCGGGGCCGTGGGTCACACAGGGACAGGGACCCCACGGGGACAGGGACCCCACGGGGACAGGGACCCCCGAACGGGGCCGTGGGTCACACAGGGACAGGGACCCCATGGGGACATCAGAGCCATGGATCACACAGGGACAGGGACACCCCTGTGAGGGGCACAGACCCCGTGGGGACAGGGTGGATCACACAGGGACAGGGACCCCATGGGGACAGGGTGGGGGACCTTGGGGCCGTGGATCACACAGGGACAGGGACCCCACAGGGACAGGGACCCCCGAACGGGGCCGTGGATCACACAGGGACAGGGACCCCATGGGGACAGGGTGAGGGACATCAGGGCCCTGGATTACACAGGGATAGGGACCCCATGAGGACAGAGTGAGGGACATTGGATCCATGGATCACACAGGGATAGGGACCCCATGAGGACAGGGTGAGGGACATTGGATCCATGGATCCCACAGGGATAGGGACCCCATGAGGACAGGGTGAGGGACATTGGGGCCGTGGATCCCACAGGGACAGGGACCCCATGGTGACAGGGTGAGGGACATTGGATCCATGGATCCCACAGGGATAGGGACCCCATGAGGACAGGGTGAGGGACATTGGGGCCGTGGATCCCACAGGGACACGGACCCCATGGTGACAGGGTGAGTGACATCGGGGCCATGGATCCCACAGGGATAGGGACGCCCCATCAGGGCTGTGCACCCTCTCAGGGTCACACACCACCAGGACAGGGACAGGCTGTGCCCTGTGACAGCCCTGCCAGTCCCGTTAATTGAGAATTACCCTCTAATTAACGTCGGGACTCGTGGGGACACGTGTGGCACCCCCTCCCCGCACTGCCCGGGGTGTCCTTGCTCTTTTTTTCTCCACTTTTCTCCCCGTTTGAAATCGCGGCGCGGGGTGAGGTCGGTACCTGTCCTGCTCCTCGCCGCGGGGCCCGTCCCCCCCCAGCTCGGCCGGGAAGAGGCTCCCGCCCGCCGCCGCCTCCGCCTCGGGACCCTCAGGCTCCTCCCGCGACATCGCGGCCCCGGGGGGCTGCAGGGGAAGGACCCCCGGGCTGGGACAGCCCCTGCCCCGGGCGGGCTCCGGCGGTGGGCTGGGGCCGGGTCCCGGGGCCGGTGCGGGGCCGTTCTGCGGTCACTACCCCGGCTCGGCCGGTCCCGGGCCGGTTCTCGGCCCCTCGGCCGCCCCTCACCGCACCGGCCTCACGCAGCCCTGCTGGGCGGGCACCACCGCCGCCCAATAGGCGCCCGCCATTCACACCTCGGCGCTGCTGATTGGGGCGTTCAGCGCCCCCAGGGGATGATTGGCACCTGCGAGGGCCAATCGCCGGGCAGTGAAAGGCAGAGGCGGGAAGGGCCGGACGGTCCCGGGGGTCCCGGGCCGGTCTCGGGCGGATCTCGGGGGTCCCGGGCCGGTCTCGGGGATCCCGGGGGGATCTCGGGGGTCCCGGGGGGATCTCGGGGGTCCCGGGCGGATCTCGGGGGTCCCGGGCGGGTCTCGGCTCCCGCAGCACCGTGCGAGGCCATGAAGTGCCAATAAACTCTCCCCACGCGGTTCCCTTCCCCAGCACACACCGGCCTTTATTGGGGGTGGGGACCCCCGGGGACGGGACCCCTCCCCACAAGGAGGGGACCCCCGGCTCAGACGTCCAGGCGGCACATGGGGCTGTCGTAGACCATCTGCAGGTTGACGCGGTGCCCCACCAGCTCCCGGATGTTGTTGATGCCGTATTTGATCATGGTGGGTCTGGGGGGGAGGTGGGATTTGGGGGGTCAGTGGGTGGGATGGGCCCACATTGGGGTCCCCCCCAGGTGAGCCCCCCACTCACCGCTCCAGCGACAGCCCCCAGGCGATGACGGAGACGTTCTCGGGGAGCCCCATGGGCAGCAGCAGCTCGGGGCGGAAGACCCCCGAGTTTCCCACCTCCACCCACTTCTTCAGCCCTGGTGGTGGGGCAGACGAGGATCAGCAGGGGCACCCACAGACCCCCTCCCCATATCAGAACACCACAGTGCTCTCCCCGCTTCAGGGGAGCTCAAGGTCATCCCCAGACCCCCCTGCTCCAAGTGGAGACCCCTCCTCACCCTCGTGGTAGCTGAACACCTCCATGCTGGGCTCCGTGTAGGGGTTGTAGGCGGGTTTGAAACGCAGCTGGGAGATCCCTGGGGGGCACACGGGGGGTCAGGGGGGCACACGGGGGGTCAGAGGGGTGCCCCCGGTGCCCCCCGTGTACCCAGCTTGGTGAAGAACTGCCGGAGGATGCCCATGAGGTGGCCCAGGGTGAGCCCCCGGTCGGCCACGAGCCCCTCGACCTGGTGGAACTCGGCCAAGTGCGTCGCGTCCAGGCTCTCGTTGCGGAACACGCGGTCGATGGAGAAATATTTCACGGGGGTGAACTTCTCCTGGGGTGCGGGGGGGATACACGGGGATGATGGGGGGCAGCTGGGACCCCCAGATTGCCCCAAACTGCTCTGATCCTCCTCAAATTGCTCCGAGCTTCCTGAGCCCTGAACAACGCTGAGCCTCCTAAACCGCTCTGAGCCCCCCGAACCACTAATCCCCCCCAAAAAACCCCTCTGTTCCCCCTCATGGGAACCCCCCCAGACCCTGCCCAGGCTCCCAAAGCCCCCAGACCCCCCCCAAGCCCCCAGACCTGCCGTGCCAGCTGGAACAGGGCGCGGGCGCTGGCTGACGTGGTGTGGGTCCTCAGCAGGTTCTTCCGCGCCTCCTCCACCTTCCACTCGTACCTGTACCTGGGGGGGCCACAGAGGGGGTTCAGGGGGGTGGGGGACACACACGGGACCCCCTGAATCGCCCCCCAGGTCGGGGTCTCACCCCTGTGAGCCGTAGCCTCCCTGCGAGTGCACCTTCTTCACCTTGGAGTAGTAGCCAGGGGGCAACTGGGGGGCTTCAGCGGGATCTGGGGGGGCAAAACGGTGAGGGGGGGGGCTGGAGGGCTTTGAGGGGTGTTTGTGGGGGCTCAGGGGGCAGGGGGGCTTGTCAGAGGGGTCTGGGGGATCACAGGGGTGTGGGGCAGAGCCGGGGGGCTGAGGGGGGGTTCAGAGGGGTGTGGGGCAGGGGGGGAAACAGAGGGGTCTGGGGGATCAGAGGGGTGTGGGGCAGGGCTGGGGGGCTGAGGGGGGATCAGAGGGATGTGGGGGATCAGAGGGACGTGGGGCAGGGCCGGGGGGCTGAGGGGGGTTCAGAGGGGCGTGGGGCAGGGCCGGGGGGCTGAGGGGGGTTCAGAGGGGCGTGGGGCAGGGCCGGGGGGCTGAGGGGGGGATCAGAGGGGTGTGGGGGATCAGAGGGGTGTGGGGCAGGGCCAGGGGGGCTGAGGGGGGATCAGAGGGGTGTGGGCAGGGCCAGGGGGCTCAGAGGGGTCCCAGGGGGGGTCAGCAGGTCCCCCTGCCCCCCAGCACCCACCCAGCAGGAAGAAGGTGTCGTGCTGGTCGCGCGCCGGGTGCTGCTGGGGCTGGAAGAGCGCGTCGAAATTCCAGAAGGAGCTCTCCACAAAATTCTCCGTGGGCATCTCCGTGAACCTGGGGGGGCCCCCCCGTGATCCAGAACCCCGAGGACAAAGTGAGGCCCTGGGGGGCTGCCGGGGAAGGGGCTGGGCCCCCTCTGAGCCCCACTTTGTGCCCCCCCGGGCTGCAGCAGATCGACAACGCCGAGTACAGCCCCGACCCCCTCCCAACAGCTTCGGGGTGATCGGCCTCGACCCCTGGCAGGTGAGGGGGGGTCCCAGGAGCTGCAGGTGAAGCCCCCACAGGTGAACCAGGCCCCCCAGCCCCCCGCTCACCCCATCTCCAGGAAGATCTGGCGCAGCTCCGAGCGCACCTTGAGCAGGGGGTGCAGGTGGCCGCAGTTGGGGGGCAGCCCCAGCGAGGAGAAGTTGTAGGGTTTGAAGGGCAGCTGGCGCCAGGAGCCCCTGCAGGACGGGCCAGCGCTCACTGCCCGGCCTGGGGGGGCTGGGGAGGGTCCTGGGGGGCTGGGGAGGGTCCTGGGGGGCTGAGGAGGGTCCTGGGGGGTCAGGGAGGGCCCTGGGGGGGTTAAGGGAGGGTCCTGGGGGGCTGGGGAGGGTCCTGAGGGGTCTGGGAGGGTCCTGGGGGGCTGGGGAGGATCCTGGGAGGGTCCTGGGGGGTCCAGGGAGGGTCCTGGGGGGTCAGGGAGGGTCCTGGGGGGCTGGGGAGGGTCCTGGGGGGGGCAGGGGAGGTTCCTGGGGGGCCAGGGAGGGTCCTGGGGGGTCAGGGAGGGTCCTGGGGGGTCAGGGAGGGTCCTGGGGGTCAGGGAGGGTTCTGGGGGTGAGGGAGGGTCCTGGGGGGTCCGGGAGGGTCCTGGGGGTCAGGGAGGGTCCTGGGAGGGTCCTGGGGGGTCAGGGAGGGTTCTGGGGGGCTGGGGAGGGTCCTGGGGGGTCAGGGAGGGTTCTGGGGGGTCAGGGAGGGACGGGGGGACGCCTACGTGGCGATCATCTCCGGGGTCAGCTCCGTCTCCGGCCGCGCCACCGCCGTGCTGAAGGCGCTGCCCTTGCGGATCCAGTAGGATTTGAGGGTCCTGGGGGGGCAGCGAGGGCGTTGGTGACCCCCCGGCTCCTCGTTAATTAGCGCTAATTTCATTAACGGTCGGCTTCACGGCGTTTTTATTGAATGCTTCGCCCGCGCGGGTTTCACACAGTCTTTAATTGGGTTGTGGGATCGTTGAGGTTTTGGGTTTGTTGGGGTAAACCGTGACAAATTTCAGTTAAAAAAACCCAAAATGGGGGAGGTGAGGCCTTAAATCTCCGGCTCCTCAAGGAGAGGAGAAGCAGCAGAACTGAGAACAACAAAAACCTGCGAGATTGGACATTGCCAGCCCGAAAAAAGGACAACAAAAGGCCCGAAGAGCGTGGATAGAAATAAAAACTGATAAACCAACAACCCCTAATCTCATTAATGAGTAGAACTGTGGATTTTAGGAGCAATTAATTCGCTCTGCCCCACTCACACTTCCAGGAGCAGCTTCCTCCTCTTGAGCTCGGCGCGCTCCCGCTCGGGCAGGGACCCCCCGGCCCTCACCTGCCCCAGGTGCTCCTGCACCGTGTCCTGCACCGAGGGCACCTGGGGGGGCACGGGGGGCACCGGGGCTGGGCACGGGGGACCCCCGGGAGGCTCCTGGGGGCCGGCAGACCCCTCCCCAAACCCTCAACACCCAGGGACTCCCGTTTGTCCCCCCGCCCATTCACCCCCAGCCTGCTCCCGGCTTCCAGAGACCCCCAGACCCCTCCTCAGGACACCCCCGGGAACCAGAGACCCCCCCAGACCCCTCCTCAGGACACTCCCGGGAACCAGAGACCCCCAGACCCCTCCTCAGGACACCCCCGGGAACCAGAGACCCCCCCAGACCCCTCCTCAGGACACCCCCTGGAACCAGAGACCCCCCCCAGACCCCTCCTCAGGACACCTCCGGGAACCAGAGACCCCCACTCACCCCACCTTGGGCCACTCCCGCCTCCCGGGGACCCCCGTGCCCCCTCCCCGGGGCACTCCCGCCTCCCGGGGACCCCCGTGCCCCCTCCCCGGGGACCCCCGGCCGTTCCCCGGGTCACTCACGGCGCGGAGCACGCGTGGGCCACCGGCCGCTCCCTTATCCAGCCGCACCCACTTGTTGGCCATGGCCTTGCTGAAGCCCAAGGAGCCCCCGGGCAGCTTCTGCGAGGGCACAGCGGCCGTGAGGAGCCCGGCAGCCGCCGGTGCCGGTGCCGCTCCCCCTCCCCGGTGCCGCCGGTACCCACCACGGCCTCGCCCTGCGGCAGCCCCTCCTCGGGGATGCTCCGGAACAGCCGCACCTCGGGGCTGCCGTCCCGCAGCACCTCCTCGCCCTCGGCGCTCAGCTCCCATCGCGTGGCCGTCCGCGCCTCCGCCTCGATCACCTGCACCGGTACCGGGGGGGGGTCAGCACCGACCGGCGGCGCCCGGGGCTCCCCCCGCGCCGCGGCGGCCGCACCTCGCCCAGCGCCTGCAGGCTCTTGACGGCGCCCACGAGCGTCTGGTGGTCGACGCCGAGCTGGGCGGCGGCCTCGAGGCTGCAGAGCCCCGCGGGAGCGCCGGGCTGGCCCAGCCGCTGCAGGAGCCGCTCCGCCACGCTGGGCGCCATGGCCGGAAGTCAGCCCGGCGGACCGGAAGTGCCTTACGGCACCGGCGAAGCGGCGCGCTGCGGGCGCCATCTTGGGAGTGGCGTAGAGCCCCGTGCGGAGCGTGGTGGGCGCCATGTTGGGTGTGGCGTGTTGCGTGTGTGGGGGTCGCGCAGGTGGCTAAGAGGGGCGCAGTGACGTCATGAAGTTGCACAATGATGTCACGCTGCCCACCGCGGAGCCCAGCGGGCTGATACGGCCCAAGGGCTCCTCAGAGCAGCCCCCGGCCCGGGTCCACCTTCCTTGTGATCACACCTGCCGCGACCTCACTTAATCCATGACATCACCCCCGCGTCGCGGCGCTGTATGAAGGGAAAAGCGAGCAGGAGGCCGCCCTACCCCGCGTGTGCCTTGCTCCCTCCCCATATTCCCGATTTCCCCTTCAATTCCCTCCCCCCCACCTCCGCTCCCGGGCCTGTCCCTTTAAGAGCGCGCGCCCCACGTGACCCCCGGAGCGAGGCGGGCGGGGGGGGGGGCGTCTCCCTCCGAACGCGTGGTCGCTCCTCATTGGCAGCCGCGCTCAGCCAATGGGAAGCGGCCATCTGGGACGCCAACGTTCGGGGGCGCCGTCGCCGGCGGCGGGCGGGCGGGCGGCCAATGGGAGAGGGCCGCGCGCGGGCTCGGGCCAATGGCAGGGCGGCGGAGGCAGGGCGAGGGGCGGCGGGAGTATAAAAGGCGGCGGCACCTCCTCCCCCCTCCGCAGTGCCGGGCGGCGCCGGGCCGGGACGGACGGAGCGAGTGTTCCTTAACCCCCTCCCCCGCCAGCCATGAGCCCCCTCAGCGTCCTCGCCCCCGTCCTGTTCGGAGCCCTCCTGGCGGCCGCCGGCCCCACCCAGTTCTTCCGCGAGGAGTTCGGGGATGGAGGTGAGGGAGGGGCCGGGAGGGGGTCGCTGAGGGCGGGGCCTGAGGGGGGGGGGGCTCCTGAGGTGAAGGGGTTGGGGGGGGGCGGTGCCTGAGGAGTCTGAGGGGAGTCTGAGGGGGAGGCAGGAGGATGGGAGGGCCCTCTTGTGTTTTGTGAGGGGAGAGAATGGAGAGACCTTCCCGTCTTTTCTGAGGGGAGAATTAGGGGATCCTCCTGTGATCTTTGAGGGAAGGGAATGGGAAGACCCCCTGTGACTTGTAAGGCGAGAAAGGAGGGGAGTTGTGTTTTCTGAGGGGAAAGAATTCAGTGACCGCCACCCCACCCCCTTCCCGTGTTCTGTAAGGGGAAAATGGAGTGATCCTGCTGTGTTCTTTAAAGAAATAATGGGGGGACTTCTCTGCGTTCTGTGAGGGGAGAATGGGGACACTCTGCTGTGATCTCTGAGGGAAACAAGGAGGTGTGAGGGCAGAGAATGTGGGACATGCTGCTCCCTGAGGTGACAGGGCACGCAGGAGCCACTCCTCAGGTGTGGGCAGCGAGTGGGAGTCGGGGCAGGGAGGACGAAGCTGCTGAGGAATCCCTGAGCCAGCAAAGGTCCCTGGAGGGACAGGCTGGGGGGCTCAGCCTCAGCAGAGCAGGTGGACAAGAGAGAAAGGAGCAGGAAGAAGGATCGTGAGGAACGCAGCACCCACATGGAGAGGGTTCCTGGGGGTGGGGGGACGATTCAGCTTTCCCCTGCAAGCTTCAAACCATCCAGCAATGAGACCTGCCCCAAGCCCTGAGCTCCTGGGGGAGCAGGAGGGGTTTGGGGGTGCTGAGCCTGCCCCCTCACAGACGCCTGGACCCGCCGGTGGGTGGAATCCAAGCACAAACCCGACTACGGCCGCTTCGTCCTCACCGCCGGAAAGTTCTACGGCGACGCCGAGAAGGACAAAGGTGAGGCGGGAGCGCGGCAGGCGGAGGGGAAAGACCTCGAGGCTGGGGTTTTCCCCCCTTCCCCAACCACGCCCCACGCCCCGCAGGGATCCAAACGAGCCAGGACGCCCGGTTCTACGCGCTGTCGTCGCGCTTCGAGCCCTTCAGCAACCGCGACAAGACGCTGGTGGTGCAGTTCACCGTCAAGCACGAGCAGAACATCGACTGTGGCGGCGGCTACGTCAAGCTCTTCCCGGCCAGCCTGAGCCAGGAGGACATGCACGGCGACTCCGAGTACAACATCATGTTTGGTGGGTGTCCCCCCAGCCCCTTCGGGGTGGTCTCAGCCCCCTTTCCCTGACCCCATATCCCCCCAGCCCCCTCGGGGTGGTCTCAGCCCCCTTTCCCTGACCCCATATCCCCCAAGTCCCCTCAGGGTGGTCTCAGCCCCCTTCCCTGACCCTGTGTCCCCCCAGCCCCCAGTGGGACAGTAAAAATGTAATAAAGTAGAAATCTCTTTAGATTTAAGTGAAATGTGCTGCTTTGAGCTCACTGTTTAGTTTAATAACTGCAGCACTAGCAAAACTACCCCAGCTAAAGAGAAAAAAAATGCAAATTTCCACACTAAAAAGGAAAGAGGTAAGAAAGTCTCCTCAAATCTTGAAACAGACAGGGCAGAGTGACCCAGGAGTTCTTTCTATACTTTCTGACAAAAACTAAGTACAACTAGCAGTGAGTGTAATGTGAAATCAGCAGAATAAATATGTATGAACCTATTACAAAATTCTATGCATATAGAAATTAGTCAGGGTTATAAAAAAGGATCAGGAGTTCTCAAGGGTTCACATGTCCATTGAAAAGTGATAAGTCCCCACATGCATCCACAGCACTGTAAATAAACATATAATTGCCTACAAATGTTTATTAAAATGGTGAAATTTAATTTTTCTCCACATTTCGCCAGGCCCCGACATCTGCGGCCCTGGCACCAAGAAGGTGCACGTGATTTTTAACTACAAAGGGAAGAACGTGCTGATCAATAAGGACATTCGCTGCAAGGTGGGTCTGGGGGCTTTTGGGAGGGGCAGGGTGGGGGTCTGCAGCCCTGCTGAGCCCCCCATGCACCCCCAGGACGACGAATTCACCCACCTGTACACGCTGGTGGTGCGGCCGGACAACACCTACGAGGTGAAGATCGACAACGCCCGCGTGGAGTCGGGGAGCCTGGAGGAGGATTGGGATTTCCTGCCCCCCAAAAAGATCAAAGACCCCGAGGCCAAGAAACCCGAGGACTGGGACGAGCGGGCCAAGATCGATGACCCCGAGGACACCAAACCGGAGGTGGGGAGAGGGGGGCTTGGAGGGGCTTTTGGGGGGGGATTTGAGGGGCTGGCGGAGCTCTGAGGGGTTTTAGGGAGGAACTTGAGGGGTCTCCAGGAGATGTGGGGGGGTGTTGTAAAAGGTCCTGGCAGGATTAGGGGGAGAATGGGGGGGACTGGGTGAGAGGTGGGGAGGTGAGGGTGGTCCTGGGGGGCCACAGCAGCCCCCTGGGGGGGCCACAGCAGCCCCCTGAGCCCCCCTGCCCCCCTTGCAGGACTGGGACAAACCCGAGCACATCCCGGACCCCGACGCCAAGAAACCGGAGGACTGGGATGAGGAGATGGACGGGGAGTGGGAACCCCCCGTGATCCAGAACCCCGAGTACAAGGTGAGGCCTGGGGGGCTGCTGCAGTGTTGGGGGGCTGCTGGGGAAGGGGCTGGGCCCCCTCTGAGCCCCCTTTGTGCCCCCCACCAGGGCGAGTGGAGGCCGCAGCAGATCGACAACCCCGACTACAAGGGCAAGTGGGTGCACCCCGAGATCGACAACCCCGAGTACAGCCCCGACCCCCTGCTCTACTCCTATGACAGCTTCGGGGTCATCGGCCTCGACCTCTGGCAGGTGAGGGGGGTCCCCAGGAGGGGTCTGGGGGGTCCCCTGGAGCTGCAGGACCCCCCCTGACTGCCCCGTGCCCACAGGTGAAGTCAGGCACCATCTTCGACAACTTCCTGATCACGGACGACGAGAAACTGGCGGAGGAGATCGGGAACGAGACCTGGGGGGCCACCAAGGTAAGGGGGGATGAGTCCTGGGGGGCCACCAACGAGACCTGGGGGGCCACCAACGAGACCTGGGGGGCCACCAAGGTACAGGGGGGATGAGACCTGGGGGGCCACCAACGAGACCTGGGGGGCCACCAACGAGACCTGGGGGGCCACCAAGGTACGGGGGGATGAGACCTGGGGGGCCACCAACGAGGCCTGGGGGGCCACCAAGGTAAGGGGGGACGAGCCCCCGGTGACCTCCCCGCCACCTCCCACAGGACGCAGAGAGGAAGATGAAGGAGCAGCAGGACGAGGAGCAGCGGAAGAAGCAGGAGGAGGAGGAGAAGCAGCAGAAGGAAGAGGAAGGGGACGATGAGGGCGACGAGGAAGAGGAGGACGAGGACGAGCCCGAGGCCGAGCCCGAGGAGGCGGAGGCGGCCCCGCGGGACGAGCTGTGAGGGCCCCGCGGCGGGCCCCGTTCTGTCTCTGTGAGACCTGGACTCTTTTCTATGGGCGCCGGCACCGAACCGGCACGGCCGGCTCCGAACCGGCACGGCCGGCACCGAACCGGCCCCGAACCGGCACCGGGCGCCCTGCGGGGCGAGGACTCAGGACCAGCGCCGGGGGTGGGGAGGGACCGCAGAGGGGTGGGGGGGGTGGGGAAAGCACCGGCGGTGTCGCACGGGACTGTACGGGGGGTGTCGTGATCCGGTTTCTATTAAATTAACGACGGTCCCGCCGCCGTTTCGCTCCTCGTTGTTTCCTCCTTTTTCCCCCCCGCCCGCGCCATGTTGCGGCCGCCGCCATTTTGTGCCGCCGCCGCGTCACGTGACTGGGGAGGGCGCGAGGCCCGCGCGCGCGTTTTCCCGCGTCACGTGACAACGGAACCTCCGCCCCCCCTTCTTTTTTCCCGCGGGAGCGCGGCGCGGGCGCGCAGTGACGCACTTCCGGCGCCGCGGCGGAAGCGGCGGGGCCGCCTCTAAGATGGCGGCGGCGTGAGTTGCATGTTGTTGTCGTGGGGCCGCCGGGAGGAGCCGCCGCCGCCGCCCCGCGCCCGTCCCGCCATGGCCGTCACCGTCACGCTCAAGACGCTGCAGCAGCAAACCTTCAAGATCCGCATGGAGCCGCACGAGACGGTGAGGACGCGCCCGGGGGCCGGGGATGGGCGCGGAGCCTGCCCGCCCCCCCCACATCCCCCCCCGAGCCCTCACAGCGCGGGGCCGGAGCCTCCCGGGGCTCCCTTTCGGTGCGGGGGACACCGAGGGGTGGCCCCGTGTGCCCCCGGTTCTGGGGGGGGTCTCGGTTCTTTTTTGGGGAGGGGTCTGCGTGTCCCCCATGTGAGGGGAAGCGAGGGGCGGCACCCGGGGGGGCTCCGTGTCCCCCAGTTCTCAATTTGGGGAGGGGGTTCGTGATTCCTCAATCCCCATTTTGAGGAGGGGGCTCCGTGTGCCCCCAGTTCTCAATTTGGGGAGGGGCTCCCGTGTTTCCTCAATCCCCATTTTGAGGAGGGGGCTCCGTGTTCCCCCAGTTCTCATTTTGGGGAGGGGGCTCCGTGTTCCTTTCAATCCCCATTTTGGGGAGGGGGATTTGGGGCGCTCCTCGTTTTCTGCCTCTGTTTGTGCTGGGAGAAACTCGAGGGGCAGCCTTGGGGGGGGCCTCCGTGTCCCCTTTTTTTGGGGGGCTCCCTGTTATTATTCGCCCCCAGACCCCCCCATTTTGGGGGCAGCTCAGACCCCCGTGGGGAGGGGGAGTTTTTTGGGGGAGTTTCTTCCAGAATATTTGGGGGTTTTGGGGTGCCCTGAGCCCCCGGGGTGCAGTTTGGGGGTGCAGTTTTTGGGAGCCATTTCGGGGTGCCCTGAGCCCTCGGGGGGCAGTTTTTGGGAGCTGTTTCGGGGTGCCCTGAGCCCTCGGGGGGCAGTTTTTGGGAGCTGTTTCGGGGTGCCCTGAGCCCTCGGGGGGCAGTTTTGGGGTGCAGTTTTTGGGAGCCGTTTCGGGGTGCCCTGAGCCCCCGGGGTGCAGTTTTTGGAGCCGTTTCGGGGTGCCCCTGGCGCAGGTGCGGGCGCTGAAGGAGAAGATCGAGGCCGAGAAGGGCAGCGAGGCGTTCCCTGTGGCCGGCCAGAAGTTGATCTACGCCGGGAAGATCCTGAGCGACGACGTCCCCATCCGCGAGTACCGCATCGACGAGAAGAACTTCGTGGTGGTCATGGTCACCAAGGTGGGGGGACGGGCTCTGGGGGTGATTTGGGGGTCCCTGGGTGGGGTCTGAGGGGTCTGGGAGCCATCTGGGGGCACCCAGAGGGATTTGGGGTCCCTGTGTGGGGTTTGAGGGTTCCTGGGGAGGGATTTCGGGTCCCTGTGAGGGGTTTGAGGGGTCCCTGGGAGGGATTTGGGGTCCCTGTGTGGGGTCTGAGGGGTCCTGGGAAGCGATCTGGGGTCCCTGTGTGGGGTTTGGAGGGCCTGAGGGGTCCTGGGGAGAGATTTGAGGGTCCTTGTGTGGGGTCTCAGGGGCCCTGGAGGGATTTGGGGTCCCCGTGTCGGGTCTGAGGGGTCCTGGGAAGGGATTTGGGGGACCCTGAGGGGGTCTTGGAGGGATTTGGGGTCCCTGAGTGGGGTCTGCAGGGTCTCAGGGCTGTTTGGGGGAACCCTGAGGGGTCCCTGGGAGGGATTTGGGGTCCCTGTGTGGGGTTTGAGGGGTCCCTGGGAGGGATTTGGGGTCCCTGTGAGGGGTTTGGAGGGCCTGAGGGGTCCTGGGGAGAGATTTGAGGGTCCTTGTTTGGGGTCTCAGGGGTCCTAGGAGGGATTTGGGGGGCCCTGAGTGGGGTCTGGAGGGTCTCAGGGTTGTTTGGGGGAACCCTGAGGGGTCCCTGAGAGGGATTTGGGGTCCCTGTGAGGGGTTTGAGGGGTCCTGGGGAGGGATTTGGGGTCCCTGTGAGGGATTTGGAGGGCCTGAGGGGTCCTGGGGAGAGATTTGAGGGTCCTTCTGTGGGGTTTGAGGGGTCCTGGGGAGGGATTTGGGGGGTCCTGGGTGGGGTTTGAGGGGTCTGGGAGCCATCTGGGGGCACCTGGAGGGATTTTGGAGTCCCTGGGTGGGGTTTGAGGGGTCCTGGGAAGGGATTTGGGGGACCCTGAGGGGGTCTTGGAGGGATTTGGGGTCCCTGAGTGGGGTCTGGAGGGTCTCAGGGCTGTTTGGGGGAACCCTGAGGGGTCCCTGGGAGGGATTTTGGCGTCCCTGTGTAGGGTTTGAGGGGTCCTGGGGAGAGATTTGGGGGTCCCTTTGTGGGGTTTGGATGATCTCAGGGGTCTGGGAGCCATTTGGGGGGATCTGGAGGGATTTTGGGGTCCCTGTGTGGGGTTTGAGGGGTCCCTGGGAGGGATTTGGGGTCCCTGTGAGGGGTTTGGAGGGCCTGAGGGGTCCTGGGGAGGGATTTGGGGTCCCTGTGAGGGGTTTGGAGGGCCTGAGGGGTCCTGGGGAGGGATTTGGGGGTCCCCAGGGAGGTTTGGAGGGTCCCGAAGCCCTTGGGGGGGGTGGGGGGGAGGTGTTTGGGGGGTGTCTCAGGTGGCTCTGGGGGGACTCGGGGGTCCCGCAGAGTGTGGGGTGGGGGTCCCAGGGGATCCCCAAGCCCCCCCTTTGCCCCCTGGCCAGGCCAAGTCGGCGCTGGGCTCGGCAGCCCCCGAGGCCGGAGCCCCCTCGGAGCCCCCCGCAGCCCCCCCGGGGCCCCCCCCGGCCGCCGACGCTGCCCCTCCCCCCCCGGCCGCGCCCAGCGAGGAGACCCCGGCCCAGGACCCCCCTGCCCTGCCCCTGCCTGAGCCTGCGGCGGGGTAAGGGGGCAGGAAGGGGTTTGGGGGGCAGGAGAGGGACTGGGGAGAGGTTTGGGGGGGTTAGGTAAGGGTTTGGGGGGACAGGAATGGATTTGGGGGGGCAGGAGAGGGTCTGGGGGGAGGTTTGGGGGGGTTAGGGAAGGGTTTGGGGGGGCAGGAAGGGGTTTGGGGGGGCAGGAAGGGGTTTGGGGGGGCAGGAGAGGGTCTGGGGGGAGGTTTGGGGGGGTTAGGGAAGGGTTTGGGGGGACAGGAATGGGGTTGGGGGGGCGGGAAGGGGTTTGGGGGGAGGTTTGGGGGGTCAGGAAAGGGTTTAGGAGGTAGGGAATGGGTTTGGGGGGATCAGGAATGGGTTTGGGGGGAGGTTTGGGGGGGTCAGGAACGGGTTTGGGGGGTCAGGAATAGGTTTGGGGGGAGGTTTGGGGGGGTCAGAAATGGGTTTGGGGGGTTCAGGAACGGGTTTGGGGGGTCAGGAACAGGTTTGGGGGGGTCAGGAACAGGTTTGGGGGGTCAGGAATGGGTATGGTGGGTCAGGAAAGGATTTTGGGGGGGAACTGGGTGGTCTGGGGTGGATTTAAGGGACAGGAGGAGAAATTAGTAGGGGTGGGGGTCGTTGCTTTGGGATTTAATGGGGGGGGAAAGGAGAGTTTTGGGAGCAGGTGCAGGGGGGTGGGGGGGTCACAGGGGTTTTGGGGGGGTCACAGGGGTTTTGGGGGGGTCACAGGTTTGGGGGCTCCCCTGGATTGTTTCTCCCTTGTCGTGGCAGCTCTGTTCCCCCCCCGGGCAGCTCCGGGCGCTCGGCCGACGCCGCCTCCACCCTCGGTGGGTCCTGGGGGGATTTGGGGGGTCCTGATGGGGGTTTTGGGGGTGGGGTACATTTGGGGGGGTCCTGGGGAGATTTGGGGGGACACGGTGCTGTCGCTGTAGGACAGAAACGGAACATTTGGGGTGCCCCACTTCCTAAACTTTGGGAACAGGGGTGGTGTTTGGGGCTGGGGGGGCGGGGCAGTGCCTGGACACGGTTTTTTGGGTGGTTTTGGGGTGGGGGAGGCCCCGGGGGTCCCTCCCCGCTGACGGGGGTCCCGCAGTGACGGGCTCGGAGTACGAGACGATGCTGGCCGAGATCGTGTCCATGGGCTACGAGCGGGAGCGCGTGGTGGCCGCGCTCAGGGCCAGCTACAACAACCCCCACCGGGCCGTGGAGTACCTGCTGACGGTCAGGGGGGGTCTGGGGGCTGTGAGAGGGTTTGGGGGGGATTTTGGGGGGCTTTGAAAGGGTTTGGGGGAGTTTGGGGTGGGGGAGAGGAGGTTTGGGGAGGGTTTCGGGTGGATTTGGGGTGGTTTGGAGGGGTTTTGGGGGGCTTTGAGAGGGTTTGGGGCAGTTTGGGGTGGGGGAGAGGGGGTTTGGAGGGGTTTTGGGGGGCTTTGAGAGGGTTTGGGGTGGGTTTGGGGTGGTTTGGAGGGGTTTTGGGGGGCTTTGAAAGGGTTTGGAGGGGTTTGGGGTTTGGGATGGGTTTGGGGAGGGTTTGGGGTGGTTTGGAGGGAATTTTGGGGGGCTGTGAGAGGGTTTGGGGTGGTTTGGAGGGGATTTTGGGGGGCTTTGAGAGGGTTTGGGGGAGTTTGGGGTGGGGGAGAGGGGGTTTGGGGAGGGTTTTGGGTGGGTTTGAGATGGGTTTGGGGAGGGTTCATGGGGTTTGGAGGGGGTTTGGGGTGGGGGAAAGGGGATTGGGGGAGGTTTCAGGGGGTGTTTGGGGTGGGGGAGAGGGGGTATGGGATGGTTTGGGGAAGATTGGGGGGGTTTGAGAGGGTTTGGGGTGGCTTTGGGGGAGTTTGGGGTGGGGGAGAGGGGGTTTGGGATGGGTTTGGGGAGGGTTCGTGGGGTTTGGGGTGGGTTTGGGGGAATTTGGGGAGGGTTCAGGGGGAGTTTGGGGTGGAGGAGAGGAGGTATGGGATGACTTTGGGGTGGCTTTGGGGTGGTTGGGGAGTTTGGGGTGGGGGCGAGGGGGCAGTTCCAGCTGCAGTAATTGCATTTGGGGGTCCAGGATGGGAGTTCTGGGGGGTGCTGGGGGTGCTGCTGACCCCCCTGTCCCCCCCAGGGCATCCCCGGCAGCCCCGAGCCCGAGCGCCCCCCGGTGCAGGAGTCCCGTCCCCCGGAGCAGCCCCCGCCCGAAGGTCGGTGGGTGTGGTGGGCGGGGTGACCACACCCTCCGAGGCCACGCCCCCTTGCTGGGTGGGGCTAGGCACTCATTAATTATCTTCCTAATTGTTGGAGGTGTGGTCTGGGTGAATTATACTAATTTTTGGGTGTGGTTTGGGGTAAGACACTTATGGGGCCTGAGCCACACCCATTTATTATGGGGGGGGCTGAGCCACGCCCATTTTTGGGTGTGGTCCAGGTAAGCCACACCCATTTCTGTAAGCCACACCCATTTTGGGGTGTGGTCCGGATAAACCACACCCATTTTGGGCGTGGCCTACAAAGGTGTGGGGTGTCCGTGTGGCCCCGCCCCATCTGGGTGTGGCAGTGGGTGGGGAGATGGGCGTGGCCTGACCACACCCAAAAAATGGGCGTGGCCTGAGCCGCCGGCCCCGCCCCCAGGTGAGAACCCGCTGGAGTTCCTGCGGGAGCAGCCGCAGTTCCAGAACATGCGCCAGGTGATCCAGCAGAACCCGGCGCTGCTCCCGGCGCTGCTGCAGCAGCTGGGCCAGGAGAACCCCCAGCTGCTCCAGGTAACCCCCAAAAATCCCCAGAGATCCCCCAAAATACGCCCAGGGCCCACCTGGTCTGAGCACACACACCCCTGTACCCCCAAAATCTCACCTGGGCTGAGCACACAAACCCCAAAATCCCCCCAGAACCCACCTGGTCTGAGCACACACACCCCTGTACCCCCAAAATCTCACCTGGGCTGAGCACACAAACCCCAGAATCCCCCCAGAACCCACCTGGGCTGAGCACACACACACCTGTACCCCCAAAATCTCACCTGGGCTGAGCACACACACCCCTGTACCCCCAAAATCTCACCTGGGCTGAGCACACACACCCCAGAATCCCCCCAGAGCCCACCTGGACTGAGCACACAGCCCTTTTTTCCCCCAAAATCCCACCTGGGCTGAGCCCACTCCCCCAAAATCCCCCCAGAGCCCACCTGGACTGAGCACACACCACTTTTTTCCCCCAAAATCCCCCCAGAGCCCACCTGGGCTGAGGACACAGCCCTTTTTTCCCCCCAAAATCCCACCTGGGCTGAGCACACACACCCCAAAATCCCACCTGGGCTGAGCACACACCAATTTTTTCCCCCCAAAATCCCACCTGGGCTGAGCAGACCCCCCCAAAATCCCACCTGGGCTGAGCACACACACCCCTGTACCCCCAAAATCCCCCCAGAGCCCACCTGGGCTGAGCACACACACCCCAAAATCCCCCCAGAGCCCACCTGGGCTGAGCACACACCATTTTTTTCCCCCCAAAATCCCACCTGGGCTTAGCACACACCATTTTTTCCCCCCAAAATCCCACCTGGGCTGAGCAGACCCCCCAAAATCCCCGCAGCAAATCAGCCAGCACCAGGAGCAGTTCATCCAGATGCTGAACGAGCCGCTGGGCGAGCTGGGCGAGCTGGAGGGGGAGGTGGGCGCCATCGGGGACGAGTCCCCCCAGATGAATTACATCCAGGTGACCCCGCAGGAGAAAGAAGCCATAGAGAGGGTGAGCGCGGAGATTTGGGGCTTTTTGGGGGAGGAACGGCGGGGCCGTGATTAGCGGTCAGTGTTAATTAACGCTGATGGGAAATGGGGTTGGTGGAGGTTGGGGTGGTGGCAGTGGGATGAAGGAATAAAGGGGACAGGAGATGAGATCAGGGGGATCCAAAATTAATGGGATCAGGGGATGGGATCAGGGGATGGGATCAGGGGGATCCAAATTTAACAGGGTCAGGAGATGGGATTAGGGGATGGGATTAGTGGGATCCAAAATTAATGGGATCAGGGGGATCAAAAATTAACGGGGTCAGGGGATGGGATCAGTGGGATCCAGGGTTACAAAGAACAGGAGGTGCCATCAGTAAAATCCAAAATTAATGGGATCACAAGCTGCCATCAATGGGACCCAGGGTTAATGGGATCAGGAGATGGCACCAGTGGGATGAAAGGTTAATGGGGACAGGAGATGGGATCAGGGGGATCCAAAATTAATGGGGTCAGGAGATGGGATCAGGGGGATCCAAAATTGATGGGATCAGGGGATGGGATCAGGGGGATCCAAATTTAATGGGGTCAGGAGATGGGATCAGGGGATGGGATCAGTGGGATCCAAAATTAATGGGACCAGGGGATGGGATCAGTGGGATCCAAATTTAACGGGGTCAGGAGATGGGATCAGTGGGATCCAGGGTTAATGGGATCAGGAGATGGCATCAGCAGGGCCCGGGGTTAGTGGGGTCAGGGCTCAGAGTTAACAGGGTCGGGACCTGGGGTTAACGGGGTCAAGAGGCCGCTGTGGGGCTGCAGGAGCCGCTGTGGGGGTCCAAGCCCCTCTTTGGGGGTCCAAGCCCCTCTTTGGGGGTCCAAGCCCCTCCTTGGGGGGCGCAGGCCCGGCCCTGACCCCTGCCCCCAGCTGAAGGCGCTGGGCTTTCCCGAGAGCCTGGTGATCCAGGCCTACTTCGCCTGCGAGAAGAACGAGAACCTGGCGGCCAATTTCCTGCTCAGCCAGAACTTCGACGACGACTGAGGGACCCCCGGGCCTCCCCCTGCCCTGGGGGGCTCCTTCTGCCTCCGGGGGGGCCCCCACGCCTGTGTGGGGAGGTGGGGGGGGGGTTGGGATGGATCCAGGGGACCCCCAGCCCTGCCCCCACCCCGGGAGCAGGGGGAGCCCCTCGCTGCCCTGGGGGGGGTCTCAGCACCTCCTTTCTCCTGGCCCCCCCTCCCCAAAACCGACCCCCCCTCCCTGTCAGGCCCCGGGGATGGGAGGGTGGGGGAGGGGGGCGGTGCCGCGGAACAACCGAAAGTGGCGGCAAAGAGATTAAATGCAGAGTTTTAAACCCATTCCGGGCTGCTCACGGGACATCACCGGCGTTACCGGGGCGGGGGGGTCAGGAGGTCGCCCCGGTGGGTTTTGGGGGGGGTCTCGTCGCTCTCGGGGGGGGTCCCGGGGAGCGGCCGCGCCGCCGCCGCCGCCTCCGCCGCGGCCAGAGCGCTGCGGGCCGCCTCCTCCCGCTCCTGCCGCCGCCGCCGCTTCTCCTCGCGCCGCCGCCGCCGCTCCAGCTCGTCCAGCGCCTCCTGGGCCCGTTGCGAGGCGCGGGCGGGGGTCCCGGGCCGCGGGAGCCCCCCCAGCCCCGCCTCGGCCAGCAGCCGCTGCCGCCGCGCCGCGTCCGACCGCGCCCGTTCCCGGGCGGCCTCGCGCTCCCGGCGCCAGGCGGTAACGCGGGCCGGCATCGCCGCCAGGCTGCGTGCCACCAGCTCCTGCCTGCGGGCGGCACCGGGACATGGCACCGGGAACCGGGACACAGCACCGGGACAGGGACACGGCACCGGGACAGGGACACGGCACCGGGACATGGCACCGGGACATGGCACCGGGAACCGGGACACGGCACCGGCACCGGGACATGGCACCGGGACATGGCACCGGGAACCGGGACCGGGACACCGGGACATGACACCGGGACAGGGACATGGCACTGGGAACTGGGACACGGCACCGGGAACCGGGACACGGGATACGGTACCGGGACATGGCACCGGCACCGGGACACGGCACAGGGACATGGCACCGGGACACCGGGACATGGCACCGGCGCCGGGACACGGCACCGGGACACGGCACCGGCAAAGGGACACCGGTCCGGGGACACCGGGAGCCCGGCCCCAAACCCGGCCTGATTCTCCCGATACCGCCGGGCGATCCTCGCCAGAAGACTTAACGGGCCCGGTGCTCCCAGTCCTGTCCCAGTTCATCCCAGTCCCACACTCCCGGTGCTCCCAGTTCATCCCAAGGCCACTCCCGGTGCTCCCAGTTCATCCCAGTGCCACTCCCAGTGCTCCCAGTTCATCCCAGTGCCACTCCCGGTGCTCCCAGTTCATCCCAGTCCCACTCCCGGTGCTCCCAGTTCACCCCAGTGCCACTCCCGGTGCTCCCAGTTCACCCCAGTCCCATTCCCGGTGCTCCCAGTTCATCCCAGTCCATTCCCGGTACTCCAGCCCCACCTCTCCGTTCTCCGCCGCTCCTCCTCCCGCTCCCGCTGCTCCAGCCGGGCCTCCACATCCCGGAGCGGCGGGTCCCACTCGCGCTCCTCCGCCTCCAACTCCCGCAGCTGCTCCGGGCTCGGCCAGAGCCGCTCCACCGCCACCCCCGACGCCTCCCCGAGCCGCCCGAACCGCCGCGCGGCCGCCCGCAGGTCCCCGGGGTCAGCAGGGGCCGGGCCCGGGCGGCGGCGCAGCGGATCCGCCCGGTAGGGCCGCGCGGGGACCGGAACCGGCACCGGGAACCGGGAACGGGCCGGGCCCAGCGCCAGCAGCGCCCGCCGCAAGGGCGCCGCCATCTTGGGCACGCGCCGGAAGTGACGTCAGCGGCCGGAGGCGCGGGGAGGGGTGGGGGCGGAGTCAGCGCGGTGGGTGGGGCAGTGGGCGTGGCCACCGGGCTGGGGGCGGAGCCAGGCGGGGGTCCCGGAGGGTCCCGGGGGTCTCGGGGGGTCCCGGAGGGTCCCGGGGGGTCCCGGGAGCGGCTCAGCCCCGGGGGAGTTCAGGGGACCCCGAGGGGGGCCGGGGGGGGGGCTCGGAGAGCAGCGTCCGTGGGGACTCGGTGGGACCGGGGAGCACCGGGGGCTCGTCCCGGGGGTCCCGGCAGGGTGTGGGGGACCCCCGCGGGGGAATGCGGCTCCTCCGGGGCGCAGCTGCCGCCCCGGAACGGCACCGGGGGGGCCGGGGGCGCGCTGCCAGCGACCCTCGGCTCCTCCCCGTGGGGTGGGGGGGGCTGGGCTGGGGGCGGACCCCCCTAAACCCCCCCAAACCCCCCCTAAACCCCCCTAAACCTTTTCAGCCGCCGCCAAGCCCGGGGCCGCTGCCAAGCGCCGGGCGCCGTTAACCCCTCCGTGCCCGCCGCCCGCCCCCCGGACGCCCCCCATCACCGGGAACGCCCCCCCCCCCCATCACCGGGAGCCCCCCCGCCACCACCGGGATCCCCCCAGCGGGAGGGGCTAACGGGAGCGGGGCCCGCGGTTACCGCCGGTGGCGGGGCCGCTCCTCGCGGGGCCCCCCGGGCCACCGGGGCCCCCCCGCCCGCCCGCGCTGGCGGGAGCCGCCGGGGCCCGCGGAGGGGGGGCGGCCCTAATGGCTTCCAGGCCTCGGCAGCCGCCGAAAATCTGCCGCCGAGCTGAGCCAAAACCCCCCGAAATCGCCCCAAAAGCTTCCCCGGTCCTCCCCCGGACGGGGGGGGGGGTGTCCGATGGGCTGGGGCCCTCCCCGCCCTCCGCGGCTCTCGGGGGTCCCGATTTCCCCCTCCGCCGGTGGAACCGGGGCCCCTGATCCGGGTCAACCGGAGGGGCCCCGTTTCGGGGCGGTTTTGCCCCGTTTCGGGGCGGTTTTGCCCCGTTTTGGGGGTTCTGCCCTTCCCGCATTTCTCCGGTCCCGCCGCCCCCAGCCCCGATTTCCTCCGGGGGAGGGGGGGGCCATGCCCCGGGACACCCGTGTCCCCTCCGCCGCGTCCCCGGCGGTGGCAGGTGACACGCTGCGGTGTCGCGACATGCCGAGGCGCTGTCCCCGCGTGTCGCGACCCGCGCGGGCCCCGTCCCGCCGCCCCCGCCCCGCTCCATCTGCGGCCGCAGCCGGTGACGGCGGCACAGCTGGCGCGGGGGTCCCCGAGCAGCCGGTGGGGGACACCGGGGGGGACACCGGGGGGGACACCGGGGGAACACGGGGGCTCGGGTCACCTCTGCCGCCCTGTCCTGTCCCCGCTGTCGCCTCCCGGTGCCCGGCGGGGCGGGGGTTTTGTCCTCCCGTGTCCCCCGTGTCCCCAGCGGGGTGGCGGAGGTGGCACCAGCGCGGGGAGGGGACACGGCTGTGCCACCCGCGGGGGACACGGGGGGCCCGGGACATCCCCCCAGGCGCTCCCGGGGTCCTCTCCGGTGTCCCCAAGGCCGTGGCACCCCGCGGTGGCGGCGGCGGCTCCGGCAGCGAAGGGGTGACAGCGGCGGTGGCGGCGGTGCCAGCGCTGGCACCGGGTGGTGACAGATGGCGGAGGGACGCGGCCGCAGCCGGAATGACAGATGAGGCTCCGCCGTCACCGCCGCTGCCATCGCCACTGTCACTGTCACTGCCATCGCCGTGTCAGCGCCAGTGTCACCCGCGCCGCCGTGGCACTGGCACTGCCACTACCCTGTCACTGTCACTGTCACTGTGTCACCCGCACCGCCGTGGCACTGTCACCGCCACTGCCATCACCATGGCACTGCCACCACCGTGTCACTGTCACCGTCAGTGGCACTGTCACTGTGTCACCCGCACTGTTACCACCACTGCCATCACCATGGCACTGTCACCATCAGTGGCACTGTCACTGTGTCACCCGCACTGTCACCACCACTGCCATCACCATGGCACTGCCACCACCGTGTCGCTGCCAGTGCCACCCGCACCGCCGTGGCACTGGCACCGTCACCCCCCCACGGCACTGTCCCCGTGGCTGTCACTGGCACTGTCGCGACACTGGCACTGTCATTGTCTTGTCCCCGCCGCTGTCCCCGCCGCTGCCGTGGCCACCGCACCGTGCCACCCCCGGTGCTGCCACCGCCGCTGTCACTGTCACCGGCGGGGCCCTGCCAGGGCTGCGGAGTCCCAGCGATGGTGGCACAGGGCTGCAGAGGGGATGGCGGCCATCCTGTGTCCCCCCGTGTCCCCTCTATGTCCCCCCGTGTCCCCTCTATGTCCCCCCGTGTCCCCCCCGTGTCCCCCTCGTGTCCCCCCGTGTCCCCCCGTGTCCCCTCTATGTCCCTCCGTGTCCCCCCGTGTCCCCCCGTGTCCCCTCTATATCCCCCCGTGTCCCCCCGTGTCCCCCCGTGTCCCCTCTATGTCCCCCCGTGTCCCCCCGTGTTCCCCCCGCTCCGTCCCGCCGTGGGCGTGGCCTGTGGCACAGTGGGCGTGGCCCCGAGGGGAGTGGGCGTTCCCGCGATGTGGGCGTGTCCTCGCCCGTCTGGGCGTGGCCAGAAGAGGCGTGGCCTCCCGCGGTGGGCGTGGCCGGCGCGCGCTTCCCGCGGCAAAAGTGCGGCGGGCGCCAACTTCGGGCAAAACTTTCCCCGCGCGCCGCCGGCACCGGGACCCCCGGGACCCCCCGGCACCCCCCGGACCCCCCCGCCATGCCCCGCCGCGGCTGACACCGCCGCCATGTACTCCCCGTATTGCCTCACCCAGGTACGGCTGGGCCGGGGGGGCCGGGACCGGGAGGCGCCCGGTAACGGCGGGGGTGGCGGCGGTGGCGGTGGCGGTGGCGGGGGGGGACGACACACACCGGTGCGATCGGCTGTTGCCCTCTAAAATGGGGTGTAATGGGTGGGGTTGCGACCCCTCCGCGGGCGCCGGTACCTCCCGGGGCAGCGGCGGCTGCGGGGACCGAGATGGGGCCGGTCCGGGGCTGCCGTCCCGGAGCGGCCCCGGTCGGCTCCACGGTGCAGGGGCTCCCGGTTCTGCCGCGATGCGGAGCGGATCTGAGCGCCGGGACGCTCGGCCCGGTGCCGTCGCGGATCCCCGTTGCCGCCGGGGTCCCCCCCGGCTTCGGTGCGGGACCCCGGGGACGGAGCCGCCGGTGCCACGGGGGGTTTCGCGTCCACGGCAGCGCCGGGACGGGCGGGACCCCGGCCCCGGAGCGGGGTTTTGGCGCCGGGACCCGTCAGAGCGCGACCCGGAGGCTCCGGGGTCGACTTCGTGGGCTGGACGAGAGCGAAGCCCCCCGGGGGCACCGCGTCCGGGGGGCGCCCCGTTGTGGGGGGGACTGCGGGGTCGGGGGGGGCCCGTGAGCCGCTTTCGGGGCGGGAGGAGCAGCAGCGGCCGCTTCCCGGGGAGGGCACAACTCGGGGGCTGCGGCGCGGGGGTCCCCGTTAGGGCTCCGTGCCCCCCCCGCGCTGTCCCGGGACGGCCCCGGTGTCCCCCCCAGCGCGGTTTGCGGGGCCGCCCCCGCCGGGCGTTGCTGTTTCCCCCCCCGCCGCCGGCGTTGCCCTTTTCTCCCGCTTTTCGGGGCGGTTTTGGCGGCCGGTTGCGTCTGGGCCGGCGGCCAGCGGCGCTTCTCGCAGCTTCGGCGCCCGCCCCGCACACGCGTGTGCACGCGCCAGGGACACGCCAGCGCACACGCGTGTGCCCCTGCCCGCACACGCCGCGGCCCGCCCGTGCCCGCGGACACGCGTGTGCCCCGCGCCCCCCCCCCGGGGCCCCGTTTTGCTCCCCTCGTGCCGCCCCTGCAGCCGCTCCCGGGGGCTTTGGGCCGGTGCCACCGGCGGGTTTCGGGCTGCACCGGGAGCGCTGCGGGACCGGCGGGCGCGGGCTGGCCCCGGTGCTGCACCGGCCGGTGTCCTGCCGGTGTCCTGCCGGTGTCTCCCGGTGGCCCGGCAGCGGCTCTGGCCTCCTTGGGGACACCGCGGGCTCCGGCTGTCGGTGCCACGGCTGCTCCCGTGCGTCCTCCCCGTGTCCCTTTGTGTCCCCTCCGCGTCCCTCGGGGTCCCCCCGTGTCCCCTCCCCGCCCCGCGGAGCCACCCCCTGCCCGTCCCCGTCACTGTCACCAGCCCGGCATCCCCGGTGCTGTCACCACCGGGGTGACCCGCGCGGTGGGGACACCCCCGGCCCTCTGCCGGTGCCCCGGTGGCCGCGGGGGTGGCGGCCAAGCCCCTCACCGGTGCTCGGCTGCAGTGCAGGAGCCGTGCGTGGCACAGGTGTGACCCGCACACGCGGGACAGGGCACGGCTGTGACACGCGTGTGACGGGGCACAGGCGGGACACCCGTGTGATGCGGCACGGCTGTGACAATCGAGGGACAGGGCACAGGTGTGACGGGGACAGGGGCCGTGCACACGTGGCGGCCGTGCCGGTGACACGCGTGTGACACACGTGCGTGACACCCGGGGCGTGCCAGGCCCGGTGCCCCCCGTGCTGTGGCTGATGCAATCGGGGCAGGGGGAGGCACCGGGGGGACAAACCGGGGGGACAAACCGGGGGGACAAACCGGGGGGACACCGTGGGGGACAAACCGGGGGGACAAACCGGGGGACAAACCGGGGGGACAAACCGGGGGGACACACCGTGGGGCACGCGTGGCTTTGTGGACCCCCGGGCACGCGTGGCTCGGCACGTCCCCGCCCGGCGCTGCCGCACCCCCGTGTCGCAGTGCCGCGCTCAGCCCCCTCCCCGTGTCCCCCCCCGTGTCCCCCCGTGTCCCCCCGGTCGCCGGCGGCATCAATAATGGAGGAGCCCTTGGCCGGGCCGGGGGGGCCCTGAATTATTGATGGGCCACAAAAAGCTTTCTTGGACGCCGCAGCACCGCGGGGCCCCCCCCGGCCCGGGCTGGCACCGGGCCACGGCGGGGGCCGGGCCGCGGGGTCCGCGCCGGGGCGGGAGCGGGGCCGGGGCTGCGGGGAACGCCCGGAACGGCCGCGGTCCCGCCGTGCCAAACCGCGGCCACCGCCCGGAATCCGCCGCCGGTGCCCCCGCGGAGCCGCCCGGGACCCCCGCCCGCGCTCCCCCCCGTGCCGGGCTCCCGGTTCGGGGCTCGGGGCACCGGGGGGGCGATGCCCGGGTTCCCCTCGAGCCGCCGGGACGCTTGGATGCTCCACGTGGCTGCGGCAGGACCGGGCGGGCGCTTCCTCTGCGCGGCCCGGGCCCCCCCCCCAATACCGGGACCCCCCCCCGGGGCGCCACGGTTCCCCCCGCCATACCGGACACCCCTGCCCGTGCCACGGTGCCCCCAAAACGCCCGGGTCTCCCCTTCTGGGCTGCCTGGGCCCCTGCCAGAACCATCCGGCACCTTCTCTCCGAGGCCACCTGGATGCCAAGGTCCCCCCCGGACACCGGGGACCCCCGTGGGCCCCCCGGCTCCCCGCTCGGGGGTCCAGGACACCCCTGGCTCGCTCCCACCCCCCTCGGCTGCCCTCCTCCCCCCCTCCCCACACACGGGAGGGTCTTGGCAGCGGCGTCAGGGGCCGCCGGGGGGATTTTTGGCGGCAATTCCGGCTGTTTCGGGCTGTTTTCTCTCGCGGCGAAGCCGAGGGCCGGGGGGAGCTGGCAGCGGCGCGGGGGGCGGGCGCTGCCGGCCCGGGGGGGTGCTGAGGAGTGGGAAGGGGGGGGAGGTTGGTTGGTTTGATTTCTTTTTTTTTTTTTTTCCTTTTTTTTTTGTCTTTTTTTCCCTCTTTTCTGTTTTTTCTGGGCTTTTCCCTCCCGATCCGGCGCCGCCCCCCCTGCCGCCGCGCTGGCGCTCTGCCGGGCGCTCGCAGCTGCGGACGCGGCGACGTGGCTTCGCCCGAGACTGCGGCTCAATGCGGGGCCGGCGCAGCCAATGGCAGCTCCGCGGCACCGCGGCACCGCCGCCGGACCCGCCTCGGCACCGGGCCCCGCGCCCGCCCCGGGACCCCGGCCCGGCCGCCGACCGCGCGCAGCACCGGGCCCGGGGCTCCGGAACCTTCCGTGGCGGCCGGCCTCGCTCCGGGCCAGGCTGGGGAGGGGTCCCACGTGTCCGGGAGGGGTCCCAGGCGTTGGGGAGGGACCGGGCGTGCCGGGCGGTGTCACCGGGGCCGGTGGCTCTTTGTCTGGGCCGGGGCTTTGGCGGGGACGGAGGCATTCAGGCCGCTGACCCCATCGCCCGAGCCGGCCTGGCCGCCACCGTGCCCGGCCTGGGGTCACACCGGTGTCCTGAGGGGTCACTCCGGTGTCCTGAGGGGTCACACCGGTGTCCAGAGGGGTCACCCTGGTGTCCTGAGGGGTCACACCGGTGTCCAGAGGGGTCACACCGGTGTCCAGAGGGGTCACACCGGTGTCCAGAGGGGTCACTCCGGTGTCCTGAGGGGTCACACTGGTGTCCTGAGGGGTCACACCGGTGTCCTGAGGGGTCCCACATGTCCCAAAGCCCCCCCTGCACCGAGCAGATGCTGCTGGGCCCAGCCCTGGGGTCCTGTGCAGCTGCCAGGGAGGGATTCCGGGCCGGGGGGGCCCAACCACCATCCTCAGCCCCCCCAGGAAATCCTCCCCGCTGCGGCTTTGGGTTGAAAACCGCGAGGTTTGGGGCTGGGCGGGAGCCGCTGCCCAGGCCCGCTGCCGAAACGCCCAAATTTTGGTTTCTTCCCTTTGCACAGAGGGATTTAATTACCGGGGGGGGTGTGGGGGGTGGGAAGGGGGGGAAAAGTGTTGGCTCCGAGCGCCGTGCCGGGATTTTGGGGGCAGAAACGTCGGGTTTGGGCCATTCCGTGCTGGGGCCGCCACGGGGTTGGGGCAGGCGGCCAAATCCGGGACCTTCCCGCTCCGGTGGCGGCGGGGGGGGAGCAGCGGGACCCCCTGGGAACCCCCCCCGGCCCCAGAGGCGTCCTCGCCCGACCCTTTTTGCACGAGGGTTTTTTTGCACGAGGGTTTTTTTTGCACGAGGGTTTTTTTGCACGAGCACGAGGGGCCGCAGCAGGACCCCCGCCCCTCCACGTTTTCCGCGGGGGATTTTTGGGGCGAATCCGCGGGGTTTTGGCGAAGCCCCCCCTCCCCCCCGGGGGGTCTCATCCCCCCCTCCCCTCCCCCCTCCCCCGGTTTCCCCTCCCCCACCCCGGGGTCCCCCCGTTGCACGCGCGGGGCACACTCGCCCCCCCCATTCGGGCCACGCCCCCTCCTGCCAAACCACGCCCACACTGCCACGCCCCCCTAAGTCCTGACCAATGGGGAGGCCGCTCCCCCCGCGCGCTGCGCTCCCATTGGCTGCGGCCGTTCCGGTCCCGGTGCCAAAAAGGGGCCGCGGCGGCTCCGCGCGCTCCGCGCCCGCGGCGGCGGCGGCTCCGGGACCCCCCGACAGCGACCCCCCCCCCCCCCAAAAAACAAACCGGGACCGCTGCCCGCACACACGCACACCGGCAGGGACACCCCGACACCGGGACCCCCCGCACCGGGATCCCCCCCATCGCCGGTAACCGGCACCCCGCGGCGGCTGCGCTGTCCCGCCAGCCGGGACCCAGCTCCTCCATCCCGCGGTTACCGGGACCCCCGACACCTGAGCGTTCCCCCCCGCACGGTCCGCACCCCCGACCCGCCCCCCTCCCTTCCCGGTAGTCCCCGTTAATCCCTTCTCCCCCACTCCGTTTGAGCCCCCCCGTCCCCCTCTGTCGCCCCCGGTTCTGCCCCGCCGGGGCCCGACTGGCAGCTGCCTACGGCCGGGATGAGCCGCCGCGATGGTACGGACGGAACGGGCCGGGAGCGGCGGGGCCGGGCCGGGTACCGGGGACAGGCACCGGTGACACCGGGGACTGCGACAGCGGCCGGGATGGGGCCGGGGAGCGGCGGCACCGGGGAGCGGGGAGAAGGAACGGGGAGCGGCGCCGCTGGCGGTGCAGGCAAGGGACGGAGGCGGCACCGGGGACTGCCGGGGATGGAGATCGGTGGCACCGGCGGTGGGGACGGGGACCGGGATGGGATGCGGGAGCATCACCGGGAGCCGGACGGGGACGAGCGGGGAGGGACGGGGCTGTGGTGGCTGTGGCAGTCCCCGAGACAGGGCTACGGTGGCACCGGGGACGGGGCTGTGGCGGCACCGGGGACGAGGCTGTGGCGGCACCGGGGACGGAGCTGTGGTGATGGCACCGGGAACGGGGCTGTGGTGGCACCGGGGACGGGGCTGTGGCGGCACCGGGGAGGGAACTGTGCCAGTACCGGGGACGGGGCTGTGCCAGTACCGGGGACGGAGCTGTGGCGGCACCGGGGACGGAGCTGTGGTGATGGCACCGGGGACGGGGCTGTACCAGTACCGGGGACAGGGACGGGACCGGGACGGGCTCAGCCATCCCCATCCCGCTCCATCCACACGGGAGCCTGGCGGGACCGGGAGCCGCCTCTTCCCCGGGAAGCACCGGGAACCCGGCGCATCCCCGCGGGGCCGGGAGCGCCGGGGTCACCCGCGGGGCCGGATCCGCCACCTCCGGTGCCCGGCGGGGCTGCGGCCGCCCAGCCCGTGCCTGTGCCTCCCCTGCAGGATGAGTTCCACCCCTTCATCGAGGCGCTGCTGCCCCACGTCCGGGCCTTCTCCTACACCTGGTTCAACCTCCAGGCCCGCAAGCGCAAGTACTTCAAGAAGCACGAGAAGAGGATGTCCAAGGAGGAGGAACGCGCCGTCAAGGACGAGCTGCTGGGCGAGAAGCCGGAGGTCAAGCAGAAATGGGCCTCGCGCCTCCTGGCCAAGCTGCGCAAGGACATCCGGCCCGAGTGCCGCGAGGACTTCGTGCTGTCCGTCACCGGCAAGAAGGCGCCGTGCTGCGTCCTCTCCAACCCCGACCAGAAGGGCAAGATCCGTCGCATCGACTGCCTGCGCCAGGCCGACAAGGTGTGGCGCCTGGACCTGGTGATGGTCATCCTCTTCAAGGGCGTCCCGCTGGAGAGCACCGACGGCGAGCGCCTGGCCAAGGCGCCCCAGTGCGCCAGCCCCGGCCTCTGCGTGCAGCCCCACCACATCGGCGTCACCATCAAGGAGCTCGACCTCTACCTGGCCTACTTCGTCCACGCGCCAGGTGAGTGCGGCGCCCCGTCCCGCGGCCCCGCCGGGGGTTGGGGTGGTCCGTGGGGCCGCCCCCCGGGACCCCCGGCCCCGGTTGGGGCGTCCCCGGGCGGCCTCGCTCGCACAAAGCCGCGCCGAGTGCCAACGCACGCGCCGCGCGCCCGGCGCCGCGTGCCAAGCCCGCGTGCCAGGATGGGCGCTGGGAGCGGGGCCGGGATTGGCACCGGGACGGGCGCGGGGGCCGGGATGGGCTCCGGGATTGGCACCGCTCCGGGTCTGGGGCGTGCGAAGCACCCCCGGTGCCCCGGGGGTCGGTGCCGTGCACAGGCTGGGGGGTTCACACACGTGTGCCCCCACCTCAGCCGCGTTCGCACACGCGTGTGAGCCCCGTGTGTGTGTGTGTGTGTGTGTGTGTGTGTGTGTGTGTGTGCGGGGGGACCCCAGCCCGGCCGCCCCGGCTGCGGGGAGGGAATTTTGGGGGTTCGGGGCGGCTCCACGGGCGCCTCCATCCTTCCCAGGCACCGGGGCCGAGGAGCCGCTCCGGGGGCGCGCGCGCTGCCCCCCTCCCCAAATCCCCCTCCGCGCCCGTGTGCCAGACCCTGTGTGCCCACAGGGGGGGTCCCAGCCCCCCCAGCCCCCCCAGGCCCCCCCCCCGCGCCCCCCATCCCCCCCCCCGGAGCAGCTGCCGGGGCTCGAATCCCCCAAACGCGGCTCCCACCCGGCGCCGCCAAAATGGCCCCGGTTGGCACCGTGCCCCCGTGCGCGGCACGAGGCCCCGCCGGCAGCCCCGGCCCCCCCCCCGGCGGCCCCCCCGCGCCCCCCGCCCCCTCCCCACGCCGGGGGCCCTTTGGCTGCCGCGGGCCGGGGGGGGCTCGGTGCCAACCCCCCCTTGCGCGTAAGATGGCGGCGCTTGTTGGCACCCGAAACGCTCTGCGGCACCGCGGCCCCGCGCCGGGACCCTCGCGCTGCGGGGACCCCCCCGGCCCGTGCGCCGGGACCCCCGTGCCAAGGTGTGTCACCCCCACACCCCCCCCCAAAGCCACCATGGCACCCCCAGCCCCGGCCTGGGCCCCCCCACCCGCCCCTGGCACACCCTCGTGCCCCGGGGGACGCCTGGGGACATCGGGGTCCCCTTCCCCACCGGGGGGGCTCAGGGTGGCTCTGGGGGGGACATGGGGACGGGGTGAGGCTGGGGGCTGCAGCAGCTCAGGGGGGGGTCAGGGTGCAGCCGTGGGGGTCTTTGGGGCTCGGGGGGTTCCAGGTGCTGCCCAGGTGCTGCTCCCCCTCCCCAGCGTGGGGGACGCAGGTGTGGGGTGGGGGGGACACCCCCGGGGGGGGAGGGGGCGCAGCTGCCCAGCAGCACCTGCACCCCCCCCCCCATGCGGGTGGGGGTCGGGGGGCTCTGGGGTGGGGGGGGTGAGGGAGGAGGGGGTGCAGGGACCCCCCCCCCACCCCACGGTGGCTCCGGAGGGGTCTGGGGGCTGGGGGAGGACCCGGCGTGGGGGTGGGAGGGGTGAGGGAGGGTTGGGGAGGGGAGGGGGGGTCTGGCACGCGCCCGCCACGCGCCCCCCCCTCCCCCAATTGAGGTCGTGACCCCGCGCGTGCCCCGGTGACCCCTGACCCCCCCCGCGGGGTGACACGGCGGGGTCACCACCGGGCCGGCGGGGGGGGGGGGGGACACACCGAGCCCCCCCTCCCCTCGGGGGGGGCACCGGGGGACCCCCACCAATCCGGGCTGGGGGGGGACACCCCTTCCCACGGGATGGGGGTCCCGGGGGGGTTCCCAGGTGGATGGGGGGGACCCCGGGGAGGGGGGGGTTGCCGGGGGGGACCGGGTGCCCCCCCCTCCCGGCGCAGACAATGGGCGCTTTGTTGGCGCTGCCCGCTGGCGGGGGGCCAGCGCATTCCTGGCCCCCGGCCCGGCCCCACGGCGGCCCCCGGACCCCCCCCGGCCCGGCCCGGCCCCCTGCCAGCCCCGACCCCCCCCCGGCCCCAGCGCCGGCTGCGCCCCCCCCCATCACCTGCCCGAGGGGTGCGCGGCCACCGGGGTCCCCTCGGGGGGTCGGTATTGGGGGGGGGGGACACCCCCGCACCCCCAGACCCCCACACCTGGGTCCTGCCCGATCGGGGGTGGGGGGAGCCACCGGCGGGGCCCCCCCCGGGGGCGCTGCGGGCGCTGGCGAGGTCCCGGCGGGCGCTCACCTCGAACGACCCCGCGGGAACAACGGCGCCGTTCATCGCCGGCACCGGCGGCGGCGGCGGGGCCGCCCCTCCCCCGGGGCATCGCGGGGTCCCCGGGGGTCGCGGGGGGTGGGGGGGGACACCCCCGCGTCCGCGGCTGACCCCGTTTGTTCGTCCCCCCCCCTCCCCCCCAGATTCCGGACAATCCGACAGCTCCAACCCCCAGGGAGACGCGGACATCAAACCACTGCCCAACGGTGGGTGCCCGGTGTCCCCCGGTGTCCCTGCAGTGTCTCCCGGTGTCCCTGCAGTGTCCTCGGTGTCCCCCGGTGTGCCCCGGTGTCCCTGCAGTGCCCCCGGTGTCCCCCGGTGTCCCCCGGTGTGCCCGGTGTGCCCCGGTGTGTCCCGGTGTGTTCCGGTGTCCCTGTAGTGCCCTCGGTGTCCCCCCGGTGTCCCTGCAGTGTCTTCCGGTGTGTCCCGGTGTCCCCCCGGTGTGCCCCGGTGTCCCTGCAGTGCCCCCGGTGTCCCTGCAGTGCCCCCCGGTGTCCCCCGGTGTCCCCCCGGTGTCCCTGCAGTGTCTTCCGATGTGTCCCGGTGTCCCCCGGTGTGTCCCGGTGTCCCCCCGGTGTGTCCCGGTGTGCCCCGGTGTGCCCCGGTGTGTCCCGGTGTCCCCCGGTGTCCCTGCAGTGTCTCCCGGTGTCCCCCGGTGTCCCCGCGATGTCCCCGGTGTCTCCTCTGTGTCCCCCCCCCGGTGTGTTCACCATCCCCGCGGTGTCCCCTCTGTGTCCCCGCCTCCCCCGCGGTGCCCCCGGTGTCCCCTCACTGTCCCCTCGGTGTCCCCCCGTGTCCCTCCTGTGCTGAATCCCCCCGCGGTGTCCCTGAGTGACCCCGGTGTCCCCCCCGGTGTCCCCCCCCGAGTGACCCCGGTGTCCCCCCCCGCTGTCCCCCCCCGAGTGACCCCGGTGTCCCCCCCGGTGTCCCCCCCCGGTGTCCCCCCCCGAGTGACCCCGGTGTCCCCCCCGGTGTCCCCAGGCCACCTGACCTTCCAGGACTGCTTTGTCACCTCGGGGGTCTGGAACGTGACGGAGCTGGTCAGGGTGTCCCAGAGTAAGTAGGGACACGGCGAGGGGGCTGCGGGCCGGGGGACACGGGGGGACACGGGGGGACACGGAGGGGACACGGGGGGACACTGGGGGGACACAGAGGGGACACGGGGGGACACGGGGGGGACAGAGCCGGGGAGGATGGCACTGGCAGTGAAGGGATGGGAGGATGGAGGAGTTGGGGGGGGCACGGCAGGGTCCTGCGTGGGTCCCCCACGTGTCCCCCGTGTCCCCCCCAGCCCCGGTGGCCACAGCGTCGGGCCCCAACTTCTCTCTGGCTGACCTGGAGAGCCCCGGGGGCTACTACAACATCAGCCCCGTGGCCCTCGGCCGCCGGCCCCTGGGACCCCCCACCGCCAGGTACCCCCCGACCCCCCGCGACCCCCAGACCCCCCATTCCCCAAACCCACTCCCCCTTTTTGGGGTGCTCCCCTCCCCACGGGCTCTCCATCCCCCCAGGACCACCGGACGCCCCCAACCTTTGGGGTCTGAACGTTCTCCCCCGCACCCCACAAACCCCTCGGACCCCCAAAACCTGCCCAGACCCCCCCATTTGGGGGTTTGCCCCAAAACCCTGCGATTTGGGGGGGGGGGGGTTGCTCCGCTTCGCCCTGGGACCCCCTTTTGAGCGCTGTGGATACCCGGGGTGGGGGGCTGGGACCCCCGGGTCGCCCCGGGCGCTTTGGGGGTGACAGCCCCGAGCGCGGAGGTGACACCCCTGTCCCCACAGCGGCCCGAAGCGCCCCAAGGCGCTGGACGAGGGGGACCTGGAGGGTCCCGGGGACGACGTCTTCTACCCCGGGCCGGGGCGGTCCCCCGCCCCCGGCAGCAGCCAGGGGCCCTGGGGGGGGGACGTTGACACCGGTGGGTGAGACCCGGCGGGCTTTGGGGGCACCGGTGCCTTTGGGGGGGCTCCCGGGGACGGCCGCGGTTGTAGGGGGGGATGGAGGAGTCGGGAGGGACATCGCGACATCGCGACATCACCACGGGGACACCGGGGACACCGGGCGGGGTAACGGGGGGGCTCTGGGGATGCGGAGGGGGGGGGACACCGGGGGCGGGGAGGGGTGAGGGGGGGAGCACCGGGGGCTGGGGGAGGTGGGGAGGGGAGGGTTGGGGAGGGGGAAGGCGGGGGGAGCAGGGGTCCGGCTGCCCCCCCCGACCCCCCTGGACCCCCCTGGGCCCCCCCAGGCCCGGCGGCGCTGAAGAAGTCGGGGAAGTTGGATTTCTGCAGCGCCCTGGCCGGGCACGGCGCCGCGCCCCGCATGGCCTTCGGCCACCACCCCCTGCCCGTCCTGGCCGGCGTCCGCCCCGGTGAGACCCCACACCCCCGGGCCCGGGGGGCTGCCGGGGACCCCGCGGCGGGCCGGGCAGGGCCGGGAGGGCGATCCCGGGCGGGCCGAGGTGGCGGCGGTGGGGTGGGGATGTCGGGGCGAGCCCGGGGGTGGAACGGGGCGATGGGGCGGGGGTCCCGCGGCCGCTGGCGCTGAGGGTCCCTGCAGGCAGCCCGCGGGCCACGGCCTCGGCGCTGCACTTCCCGTCGGGGTCCCTCCTGCCCCAGTCGAGCCCCTACTTCGCCCACCCCACCATCCGCTACCACCACGGGCAGGACTCGCTCAAGGACTTCGTGCAGTTCGTCTGCGCCGACGGCGCCGCCCAGGGCCCCCAGGTGCGGCGGGGACGGGCGCGGGGGCGGCCCGGGGGTCGCGGGGGCGGCCCGGGGGTCGTGGGGACATCCCGGGGGTCTCGGGAGTCTCGGGAATCCCCGGTGATCGCGGGAACATCCCGGGAGTCGTGGGGACATCCCGGGGGTCTCGGGAATCCCCGGGGGTCTTGGGAATCCCCGGGGGTCTCGGGAATCCCCGGGGGTCGTGGGGACATCCCGGGGATCGCGGGGACATCCCGGGAGTCGTGGGGACATCCCGGGGGTCTCGGGGGTCTCGGGAGTCTCGGGAATCCCCGGGGATCGCGGGGACATCCCGGGGGTCTCGGGAATCCCCGGGGGTCTCGGGGACACCGGGACCCCCGCCACCCCCCGGCGGGGGCGGGGCCTGTCTCAGAACGAGGCGCAGGAGGCGGGGCCTCTCCCCTGTATGCAAATGAGGGCGAGGAGGCGGGGCGTGTATGCAGATTAGGTGCGGCCGGAGGGCGAGGAGATGCGCGCTATGCAAATAAGGCGAGAGGGGCGGGGTCTGTATGCAAATAGAGCGCAGGGGGCGGGGCCTGTATGCAAACGAGCCCGGGTGGCCGCGCTGGCCGCGGCAGACGGGGACCCCCCCCCCCCCCAGCCCCCCAAATTCCGACCTGGGGACCCCCAACACCGGGACCCCCCCAACTTGGAGACGCCCCACCGGGGACCTCCCACCTGGGGGATCCCCGTGCGGGACCCCCACGTGGAACCCCCCCCAAAGAGGGGCTGCAGGACCCCCGCCCCGCCCCGGGGGTCCCGGGGGTCCCGGGGGTCCCGGGGGTCCGTCACCGTGTTCTCGTTGCAGCCGTGCGGGGCGCAGGGCCGGGCTGGGGGGGCTGCGGGGGCCCCCCTGGCCCGACCCCTGCCCCTGCCCCCGCCGGAGCCCAAAGCCCCCAGCGGCCCCCCGGGCGGAGCCCCCGCCGCACCCCGTAAGTGCCCCCTGCCCCCCACGGCACCCCACGGCACCCCACGGCACCCCACGGCTCCCCCCGCGCCCGCAGCCGGGCCCTGGCCGTGGGGGGCGGGGGGCAGGGGGTCCCCGGGGCCAGGGGCAGGCGGGGGGGTGCCCAGGTGTGGGGGTGCCCAGGTGTGGGGGTGCCCAGGTGTGGGGGGCAGCAGTGAGGGGCAGGTGTCCAGATTTGGGGTGCACGTGCCCAGATGTGGGGTACACGTGCCCAGATGTGGGGTGCAGGTGCCCAGATGTGGGGTGCAGGTGCCCAGGTGTGGGGTGCAGGTGCCCAGGTGTGGGTGCAGGTGCCCAGGTGTGGGGTACACGTGCCCAGGTGTGGGTGCAGGTGCCCAGGTGTGGGGTGCAGGTGCCCAGATGTGGGGTGCAGGTGCCCAGGTGTGGGGTGCTGCTGTGGGGTGCAGGTGCCCATGTGTAGGGTGCAGGTGCCCAGGTGTGGGTGCAGGTGCCCAGATTTGGGGTGCAGGTGCCCAGGTGTGGGGTGCAGGTGCCCATGTGTGGGGTGCTGCTGTGGGGTGCACGGGGTGGCTGCAGGTGCCACCTGGGGACCTCAGGGCAGGTGGCAGCAGCTGCCCCGGGATGCCCCAGCACAGGGTGACACTTGTGACCCAGGTGACACTGACCCAGGTGACACAGGTGACACAGGTAACAGGGTGACCCAGGTGACAGTGACACAGGTGACCCAGGTGACCCAGGTGACAATGACCCAGGTGACACAGGTGACACAGGTGACACAGGTGACAGGGCTTCTCCAGGTGACAGGGGCTGCACCCGGGGCAGGTGACAGGTGCCAGGTGGGCAGCAGGTGACAGGTGACAGGTGGCAGGTGACAGGTGGCAGGTGCCAGGTGCCAGGTGCCAGGTGCCAGGTGGCAGGTGACAGGTGCCAGTGACAGGTGCCAGGTGACAGGTGCCAGGTGACAGGTGCCAGTGACAGGTGCCAGTGACAGGTGGCAGGTGCCAGGTGCCAGGGGCCAGGTGGCAGGTGACAGGTGGCAGGTGCCAGGTGACAGGTGCCATGTGACAGGTGGCAGGTGACAGGTGCCAGGTGAGAGATGCCAGGTGACAGGTGGCAGGTGACAGGTGCCAGGTGCCAGGTGCCAGTGACAGGTGACAGGTGCCCCGCCCGGCCCGGCTGCCCGTGCTTCATCACCTGCATCGCCATCGTCACCGGCCCGGCGCCTCATCCCCCCATTCCAGCCCGGTTCCTTCGCCATTTCCCCCCGTTTTTACCCCATTTTCGCTTTGGGGGGGGGTGGGGGGGAGGTGCGGGTTGGGGGGGGGTCCCGGACCCACCTGCGTGGGTGGGGCACACCTGGCCGCTCCCCCCGCCCCACCCCCACGGGGGGGACCCGGCAGTGTCCGGGGGGGTCGCACAGGTGAGTACCGGGGGGGGAGGGGAGGGGAGGGGAGGGAGGGGAGGGGAGGGGGCCTCGCCTCCGTGCCCACCGCGGGGGTCTCACCTGGAGCACAGGGAGGGGGGGGGGTCGGTTCCCGGTGCCCCCGCGGGCCCTGGGTGGGGGTTCCGGGCTGAGCCCGCTCTCCCCGCAGCATTCGCAGCGTCAGGCGCCGCCGCTGCCCCCCGCCTTGTCGGCCTCGGACCCCGCGACGGCAACTTTCTGAGCCTGCCCCAGCAGCAGGTACGGCCACACCTGGGACACCCCCGGGACACCCCCCGGGACACCTGGGACACCCCCCTGGGCATCTGGGACACCCCCCTGGGCATCTGGGACACCCCCTGGGCACCTGGGACACCCCCCAGGACACCTGGGACACTCCCCGGGACACCCCCTGGGACACCCACGGGACACCTGGGACACCCCCCAGGACACCTGGGACACCTGGGACACCCCCCCGGGCACCTGGGACACCCCCGGGACACCCTCTGGGACACCTGGGACACCTACGGGACACCTGGGACCCCTCCCCACACACCTGGGACACCCCTTGGGACACCTGGGACACCTACGGGACACCTGGGACACCCCTTGGGACACCTGGGACACCTCAACACACACCTGGGACACCCCCCGGGACACCTGGGACACCCCCTGGGACACCTACGGGACACCTGGGACACCTATGGGACACCTGGGACAACCCCCCGGGACACCTGGGACACCCACTGGGACACCTACAGGACATCTGGGACACCCCCCTGGGCACCAGGGACACCCCCTGGGACACCCACGGGCACCTGGGACACCTATGGGACACCTGAGCCCCCCCCCCACAAACCTGGGACCCCCCCAGCACACCTGGGCCCCGCCCACCGGAGCCCCCGGCCACGCCCCCTCGATGACATCACCGCGGGGACAAAGAGGGGCCGCCATTGGCCCCCCCCGCGCCGTGGCACGACGCCCGATTGGCTGCCTGCCCTGCGGCGCCGGCCGCTGATTGGCTGGCGGCGGCGCGGGCGCGGAGCCAATGGAAGGCGAGGAGGGAGCCAGGGCCGGCAGCCAATGGGGGCTCTCGGCGGGCCGCGCGCAGCCAAGCGCGATTGGCTGGCACCGCCAGGCGGGAGGAGGCGGGGCCGGCGCTGATTGGCTGGCACCGGCAGGGCCTTGGCAGGCAGCGGGCGCTGCGGCGGCACGGCGCGATCCCATTGGCTGCGCGCGGTGGTGCGGCGGCGGCGGCTCCGCCAATGGCGGGGCGGGGCGCCCGGGGGGGCGGGGCCAAAATGGGTGGGGGGGCTCCGACCCCCCCCCCTTTTGGGGGTCCTGGGGGGGCTCCCCCCCCCCCCTTTGGAGACCCCGCCCCCTTTTTGGGGTCCTGGGGGGATCCAGCCCCCCCCCTTTGGAGACCCCGCCCCCTTTTGGGGGTCCTGGGGGGGCTCCGACCCCCCCCCTTTGGAGACCCCGCCCCCTTTTGTGGGGGGTCAGAAGGGGTCCGACCCCCCCCCAAGCGACCCCCGAGTCCTAAGGGGGTCTCATCTCTTTTTTGGGGGGGTCGGGGACCCCCAAAAGTTGAGGTTGGGTGTCCTGGGGGGGTCGGGGGGGGTGGTTGGGGTGGGGGGGGGGTCTGTCTTTGTGCCCCCCCCCCCAAAAGCTGACCCCCCCCCCATTTCCCCCCCCCCAGTCCTGGTTCCTCTGACGCCGCCCCCGGACGAGGAGGAGAAACCGCCCGGAAAAAAAAAAAGGAGAAAAACCGGAAAAAAAAAAAAAAAAAAACCCACAAAAAATGACACAAAACAAAACAAAACACATAAAAAAAAACCACCCGCAAACCCCGCCAAAAACAAAACAAAAAAACAACAAAAAAAACACCCCCCCCCAAAAAAAAAATATCCGCACCCCCCTCCCCCCATTTCCTGACACCCCCACCCCAAAAAAAAACAACAAAAAAAAATCCAAACCCCCCCTTCCCCCCCCACGACGTGGATGAGGGTTCGGCCTCTCTGATGTGTCCCCCCCCCAAAAAAAATACCCCAAACCCCCCCCCGGCACACACAGGGTCACCCCGGAGGGAAATTTTGGGGGGGTGGGCGCAGATTTGAGGCGGGGGGGGGTCGGGGTCGGGGGGGACCCCCCCAAAATCACGCCTCTCCCCCCCCCCCCCAAAAAAAAAAAAAAAGCCGCGCCCCCCCCCCATCACCAGCACCCCCCCCCCACCCCCCAAAAACAGGCGCGTGCCGGGGGGGCCCCCCTCGCTGCAGGTCAGCGAGCGGGGGGGGGAGGGGGGCGAGGGGACCCCCCCTCAGACACCCCCCGGCCCCCCCCCGGGCTTTGGGGTTCCCCTAAACCCCCCCCCAAAAAATCCTCCTGCTCATTTTTTTAATTAAGTGCAATTACCCCCCCCCCCCCCCCCCCCCCCCCCCGGGGTCAAACTCCCGCGTTTTGGGGTCAAACCCCCCCTTTTTGGGGTCACACCCCCCGTTTTGGGGTCAAACCCCCCCTTTTTGGGGTCACACCCCCCGTTTTGGGGTCACACCCCCCTTTTTGGGGTCACACCCCCCGTTTTGGGGTCAAACTCCCGCGTTTTGGGGTCAAACCCCATTTCCGCCCACCTCCCCCTCCCCCTTTTGGGTCAGACCCCCCAGTTTTGGGGTTCCCCCCTCCCTTTTTGGGTTTTTTCCCCCATTTTGGGTTTCTCCCCCCTATTTTGGGGTTCCCTCCTCCCATTTTGGGTTTATCCCCCCTATTTTGGGGTTTTTCCCCCATTTTGGGGTTCCCCCCCCCCCTTTTTTTTCCAATTCCCCCATTTTGGGGTCAAACCCCTCCTTGTTCTGCTCCCCCCCCACCTCGGGGCCCCCCCTCCCATTTTGGGGTCAAACCCCCCCTTTTCGGGTCTCTCCCTGCCCCCCCCACGCTCTCCAAGTGCTTTTTTGGGGGAAAACCCCAATTTCCCCCGATTTTCCCCCCGAATTTCTGGTTTTTTTATCATTTTTGGGTAATTCCGCTCCCAATTCGCCTTCCGGGGGGGTCGCGGGGGGGGGGGGGGATGGAATTTGGGGGCATTTCGCTCATTTTGGGGTTTTCTGCACCTTTGGCCGATTTCGGGGCGGGGGGGGGGCGGGATCGGCCCCTCCCTCACCTCCCCCCCCCCAACCCGGGGGTGATTTTGGGCCCCCCCTCGGCCCCCCCGGATTTTGGGGTCAGACGGACCAAAATCGCTTTTGCCTTAGACCCCCCCGCGTGCCTTCCCCCCCCCCGCGACCCCTCCCCAAAATGGGGACACCCCCCCCCCCCCCACCGTGGGGTGAACCCCCTCTTTGTGACCCCCCCCACCGATTTTTGGGGACCCCCCACTCCCATCAGTGCCCCCCCCACGACAAACACCACCCCCAACCCCCCCCACCCCCAATTTTTGGGCTCCCCCCATTTCGGGGCCCCCATTGGGGCCCCCCCACCAGCAATGGGGCCCCCAACATTTGGGGACCCCCCACCCCCACCAGCAATGAGCCCCCCCCACCCCCCCCGGGCAATGCGTCCCTCCCCCACCTCTGGGCACCCCAATTTTGGGCCCCCCCCGCCCCAAAATGAAACCCTGGGGGGGGAGGGGGTGGGGGGGGGGCGATGTTTTTTGGGGGGGGGGTCGCACCCGCACCAGCGTTGCACATTTTGGGGACCCCCCCTCACCCCCCTGCACGTGGTAGTGACGTCATTTCCCATGGGGGGGTCGGCCCCTCCCCCCCCTCCCCCCCCCCCGGCGCGGGATAAAGAAAAAACCGCGGAAAAAACAAAAAAAAAGGGGCGGAAAAGGAGAAAAAAAAATGGAAATAAAAAATGTTACCCGCTGCCAGCGCCTGGCACAGGGGGGATTTGGGGGGGATTTGGGGGGGATTTGGGGGGCACAAAGGGGGATTTGGGGGGGCATTTTGGGGGTCTTGGGAGGATTTTTGGGGGTCCTTCCCATTTTGGGGGGGGCGTGTCCGCGTCCCTCAGTCCCGAGGCTCGAGCGGATTTGGGGAATTTGGGGGAATTTCCGCATGATTCCAATTTCCCAGTGCTCCCAGTAGCCCATCCCCCCCTCTCCCAGTGTCCCATCCCCCCCCCCCCAGTGCTCCCAGTTCCCTCCCCGCGCTCCCAGTGTCCCATCCCCCCTCTCCCAGTGCTCCCAGTGCTCCCAGTTCCCTCCCCCGCGCTCCCAGTGTCCCATCCCCCCTCTCCCAGTACTCCCAGTTCCCCCCCCGCTCCCAGTGTCCCCGCGGGGTCAGGTGACAGCGGCCCGGGGGGGGGCGGGGGTGGCGACCCCACTTCCCCTTCGGTGGCCATAAAGGGGCGGCGGGGGCGGCCCGGGGGGACAGCGGCGGCCGCGACGGTGAGTGACACCGGGGGGGACGGGGACAGCACCGGGTGACACCGGGGAGGGGACGGGGACACCCCCTGACACCGGGGCGGGGAGTTGTGGCACCCCCGTATTCCCCCGGTGACACCCCCAGACCCTGGGTGACACCAGGGAAGGGCAGGTGACACCCCCGGACCCTCGGGTGACACCCCAAGACCCCTGGGTGACACCGGGGGGGGGCTGTGGCAGCGCCGTGTCCCCCCGGTGCCACCCCGTGTCCTCCTTAGTGCCACCCTCGTGTCCCCCCGTGTCCCCCGGTGCCACACACTGTGCCAGCCCCGTGTCCCCCCGTGTTCCCCCGGTGCCACCCCCGTGTCCCCTCGCAGTGCCACCCCCGTGTCCCCCCGTGTCCCCCCGTGTGCCCCCCCTTCAGTACCATCCCCGTGTCCCCCCGGTGCCACCCCCGTTTCCCCCTCAGTGCCACCCTCGTGTCCCCCCGTGTCCCCCTCCCCGCAGTGCCACCCCCGTGTCCCCCTCAGTGCCACACTCTGTGCCACCCCCGTGTCCCCCTCAGTGCCACCCTCGTGTCCCCCCGGTGCCACCCCCTGTGCCACCCCCGTGTCCCCCCGTTTCCCGGTCCGAGTACCCCCGCAGTGCCACCCCCGTGTCCCCCCGCAGTGCTACCCCCGTGTCCCTCCCGCAGTGCCACCCCCGTGTCCCCCCGTTTCCCGCTCCGTGTCCCCCGGTGCCACCCCCGTGTCCCCCCGTGTCCCCCCGGGTCCCCCGGTGCCACCCCCGTGTCCCCCCGCAGATGCCGGCGCTGCTGTGGCTGTCGCTGCTGGTGAGCGCGGTGACGCCCGGTGCCGGTGCCGGTGCCGGTGCCGGTGCCGCTCTGACCTTCCTGGCCCTGGGCGATTGGGGGGGGCTGCCCGAGCCCCCCTTTGTCACCCCGCGCCAGGCGGCCACGGCGGCGGCCATGGGCCGGGCGGCCACCGAGCTCGGCGGGGACTTCGTGCTGGCCCTGGGCGACAACTTCTACTTCTCGGGGGTGCGCGACGAGTGGGACCCGCGCTTCCAGGTGACACCGCGACACCGCCACACCGGGGACAGACCGGCACCGGGGACAGACAGACACTGGGGACAGACAGACACTGGGGACAGCCCGACATTGGGGACAGACAGACACTGTGGGGACAGACAGACATTGGGGACAGCCCGACATTGGGGACAGACAGACACTGTGGGGACAGACAGACACTGGGGGGACACCCTGACCCCGGGGGGACAGCTGCCATCGTCCCCTCCGTGTCCCCAATGTGTCCCCATTGCCCCCCAATTGTCCCCATTGTCCCCGCGGTGTCCCCATTGCCCCCCCCCATGTCCCCACTGTCCCCCCATGTCCCCGTTGTCCCCCCATGTCCCCATTGTCCCCAGTGTGTCCCCACTGTCCCCTCATGTCTCCACTGTCCCCTCATGTCCCCGTTGTCCCCAGGACACCTTCGAGCGCGTCTTCGTGTCCCCGGGGCTGCGCGGTGTCCCCTGGTACGTGATGGCCGGGAACCACGACCACGCGGGCAATGTCACCGCGCAGCTGCGCTACAGCCACCACTCCCCGCGCTGGTACGGCCACCGCTGTCCCCGAGGGTCCCCGAGGGTCCCCAGGTGTCCCCAAGTGTCCCCAGGTGTCCCCAAGTGTCCCCAAGTGTCCCCAGGTGTCCCCAAACATCCCAAATCGCCCCGCAGGCACTTTCCGCACCCCTACTACAGCCTGTGCCTTGTGCCGGGCTGTCCCCACACTGTCCCCAAGTATCCCTAGGTGTCCCCAGGTATCCTGAGGTGTCCCCAGGTGTCCCCAGCTGTCCCCAAGTGTCCCCAACCGCCCCGCAGGCACTTCCCGCACCCCTACTACAGCCTGTGCCTTGTGCTGGGCTGTCCCCACACTGTCCCCAAGTATCCCCAAGTGTCCCCACACTGTCCCCAAGTATCCCTAAGTGTCCCCAAGTGTCCCCACACTGTCCCCAGGTGTCCCCAAGTGTCCCCACACTGTCCCCACACTGTCCCCAAGTATTCCTAAGTGTCACCAAGTGTCCCCAGGTGTCCCCAAGTGTCCCCAAATGCCCCGCAGGCACTTTCCCCACCCCTACTACAGCCTGTGCCCTGTACCGGGCTGTCCCCACACTGTCCCCACACTGTCCCTAAGTGTCCCCAGGTGTCCCCAAGTGTCCCCACCCGCCCCGCAGGCACTTTCCCCACCCGTACTACAGCCTGTGCCTTGTGCTGGGCTGTCCCCACACTGTCCCCACACTGTCCCCAGGTATCCCCAAGTGTCCCCACCCGCCCCGCAGGCACTTTCCCCACCCGTACTACAGCCTGCGGCTGCAGCTGCCCGCCTCCAACGCCTCGGCGCGGCTGCTGGTGCTGGACTCGGTTCTGCTCTGCGGCCCCGGGGACGATTTCGGCGGGGGCCCGGCGGGGCCGCGGGACGCGGCGGCGGCGTTGGCACAGCTGGGCTGGCTGCGGGCACAGCTGGCGGCGGCGGAGGGCGACCGGTTCGTGCTGGTGGCCGGGCACTACCCGCTGTGGTCGGTGGGCAAGCACGGCCCCACGGGCTGCCTGCTGCGCCTGCTGCGCCCGCTGCTGCGGCGGCACCGCGTCAGCGCCTACCTGTGCGGGCATGACCACAACCTGCAGGTGAGCGGGGACGGGGGCCAGGGGGGCCAGGGGTGCCAGGGGAGACATGGCTGGGGGTGCCAGGGGGGCCAGAGGTGCCAGGAGTGCCAGGGGAGACACAGCCAGGTGAGACATGGCCAGGTGAGCATGGCTGGGGGTGCCAGGGGTGCCAGGGGTGCCAGGTGAGGCATGACCACAACCTGCAGGTGAGCAGGGACGGGTGCCAGGGGTGCCAGGGAGGGACGCATGGGGGTGCCAGGGGTGCCAGGGGAGACACAGCAAGGTGAGACATGGCCAGGTGTGCCAGGGGTGCCAAGGGAGGCACGACCACAACCTGCAGGTGAGGCATGGCTCGGGGTGCCAGGGGTGCCAGGTGTGCCAGGAGAGACATGGCTGGGGGTGCCAGAGGTGCCAGGTGAGCACGGACGGGTGCCAGGGGTGCCAGGGGCGCCAGGTGTGGCACAGCCAGGGGTGCAGAGACACCCAAAGCTGTGCAGGGACACCCACAGGTGTGCGGGGACACCCAAAGGTGTGAGGAGACACCCAAAGGAGCTCGGAGACACTCAAAGCTGTTCAGGGACACCTAAAGGTGTGAGGAGACACCCAAAGGTGTGTGGGAACACCTAAAGGAGCTCAGGGACACCCAAATGTGTGCAGAGACACCCAAAGGTGCTCAGGGACACCCAAAGGTGTTTGGGGACACCCAAAGGTGTGCGGGGACACCCAAAGGTGTGAGGAGACACCCAAAGGAGCTCGGGGACACCCAAAGGTGTGTGGGAACACCCAAAGGTGCTCAGGGACACCCAAAGCTGTTCGTGGACACCCAAAGCTGTTTGGGGACACCCAAAGGTGCTCGGGGAGCCCCAGCCCCCCCCCCCCGGCACCCCGAGGTGCCCCCGGTGTGTCCCCCCGTGACTCGGGCCCCTCCCGCAGTACCTGGAGGAGGGCGGCGTGGGCTACGTCCTGAGCGGCGCCGGGAACTTCATGGAGGACTCGCGGCCCCACGCGGGCTCGGTGCCCCCCGGTGCCCTCCGCTTCTTCTTCGGGAGTCCCGCCAGCCCCGGCGGCTTCGCCCACGTGCGCCTGGAGCCCTCCGCCGCCACCGTCACCTTCCTGGAGGCCACCGGGCGCGTCCTGCACCGCGTCACGCTGCCGCCGCGCCACCCGTGACCGGGGACACCGGGACACCGGGACAGCGGGACACGGGAACAGCGGAGAGCGGGACACCGGGACATGGGGACAGCGGGAGAGTGGGACACCGGGACACCGGGACAACGGAGAGCGGGAGAGTGGAGAGCGGAGAGCGGGGCACGGGGACGGCGGGACACGGGGACAGCGGGAGAGTGGGACACCGGGACACCGGGACAGCGGGACACCGGGACATCGGGACACCGGGACATGGGGACAGCGGGAGAGTGGGGAGAGCGGGAGAGCGGGGAGCGGGGCACCGGGACAGCGGGAGAGTGGGACACCGGGACAGCGGGGACGGCGGGAGAGCAGGACACAGGGACAGCGGAGAGCGGGACACGGGGACGGCGGGACACGGGGACAGCGGGAGAGCGGGGCACCGGGAGAGCAGAACACCGGGACACCGGGACACCGAGATCCCGTCTCTAAGGACAGCGCGACACCGGGATACCGGGGACACGGGGACAGCGGGGCACCGGGACACCCGATGAGCAGGGACACGGGGACAGCGGGACGGCAGGACGGCCGGGACAGCGGGATCCCTTTCCTGGGGACACCGGGACCAGCGGGGACAGTGGACACGGGGACAGTGGGACACCGGGATCCCTTCCCTGGGACCAGCGGGACACCGGGACCAGCGGGGACACCGGGGACAGTGGGACAGCGGGACCCCTTCCCTGGGGACAGCGGGACACCGGGACACGAGGACACCGGGATCCGTTCCCTGGGAACACCGGGACCCCTCCCTGGGGACACCCCGAGATCGCCGAGCCCCCCCGGGGGACACCGGGGACACCGGCACCGCTGCCTTTGGGGACACCCCGCCAGCTCTGACCCCTTGGGGACACCGGGGGCCAGACACTGACCCCGGCCCCGCCCGGGTTGCCCCGTGCCGCCAATAAAGGCTTTGAACGGCGCCGCCGGCACTGCCGGACCCGAAACCGCCGCGATTCGCCCCAAAACCGCGATGGGCGGGGTCTGGCAGGGCTGGCCACGCCTCCCTCCTGCTGATTGGCTGAAACGCGCGTCCATCACTCATCGGTGGGCGGGACAGCCCGCGAGTCGCTCGGTTCGCCGCTGCTGATTGGCTGAGGGCGGAGGGGCGGCACTTCCGGGATCGCGGCGGGAGCGCGACGTGAGGACCGGGAGGGACCGGGAGGGACCGGAGGGCACCGGGTGGCACCGGGGGGGTTCGAGCCGTCCTCGGCACGTCCCGCAGCGGCTCGGGGCCACTTCGAGCCGGCTCCCGGGGCCCATCCCGGTGTCGTTCCCCTTCCCGAGGCCGTTCCCGGTTCCGGGCTCCGGTGCGGCCGCCATGGGCCGCCGCAAGTCGAAGCGAAAGCCGCCGCCGAAGAAGAAGATGACGGGGACGCTGGAGACGCAGTTCACGTGTCCCTTCTGCAACCACGAGAAGTCCTGCGACGTCAAGATGTGAGCGCGGGACACCGGGCACCGGGGGACACCGGGGGACACCGGGGGGGCACCGGGGGAGCACCGGGGACGGGACACGGGGATGGGCGGCAGCACGGGAAGAGCGACGGAGGAACCCGGGGGGGAAGCGGAGAGCGGAGACCTGGACGGGGACAGCGGGCGGGGGTGCCGGTACCGGAGAGGGGACACGGGGACACCGGGAGGTGTGGGGGGGGATCACGGAGCCCGGAGGGGTCACGCCCGTCCCGTGCCCCGCAGGGACCGTGCCCGGAACACCGGGGTGATCTCGTGCACCGTGTGCCTGGAGGAGTTCCAGACCCCCATCACCTGTATCCTTACCGGGGACCCCCCCCCCCAACTCCGGGACCCCCCCGGGACCCCCCGAATCGGTGTTGGAGCCTTAACGGCGCCGCCAGACCTGTCGGAGCCCGTGGACGTTTACAGCGACTGGATCGACGCCTGCGAAGCCGCCAACCAGTGACACCGGGAGGGTGGCGGGGACACCGCCCGGTCCCCAAAGCCCCGGCGGGGTCGGGGACCCCTCCCGGCCCCGGTGACACCCCCGGAGCCGGTGTGGGGGTGCCATCTCCCCCTCCCCCAGCAGCTGGCACTTGTCCTTGTCCCCGTGGGGACATCGGGGCGGGGGGTGACGCGTTTGGGGACAGCGGCCCCGGAATAAACGCCGCGAGTGGTGGCCCTTGTCCCCCTTGTCCCTTTTGTCCCCCCCTGTCCCCTCGGTGTCCCCCAGCACGGTCCCACGCCGGTGTCACCTCTGCGTGTGGCTTTTATTGTGCCTCGGTGGCTTCACACGTGGCGGGGCCCGAACCCCCCGGGGCCGAACCGGGAGCCGAACCCGGGGCTGATCCCGGGGCTGATCCCGGGGCCGAACCGGGGGCCAACCCCAGCCCTGTCCCCGCCCGGGGCCGGTCCCGGGATTGTCCCCCCCGGGGCCGGTGCCGAGTGCTGCCCCCCCCCTCCCCCCCTTCCCCGGGAGCCATCGCGGGGCCGATCCCGGGGCCGGTTTCCCCTGGGATTGATCCCGGAGCTGATCCCGGGGCCGGTCCCCCCGGTGCCAGTCCCGGAGCCGATCCCGGGGCCCGTTCCCCCTGAGATCGATCCCGGGGCCGGTTTCCCCTGGGATCGATCCCAGAGCCGATCCCGGGGCCAGATTCTACTGAGATCGATCGCGGGGCCGGTTTCCCCGGTGCCATCCCCGGAGCCGATCCCGGGGCCGGTTCTCCCGGTGCCAGTCCCAGAGCCTATCCCGGGGCCGGTTTCCCCCGGGATCGATCCCGGAGCTGATCCCGGGGCCAGATCCCACTGAGATCGATCCCGGGGCCGGTTCCCCCGGTGCCAGTCCCGGAGCCAATCCCGGGGCCGGTTTCCCCTGGGATTGATCCCAGAGCCAATCCCGGGGCCAGATTCCACTGAGATCGATCCCGGGGCCGGTTTCACCGGTGCCAGCCCCGGAGCCGATCCCGGGGCCGGTTTCCCCCGAGATCAATGCCAGAGCCGATCCCGGGGCCGGTTTCCCCTGGGATTGATCCCAGAGCCGATCCCGGGGCCAGATTCCACTGAGATCGATCCCGGTGCCGGTTCCCCCTGAGATCGATCCCGGGGCCGGTTTCTCCTGAGATCGATCCCAGAGCCGATCCCGGTGCCAGCCCCGGAGCCGATCCCGGGGGCGGCTCCCCCGGTGCCAGTCCCGGAGCCGATCCCGGGGCCAGATCCCACTGAGATCGATCCCGGGGCCGGTTCCCCCGGTGCCAGCCCCGGAGCCGATCCCGGGGCCGGTTCCCTCTGAGATCGATCCCGGGGCCGGTTTCCCCTGGGATTGATCCCAAAGCCGATCCCGGGGCCGGTTCCCCCTGAGATCGATCCCGGGGCCGGTTCCCCCTGAGATCGATCCCGGGGCCGGTCCCCCCGGTACTAGTCCCGGAGCCGATCCCGGGGCCAGATCCCCCTGAGATCGATCCCGGGGCCGGTCCCCCGGTGCCAGCCCCGGGGCCGATCCCGGTGCCAGCCCCGGAGCTGATCGCGGGGCCGGTTTCTCCTGAGATCGATCCCGGGGCCGGTTTCTCCTGAGATCGATCCCAGAGCCGATCCCGGGGCCGGTTTCCCCTGAGATCAATCCCAGAGCCGATCCCGGTGCCGGCCCCGGAGCCGATCCCGGTGGCGGCTCCCCCGGTGCCAGCCCCGGTGGCGGCTCGGCGGGGCGCGGTGAGGCCGGTGACGAGCGGTGTCGGGGTGCAAGCGGCGGCGGGGCCGGCGGCTACTGGGAGTTGTAGAGGCCACCGGGGCCGTCGTAGCCGTCGTGGCCGAGCAGCTCGGGGCCGCCGCAGTACTTGGGGTCGTAGACCTGGCGCGGGAGGCCGTACACCGTCATGCCCTGCTGCGACGCGCCCTTGTTGCTGCCCATCTGCAGGCCGATGGTCAGCGTGTCGCAGTGCTCCATGCCCAGCGCCGGCTCGAAGATCTGCCGCTTCGTCCCCGGTGCCGTCATCCCCGCCTGCACCGGGGAACGGGATCCGGTCAGGGATGCGGGCAGGGATGCGGGCAGGGATACGGGCAGGGATCCGGTCAGGGATCCGGGCAGGGACGGGATCCGGTCAGGGATGCGGGCAGGGACCGGCTCGGGGCAGGGATCCGGGCAGGGATGGGATCCGGTCACAGATCCGGGCAGGAACGGGCTCGGGGCAGGAACGGGCTCGGGGAAGGGACGGGATCCGGTCAGGAACGGGCTCCGGTCAGGAACGGGCTCGGGGCAGGAACGGGCTCGGGGCAGGGATGGGCTCGGGGCAGGGATCCGGGCACGGACGGGTTCCGGTCACGGATCCAGTCAGGGACGGGCTCCGGTCAGGGACCGGCTCGGGACAGGGATCTGGTCAGGGATCCGGTCAGGGACGGGCTCGGGGCAGGGATCCGGTCAGGGATCCGGTCAGGGACCGGCTCGGGACAGGGATCTGGTCAGGAACGGGCTCGGGGCAGGGACGGGTTCCGGTCACGGATCCGGTCAGGGACGGGCTCCGGTCAGGAACGGGTTCGGGTCGGTGGCCGCGGGCACCCCGAGGGGGTCACGGCCACCCCGGGGCCACGGGGGGATGCGCGGGGGTTCCTCCGTTCTGCTCCCCGTGCTGCCCGCAGGGTGTCTGTCCCCTCTCTGTCCCCTCTCTGTCCCCTCACTGTCCCCCCTCTGTCCCTCTCTGTCCCTTCCTGTCCCCAGAGTCCCTCCGTGCCCCCCTCAGAGCCCCTTTGTCCCCTGCTCCGGTGTCACCGGCTGGGCCAGTGGCACCTCAGGGTGCCCCGCTCTGTCCGTCCCCGCTGTCCCCGGGCTCTCCGGTCCCTTTGTCCCCCTAACCCGGGACATCCAAGTCCCCTGGTGCCATCTCTCCCTGTGTCCCCGTGCGGTGGCAGTGTCCCCCCATGGTGGCAGTGTCCCTGTAGGGTGGCAGTGTCCCCCCATAGTGGCAGTGTCCCGTGTCCCGTGTCCCCATGAGCTGGCAATGTCCCTGTAGGGTGGCAGTGTCCCCATGTCCCTATGTCCCCCTGTGCTGGCAGTGTCCCCATGGGGTGGCAGTGTCCCCATGTCCCCGTGTCCCCCGTGCTGGCAGTGTCCCTATGGGGTGGCAGTGTCCCCCGTGCTGGCAGTGTCCCTGTGTCCCCCATGGTGGCAGTGTCCCCCCATAGTGGCAGTGTCCCTGTGTCCCGTGTCCCCATGAGCTGGCAATGTCCCTGTAGGGTGGCAGTGTCCCCATGTCCCTATGTCCCCATGGGGTGGCAGTGTCCCTGTAGGGCAGCACTGTCCCCCCATAGTGGCAGTGTCCCGTGTCCCCATGGGGTGGCAGTGTCCCCCCGTGCTGGCAGTGTCCCTGTAGGGTGGCAGTGTCCCGTGTCCCATGTCCCCATGGGGTGGCAGTGTCCCCCCATGGTGGCAATGTCCCTGTAGGGTGGCAGTGTCCCCATCTCCCCGTGTCCCCTGTGCTGGCAGTGTCCCCGTGTCCCCACCTGGCTGGCGCCTTTGTTGGTGCCCATCTGGAGGCTGATGGTGGCCTGGTCCAGGGGCTGGTCCGTGCCCAGTTTGGGGTCGTACAGGTGCCGCCGGGTCCCGTACGCCGTCATGCCCTGCTGGCTGGCGAACTTGTTGGTGCCCATCTGGGGACAGCGAGGGCCACGGTGTCACCCACCGGCTGTCCCCAGCACGGCCCCCGTGTCCCCTCGGCGTCCCCGGGTGTCACCTGCAGCCCGATGATGTTCCTGCCCTCGCGCAGCTTCTCGGGGTGGAAGCGCCGCTGCTGCTTCTCGGCGTATTTCACCCCCAGCCCCACATTGTTCCCCTTTGTCTTGGCCTGGCGGAGACCGGGGGCTTGGGGGGGGCTCACGGGGACCCCAGACCCCGAATCCCCTCCCTAAATCCCAAATCCCCTCCTTGGACCCCCAATCCCCTCCCCAGACCCCAAATCCCCTCCTTGGACCCCGAATCTCCTCCTCGGACCCCAAATCCCTTCCCCAGACCCCAAATTCCTTCCCTAAACCCCAAATCCCCTCCCCAGACCCCAAATCCCCTCCCCAGACCCCAAATCCCCTCTCAGGACCCCAAATCCCCTCCCCAGACCCCAAATCCCCTCCCCAGACCCCAAATCCCCTCCTTGGACCCCAAATCCCCTCTCAGGACCCCAAATCTCCTCCCCAGGCCCCAAATCCCCTTCCCCAGACCCGAAATCCCCTCCCCAGACCCCAAATCCCCTCCCCCAGACCCCAAATCCCCGCTCTGGATCCCCCCCAGCGTGTGGCCGGTGCCCTCCGAAGGGATGTGAGGACCCCCCCGGAGCCCCCCAGACCCCCCTGGACCCCCCCGGAGCCCCCCAGAGCCCCCCGGAGCCCCCAGAGCCCCCCGGAGCTGACCTGGCTGGCGAGGGCGATGAGGGTGGACTGGACCTGGGTGTGGTTGGTGTTCTCGAAGAGGTCGTTGGCCTCGAAGATGTCGTGGGGCTTCACCCCGTAGCGCGTGATGGCCCTCAGGAAGTTCCCGATGTTCTCCAGCTGCGGGGTTCGGGGTCAGACCCCCCATCCCCCTCCCCCCGAGCCGCCCCCAGCCCCGCTTTTGGGGTGTCCCCCCCTCACCTTGTGCCAGTTCTGGACGGGTTCGTTCACCTTGGGCACCGAGCCCGGCTGCAGTTTGTTGATGAGCCTGGAGGGGCCGAGCACGGCTGGGGTCAGGGGGTGACCCCGCGGTGACCCCGCGGTGACCCCGCGGTGACCCCAGGGTGACCCCGCGGTGACCCCAGGGTGACCCCAGGGTGACCCCAGAGCCCGGCCAGGAGCGGCCTGTGCTCAGCAGGGTCGGGGTCGGTGAGGGAAGGGTTAAAATTCATCCTCCCGGTGGCAGGAGTGGGGACGGAGCGGGGGTCCCGGCGGGGGTCCCGGCGGGGGTCCCGGAGGGGGTCCTGGGGGTCCCGGGGGTCGCGTCAGGGGTCCCGGGGGTCGCACGGGGGTCCCGGGGGTCGCACGGGGTCCCGGGGGTCCCGGCGGGGGTCCCAGGGGTCCCGGCGGGGGTCCCGGGGGTTGCACGGGGTTCCAGGGGTCCCGGGGGTCCCCGCGGGGGTCACACGGGGGTCCCGGGGGTTGCACGGGGGTCCCGGCGGGGGTCCCGGGGGTCGCACAGGGTTCCAGGGGTCCCGGGGGTCCCGGCGGGGGTCCCGGTGGGGGTCCCGGGGGTCGCACAGGGTTCCAGGGGTCCCGGGGCTCACACGGGGTCCCGGGGGTCCCGGTGGGGGTCCCGGTGGGGGTCCCGGGGGTCACACGGGGTCTCGGGGGTCGCACAGGGTCCTGGGGGTCACACGGGGTCCCGGGGGTCCTGTCAGGGGTTCCGGGGGTCCCGGTGGGGGTCCCGGCAGGGGTCCCGGGGTTCGCACAGGGTCCCGGGGGTCACACGGGGGTCCCGGGGGTCCCGGGGGGGGGTCCCGCGGGGGTCCCGGGGGTCGCACGGGGTTCCGGGGATCCCGGGGGTTGCACGGGGTTCCGGGGGTCACACGGGGTCCTGGGGGTGGTCCCGGGGGTCCCGGGGGTCGTACTCGCAGAGGATGACGCCGTCCTTGAGGCCGTCCATGAAGTTGTCCCCGATGCGGCGCCCCGTGGTCCCCTCGATCCAGGCGCGGAGCTCCCGCTCGTGCTGCGGGTCGTACTTCTGGGCCAGCTGCGGGACAGGGGACACGGGACGTGGGGACACGGCTGGGGGACACGGGGACACGGGACACGGGACGTGGGGACACCGCCGGGGGGACACGGGACACGGGACGTGGGGACACCGCCGGGGGACACGGGGACAGGGGACACGGGGCGTGGGGACACCGCCGGGGGGACAGGGGGACACGGCCGGGGGACGGGGGGACACCGCCGGGGGGACACGGGGACGTGGGGACATGGCCAGGGGGACGGGGGGACACTGCCAGGGGGACAGGGGGACGTGGGGACATTTGGACACCGCCGGAGGGGACACGGGGACAGGGGGACACCATCAGGGGGACAGGGGGACACTGCCAGGGGGACACCAACACAGGGACACTGGGACACTGCCAGGGGACACGGGGACGTGGGTACACTGCCGGGGGGACACGGGGACACTGCCGGGGTGACGCGGTGGCACGGAGAATGTCGGGGACACCCTCACGGGGACGAGGGGACACGGGGGACAGCGTGCGGAGGCCACGGAGGGTGCGGGGACACCGCGGGGGACACGGGGACACCGGCAGGGGGACGGATCCCCACCGGGGAGGGGACACGGGGGGCGTGGGGACACCCCAAGGAGGGGACACCGGGGACACCCCGAGGAGGGGACACCGGGGACACCCCAAGGAGGGGACACCGGGGACACCCTCAGGGAAGAGGCGGCGGCCACGCCGGGGCCGGAGGATCCCCGGTAGCACCGGTGGCCCCGTTTCCCCCGTTCCCGCGGGGCCGGAGGATCCCCGGTAGCACCGGTGGCCCCGTTTCCCCGTTCCCGCGGGGCCGGAGGATCCCCGGTAGCACCGGTGGCCCCGTTTCCCCGTTCCCGCGGGGCTGGAGGATCCCCGGTAGCACCGGTGGCCCCATTTCCCCGTTCCCGCGGGGCCGGAGGATCCCCGGTAGCACCGGTGGCCCCGTTCCCCCGTTCCCGCGGGCCGGAGGGACCCGGCAGGGCCGGGGGTGCCCGGACCCCCCCCCCGCCCCGCCCCGGCCCCCCCGGGAGCGGCGGGCGACCGGACCGGCCGAACCTTTGCCCATATATAGCCCCGGCCCGGGGCCGCCGCCGCCCGCCCGCCGCGCTCCGCCGCCTTATAAGGGCTCACGGCGGGGCCGGGGGCCGCCGGGGCCCCCCCGGGCCGCCGATTCCCCCCCCCGTTAACCCTTAACGGGCCGGTGCGCGGCGGGACCCCCCCCTCCCCCGCCGTGTCCGGCATCTCCCGCCCGCCGCGGGGCCCCCCCGGGCCACCCGAACCGCCCCCGTTAACCCTTAACGGGGCGGACACCGGCGGGACGCCACCCGGTGCTCGTGGCGGGGGTCCCGGGGTCGTTCCGGTGTCGCCCCGTCCCCTCCTCAGTCCCGGCGAGGGTTCCGGTGTCGCCCCCGCTTCATCTCGGTGCCCGTCACCTCCCGCCCGCCGCGGGCTCGGGGGTCGGCGGGGCTCCCCCGGTCCGCCGAAGCCCCTCCGGGTTAACCCTTAACGGGCCGCACACCGGGGGTAGCACCCGGTGCTCCCGGTGCTCCCCCGGTGCCGCCGTCCCCGTACCCCGTCCCGGGGCGCACCCGGTGCCCGTCGCCTCCCGCCCGCCGTGGGGACCGGGGGCTGCGGAGGCCAAGAAACCCCCCGCTCCCGGTTAACCCTTAACGGCCCGGTGCCCGGCAGGACCCCCCGGTGCTCACGGGGGGGAGCCCCGGTGTCGCCCCCTCCCCTCCCTCCCTCCCCCCCGCCGGGGACCCGGTGCCGGTCACCTCCCGCTTACCGGAGGGAACGGGGGGTGCGGAGCTCCCCGGGCAGCCCAGCCGCACCCCCGGTGAACCGGGGGGGCCGCCCCGGTGCCGCCCCCCTGTCCCGGTGTCCGTCCCTTCCCTCCCGGGGCAGCACCAGGGACAGCGCCGGGTCCCGCCCCCGCTCCCGCCGGGTCCTGCCGCGACCCCCGCCCGCCCCCGGTGCTGCCGCCGCCCCGGGGGGGTCGCACCTGCCCGGAGCCGCCCGGACCCCCCCGGTTCGGTCCGGTCCGGTCCGGTTCGGTTCGGTTCGGTGCCGCTCACCTTGTTCTTCACCTCGGCCGACAGCCCGTAGGCCGGGCCGCGGTTGAAGTGCGCGTTGGACATTTCGGGGCTCCCGGGGGGGTCTCGGTGGCTCCGGTGGGGTCGCGGCGGGCGGGTGGCGCCGGTTCGGGGCTGTCCCGGGTGGGTTCGGGGCTGTCCCGGGTGGGTTCGGGGCTGTCCCGGGTGGGGTCGGTGCCCTCGGCTCGGCTCGGTGCCCTCGGTCGGTTCCTCCCGGTCCCGTCCCGGCGCCGCCGCCGCCACTTTTAAAAGTGGGCGGTGGGCGCGGAGCCCCCCCCGGGCCGGGGCGGCCGCAGCCAATCCGCGGCCTCCGCCGCGCTGACGTCACGGCGGGGCGGGTGATGGCGTCATTTTTTCCACATTTACCGGGGGGGATCCCGGAGCCGGGGGGGGATCCCGGGGGGGGCGGGGGAATCCCGGAACGCCCCCCCCGCCCCAAATCAGCGCTTGCCCGCTCTGCCCCCTCCCACCGGACACCCGTGTCCCCCCCCGGTCCCACCGGAGCGGGGACCCCCCGGGGGGCACCGGGGCTCCCCACCGGTGCTTGGGGATCCCCCCCGGGGCACCGGGGGCCTCGTCCCCGCGCACCCGGGACCCCCCCGGTGCCGCGGGACCCCCCGGGACAGCGCGGCTCGACCCCGCCGCGCTCCCCACCCCCCCCGCTCGGTGCCGTCACCGGATCGGACTCCACCGCCCCCCCGGGGGAGGACACGGCTCGTCACGGGTGGGGAATGTCCCCCTCCCCCTCCCCTCCCCCCCCTCCCCTCCCCCTCCCCGGGCCGTCCCCGCCCCCCCCGCGGCTCCGGGACCCTCCCGGGGCTGGGGGGGCACCCGGGACCCTCCCCACCCCCATCAGGGACTTGGGGACCCCCTCCCCCTCACACACCCCCCACCCCGCCGGGGCTGCCGTTCCCGTTCAACCGCTCTTACGTCACCGCTCACCCCCGTGACGTCACCGCCCATCCCCGTCCCCGCGCTCATCCCGGGGTCCCGCTCTGACGTCACGGGGGAACCCCCTCCGAGCCCCGCCCCTCTCTGCCTGCCAATCACCGCCAAAGCCGCGCGGTGATTGGCCGCGCCCGCAGGCCCCGCCCCCCGACCCGCCCGCGCGGGGTCACCGCGAAGATGGCGGCGCCCAGCGGCGCGACCGGGCACGGGGACGGCGGAGCGCGACCGTGAGCGGACACGGCCCGGCCGGGAGAGACCGGGAGCGGACGCAGCCCGACCGGGAGCGGACACGGCCCGACCGGGAGAGACCGGGAGCGGACACAGCCCGGCCGTGAGCGGACACGGCCCGGCCGGGAGAGACCGGGAGCGGACACGGCGGCAGCGGGCGCCATGCGGCCGGGGTGGCTCCGGGTCCTGCCCCGCCGCCTCTGGGGCGGCCCCGCAGCGCCGCAGGTGCGGGGGACACCGGGGACACCGGGACAGAGGGGACGGGGAGGGGGCCGGGGAGCGGTGGGGACACCGGGACAGCGCGGGGGAAGGGGACACGGGGGGGACGTGGGGACACGAGGGGACAATGGGGGGGAAATGGGGACACGAGGGGACAATGGGGGGGAAATGGGGACACGAGGGGACAATGGGGGGGAAATGGGGACACGAGGGGACAATGGGGACACGGGGGGGACAATGGGGACACGAGGGGACAATGGGGGGGAAATGGGGACACGAGGGGGGACATGGCGGACACAGGGGGGACAATGGGGACACGGGGGGGACACGGGGACAGCTGTGGGGTGACCCCTTCTTTTCCTCCCCAGCTGTGCCGGAGCTTGTGCCAGCGCCCCGCGCGTGTCCCCCCGGCGGAGGGTGACACCTCGGGGGCTGATACCTCGGGGGGTGACACCTCGGGGAGTGACACCTCGGGGGGTGACACCTCGGGGACCTCAGCGTGGCATCGCCGCTTCCACAAGATCTGGAGGAACGACCCCCAGCCCCGGGGCCACCCGCGGGACCCCATCGGGGGTGACACTTCAAGGGGTGACACCTCAAGGGGTGACACCTCAGGGAGTGACACCGCAAGGGGTGACACTTCAAGGTGTGAGGCCTCATGGGGTGACACCTCAGGGGGTGCCACCTCAAGGGGTGCCACTTTAGGGGGTGCCACCCCCAAGGCCCCTCTGCGCCACCTCCGCTCCTACAGATCGCGCCGTGAGGACACCCACGGCAACGCCAGTGACCCCGGTGACCGTGGGGATTCCGGTGACCCCGGTGGGCACGGTGACCCCGGTGGGCACGGTGACCCCGGTGCCCGCAGTGACCCCGGTGCCCACGGTGCCCGCGGTGACCCCGGTGGGCACAGTGCCCGCGATGACCCCAGTGCCCGAGGTGCCCACAGTGACCCCGGTGACCCCGGTGACCCCGGTGACCCTGGTGACCCCGGCGCTGCCTTGGCGGCGGCGCTGGAGGAGCTGGCGCGGAGCCCGCCCGGGTGCGGGGCGCGGCTGGCGCTGGTGGAGGCGGCGCTGGCGGCGATGCCGGCGCTGGGCGCGGAGCGCAGCCTGGCCGCGTACAAGGCGCTGCTGCGGCTGCTGCCCCGCGGGGCCTGGGTGCCGCGCGGAGCCGTGCAGCGCCTGCTCTTCCCCTTCCCGCGGCAGCACGAGTGCGGCCTGCGCCTGCTGGAGTGCATGGAGCGCCACGGTGCGTGCTGCCGGTGCCCTGTGCCGTCCCTGTGCCCGGTGTCCCCTGTGTGCCCCGCTGTGTCCCGGTGTCGCTCCTGTGCTGTGACCCGCTGTGCCCCGGTGTCCCTTGGTGTCCCTTGGTGTCCCCTGGTGTCCCCTGTGTGCCCCGGTGTGCCCTGGTGTCGCTCCTGTGCTGTGACCTGCTGTGCCCCAGTGTCCCCTGGTGTCCCCTGGTGTGCCCCGGTGTCCTCCGGTGTGCCCTGCTGTCCCCTGGTGTCCACAATATCCCCAATGCCCCAATGTCCCCCAATGTCCCCAGTTTCCCCAATGGCTCCCATGCCCCAATGCCCCAATGTGTCTTCGCTGTCCCCAACGTGTCCCCAGTATCCCAACTGTCCCCAGTGTCCCACTGTCCCCACTGTCTCCGCTGTCCCCAGTGTTCCCAGTGTCCCCATGTCCCCAGTGTGTCCCCATGTCCCCAGTGTCCCTAATGTCCCCATGTCCCCACTGTCCTGCTGTCCCCAATGTCCTCAGTGTCCCCATGTCCCCAATGTCCCCAATGCCCCGCTGTCCCCAATGTCCCCAACCTGTCCCCAATGTCCCCAACATGTCCCCACTGTCCTCAGTGTCCCCATGTCCCCAGTGTCCCCAATGTCCCCAACCTGTCCCCACTGTCCCCAATGTCCCCAAGCTGTCCCCAATGTCCCCAAGCTGTCCCCAATGTCCCCAACCTGTCCCCGCTGTCCCCAAACTGTCCCCGCTGTCCCCAGTGTCCCCATGTCCCCATGTCCCCAGTGTCCCGCTGTCCCCAATGTCCCCAAGCTGTCCCCAATGTCCCCAAGCTGTCCCCGCTGTCCCCAGGCGTGATGCCCGACGCCGAGCTGCGCTTCCTGCTGCTGGGGGTGTTCGGGCCGCGCAGCCGCCCGCTGCGGAAGCTGCAGCGGATGCAGTTCTGGCTGCCGCGCCTGCGGCACCTGGACCCCCACCCGCTGCCCCCCCGGCTGCCCCCCGGGCTGGCGGCCGCGCGCCTGGGGCTGCAGCGCATGGCCACCGAGCCCGGGGCCACCGTCACCCTGGTCCAGGTGGGCACGGGCACGGGGACACGGCTGGGGGACGGGGACAGGGATGGTGAGACAGGGACAGGGATAGGGGGACATGGGGATAGGGATGGGGGACAGGGATGGGGGACACGGGGACAGGGATGGGGGACAGGGAGGGACAGGGATGGGGGACGGGGACACGGCTGGGGGACAGGGGGGGACAGGGATGGGGGACCGGGACAGGGCTGGGGGACACGGGGACAGGGATGGGGGGACAGGGACAGGGATGGGGGACACGGGGGGACAGGGATGGGGGACGGGGCTGGGGGACACAGGGACAGGGATGGGGGACCGGGACAGGGATGGGGGACAGAGACAGGGCTGGGGGACACGGGGGGGACATGGCTGGGGGAAGGGGACAGGGCTGGGGGACACGGCTGGGGGACGGGGACAGGGATGGGGGCACGGGGATGGGGGACTGGGACAGGGATGGGGACACGGGGGGACAGGGATGGGGGACATGGGGGGACAGGGCTGGGGGACAGGGACAGGACTGGGGGGCGGGGACAGGGATGGGGGACACGGGGACAGGGCTGGGGGATGGGGACAGGGCTGGGGGACATGGGGGGGGACAGGGCTGGAGGGGACGGGGGGGACACGGGGGGACAGGGATGGGGGACCGGGACAGACATGGCTGGGGGACGGGGACAGGACAGGGCTGGGGGGGACGGGGGGACAGGGCTGGGGACAGGGACAGGGCTGGGGGACAGGGGGGACATGGCTGGGGGGACAGGATGGGACAGGGACATGGCTGGGGGGACAGGAGGGGACAGGGACAGGGCTGGGGGCACAGGGGGTGGCCCTGCAGTGACCCCCCTGTCCCCGTCCCGCAGCGGCCGGTGCCGGACTCGGGGGACGATGAAGGCTCTGTCCAGCCCTACATCCTCAGTGAGTTCTGGGGGGATGTTGGGGTGCCCTGGACGGGGGGGATGGTGTCGGGTTGGAGGGGTTTGGGGTCCCTGGGGTAAGTTCGGGGCTCCTCAGGGGTCTCTGTGAAGGATTTGGGGTCCCTGGGGTGGGTTTGGGGCAGGGTTTGGAGTCTCTAGGGTGGGTTTGGGGTCCCTGGGGTGGGTTTGGGGTGTCTGGGGTGGGTCTGGGGTGGGTTTGGGGTCCCTGGGGTGGGTTTGGGGTCCCTGGGGTGGGTCTGGGGTTCCTTGGGGGTCTCTATGAGGGATTTGGGGCAGGGTTTGGGGTGCCTGGTGTGGCTTTGGGGTGTCTGGGGTGGGTTTGGGCTACCTGGGGTGGGTCTGGGGCAGGGTTTGGGGTCCCTGGGGTGGGTCTGGGGTCCCTGGGGTGGGTGTGGGGTGTCTGGGGCAGGGTTTGGGGTCCCTGGGGTGGGTCTGGGGTCCCTGGGACGGGTCTGGGGTCCCTGGGGCGGGTGTGGGGCAGGGTTTGGGGTGCCTGGGATGGGTCTGGGGTGGGTCTGGGGTGGGTCTGGGGTCCCTGGGGTGGGTCTGGGGCAGGGTTTGGGGTCCCTGGGGTGGATCTGGGGTGGGTCTGGGGTGGGTTTGGGGTCCCTGGGGTGGGTTTGGGGTCCCTGGGGCGGGTCTGGGGTCCCTGGGGCGGGTCTGGGGTCCCTGGGGCGGGTCTGGGGCAGGGTTTGTGGTGCCTGGGATGGGTTTGGGGTCCCTGGGGTGGGTCTGGCGTCACTGGGGCGGGTCTGGGGTCCCTGGGGTGGGTGTGGGGCAGGGTTTGGGGTGCTGGGCTCTGGGCTGGGCTGTCCCCCCGTGTCCCCAGCCGTCCCCCCGTGTCCCCCCGTGTCCCCCCGTGTCCCCCCGTGTCCCCCCGTGTCCCCAGGCTCGCAGAGCCCCGAGCAGCGGGAGCTGCTGGCCCGGCACGGCCCCGACCGCCCGGTGTTCGTGGAGGGGCCGTTCCCGCTCTGGCTCCGCGGGACCCTCCTCAAATACTTCGTGCTGCGGGGAGACCCCCTGCCCCCCCACCTCAGGGTCAGCCGGGGGTCCTGGGGGGCTCTGGGGGGCTCTGAGGGGTTCTGGGGGGATCCTGGGGGGTTTTGGGGGTTTCCTGGGGGTTCTGGGGATTCCTGGGGGGATCCTGAGGGGGTCCTGGGGGGTCCTGGGGGGTCCTGAGGGGTTCTGGGGGGTTCTGGGGAGGCTCTGGGGAATTTTGGGGGATCCTGAGGGGGTTCTGGGGGGTCCTGAGGGGTTCTGGGGGGTTTTGGGGGATCCTGAGGGGGTCCCGGGGGGTTCTGGGGGTCCTGAGGGGTTCTGGGGGGTTTTGGGGGATCCTGAGGGGGTTCTGGGAGTTCCTGAGGGGATCTTGGGGGGTTTTGGGGGTTTCCTGGGGGTTCTGGGGGTTCCTGGGGGGATCCTGAGGGGGTCCTGGGGGGGTCCTGAGGGGGCTCTGGGGGGTCCTGGTGGTTTTTGGGGGATCCTGAGGGGGTTCTGGGGGGTCCTGAGGGGGTTCTGGGGGGTCCTGAGGGGGTCCTGGGGGTTTTTGGGCGTTTCCTGGGGGTTTCCTGGGGGATCTCCGGGACAGGTGAGACAGGACCCCCAAAACCCATCACACCTGGGGTGGCCCCCCATGACCTACATGGGAAGACAACCCCACCCTCCCCCCCAAACCCCCCTAAACCCCCTCCCCAAAACCCCAGGACCCCCCCCTGGACCCCGAGCGCAGCTTTTACTTCCCGCTGCGCCTGGAGCTGGACCTGGAGCGCGGCCCCTGGGACGACGAGGATTTCCACGTGGACGAAGGTGACGACCCCTGGGTGTTTTGGGGGGGAGGTGAGGATGTTTTTGGGGTTCCCCCTGACCCCCTCGCCCGCTCCCCGCAGTGGAGGAGGGCCCGGTGCTGGCACTGTGCATGGCGGGCGCGGGGGACCGGCGCACGCTGGGCCGGTGGCTGGCGGCGCTGCAGCGGCACAACCCCGCCCTGGGCCGCACCCCGGTTCTGTTCCGCCTCACCCCGGGGGGGGACCCCGCCGCCGACCCCCCCCAGGGACCCCGAGACCCCCGGCTGGGCGCGGGGACCCCCGGGGCTGCGGCGCTGGAGCCCCCCGAGGATGGGGAATAAAGGGGGCGACGGATGGACGGATGGAGAGGGGGTGGCGTGGTTTTTTTGGGGGTGTCGTGGTTTTTTTGGGGGTGTCGTGGTTTTTTTGGGGTGTCGTGGTTTTTGGGGGGATCCCTGGGGGCGTTTTGGCCCCCCTGTGCCATCCCCCAGAACGTGGTGGTGGCCGGGGGGGATTTTGGGGGGTCAGGGGGAGGGTTGGGGGTGCTGGGAGGGCATTGCTCCTTCTCAGCAGCAAGGCCCAGTTGGTTCTGGGGGAGTTTGGGGGGCATTTGGGGGGTCCCCGGTGAGTTTGGGGGACATTTGGGGGGTACCTGGTGAGTTTGGGGGGCATTTGGAGGGTCCCCGGTGAGTTTGGGGGGCATTTGGGGGGTTCTGAGTGTCCCTTGGGGGGTCCTCAGTGGGTTCTGGGGGTTCTCCTGGGGGGTCTTTGGTGAGTTTGGGGGTCCCTTGGGGGATCCCCGGTGAGTTTGGGGGTCCCTGGTGGGTTTTGGGGGTCCCTGGTGCGTTCCCGGGGTCCCTGGGGGGGTCTCCAGTGAAGTTTGAGGTCCCTGGTGAGTTCTGGGTGTCCCTGGGGGGGTCCCCGGTGAGTTTGGGGGTCCCTGGGGGGTTTTGGGGGTCCCTGGGGGGGTCTCCAGTGAAGTTTGGGGTCCCTGGTGGGTTCTGGGGGGTCCCTTGGGGGATCCCCAGTGAGTTTAGGGGTCCCTGGTGGGTTTTGGGGGTCCCTGGAGGGGTGCCTGGTGAGTTTGGGGGTCCCTGGTGGGTTTTGGGGGTCCCCGGTGAGTTTGGGGGTCTCTCATGTGCGGCACCTGCACACCCCACACCTGCGGGGTACCGGGCAGGGCTGGGAACTTCCGGGACCCCCTTTTTTGGGGGGGAATCTCCTTTTTTTAGGGGTGGATCTCCCCTTTTTTGGGGGGATCGCCCATTTTTGGGGGGGAATCTCCATTTTTTGGGGGGGGATCTCCCCTTTTTTGGGGGGATCGCTCCTATTTTTTTGGGTGGGGTCTCCCCTTTTTCTCCTCGGGATCCCTCCCAAAAAAAGCCCAAAAAAAAAAACCAAAACAAAAAAAAACCCAAAACAAACAACAAGGAAAATACAACAAAAAAACAGAAAAACAACAAAACAAAACCAAAAAAAATCCGAAAAACGCCAGGGCGGAAGTACGGGCAGCTCCGCGCCGCGCATGCGCACGGAGCGCCGCGACGCCACGGCGCGCACGGCTGACGTCATCGCGGCGCGCCGCGGCATGAGCGCGGCCGAGCGCGGCGCCGGCGGGCCCGGGGCTCCCGGTGGGCCCGGGGCTTCCGAGCCCGGCGGGGGCCGCAGGACGCGGGGCCGGCCGCGCCTCACCGACACCGACCGCGCCCGGCGGCGGCTGGAGTCGCGCAAGAAGTACGACGTGCGGCGGGTGTACCTGGGAGAGGCGCACGGGCCCTGGGTGGAGCTGCGGCGCCGCAGCGGATGGAGCGACGCCAAACTGGCGGCGTACCTGCTGGGGCTGGAGCAGGGCCAGCGCGCCGGGCGGCGCGGGTGAGCGCCGGGGAAACCGGGGGAACCGGCGGGGAGCCGCGGGGAACCGGAGAGAACCGGGGGAAGCTGGGGAGAACCGCGGGGAACCGGCGAGGAAGCGGGGAGAACCGGGGAGGGGACCGGGAGGGAACCGGGGAGAACCGGGGGGAGCTGGGGAGAACCGCGGGAAACCGGCGAGGAAGCGCGGAGAACCGGGGAGGGGACCGGGAGGGAACCGGGGAGAACCGGGGGGAGCTGGGGAGAACCGCGGGAAACCGGCGAGGAAGCGCGGAGAACCGGGGAGGGACCGGGAGGGAACCGGGGGGGAACCGGGGGGAGCTGGGGAGAACCGCGGGGAACCGGCGGAGAACCAGGGGGGGACCGGAAGGGAACCGGGGAGAACCGGGGGGAGCTGGGGAGAACCGCGGGGAACCGGCGAGGAAGCGGGGAGAACGGGGGGGACCGGGAGGGAACCGTGGAGAACCGGGGGGGACCGGGAGGGAACCGGGGAGAACCGGGGGGGACCGGGAGGGAACCGGGGAGAACCGGGGGGGACCGGGGAGAATCGCGGGGAGAACCGGGGAGAATCGCGGGGGGAACCGGGGGAACGGGGGAGGAACGGGGAGAACCGGGGGGAGCTGGGGAGAACCGCAGGGAACCGGCGAGGAAGCGGCGAGAACCGGGGGAGAACCGGGAGGGAACCGGGGAGAACCGGGGGGGGACCGGGAGGGAACCGGGGAGAACCGGGGGGGGACCGGGAGGGAACCGGGGAGAACCGGGGGGCACCGGGGAGAATCGCGGGGGGCACCGGGGAGAAACAGAGGGTACCGGGGGAAACCGGCACCGGTCCTCGGGGGAAACGGGCGGGCGCTGTCCGCGGTGCTGGAGCGGCGCAGCGAGGTTGTTACCGGCCTTGCTCGTCCCCCTCTTCCTCGTCCTCTTCTTCCTCACCCTCCTCTTCCTCGTCCCCTTCATCTTCTTCTTCCTCTTGCTCCTGGGGGATGAAGAAGGGGCAGAGGGAGGAGGAGGAGGAGGAGGAGGGGGAGGAAGGCCGGGGGTCCCGCGGGAGCCCCTTCCCCGTCTCCCATCTCCCTCTCTCCGCAGCAAACCCTGGGAGCAGCTCCCGAAAAAACCCAAACGCAAGAAAAGTGAGTGCCGTGCCCTGCGGGGGGTGCGCCCCACTTTGGGGGGGGGCTGTGCTTGATTTGGGGGCGCTGTACCTGATTTGGGGGCGCTGTACCTGATTTGGGGGGCTGTGCCCCACTTTGGGGTCTGTACCCCACTTTGGGGCTCCTTTACCCCACTTTGGGGCTCCTTTACCCCACTCTGGAGTGCCTTTACCCCACTTTGGGGTGCCGTACCCCACTCGGGGGTGCCTTTACCCCACTTTGGGGTGCCGTACCTCACTTTGGGGTGCCTTTACCCCACTTTGAGGTGCCATACCCCACTCTGAGGTGCCTTTACCCCACTTTGGGGGTGCTGTACCCCACTCGGGGGTGCCTTTACCCCACTTTGGGGCACCTTTACCCCACTCTGGGGTGCCTTTACTCCACTCTGGGGTGCCTTTATCCCACTCTGGGGTGCTGTACCCCACTCTGGGGTGCCTTTACCCCACTCTGGGGTGCCTTTACCTCACTTTGGGGTCTCTGTATCCCACTCTGGGGTGCCTTTACCCCACTTTGGGGTGCCGTACCCCACTCTGGGGTGCCTTTACCCCACTCGGGGGTGCTGTACCTCACTCTGGGGTGCCTTTACCCCACTCTGGGGTGCCTTTACCTCACTTTGGGGTGCCATATCCCACTCTGGGGTGCTGTACCCCACTCGGGGGTGCCTTTATCCCACTTTGGGGTGCCTTTATCCCACTCTGGGGTGCCGTACCCCACTCGGGGGTGCCTTTACCCCACTCGGGGGTGCCTTTACCCCACTCTGGGGTGCCATACCCCACTCTGGGGTGCCTTTACCCCACTCTGGGGTGCCTTTACCCCACTTTGGGGTGCCTTTACCTCACTTTGGGGTGCCTTTACCTCACTTTGGGGTGCCTTTACCCCACTCGGGGGTGCTGTACCCTTCTCAGGGGGTGCCGTACCCCACTCTGGGGTGCCGTACCCCACTCGGGGGTGCTGTACCTCACTATGGGGTGCCTTTACCTCACTTTGGGGTGCCGTACCCCACTCGGGGGTGCCTTTACCCCACTTTGGGGTGCCTTTACCTCACTTTGGGGTGCCTTTACCTCACTTTGGGGTGCCATACCCCACTCTGGGGTGCCGTACCCCACTCTGGGGTGCCGTACCCCACTCGGGGGGTGCCGTACCCCACTTTGGGGTGCCTTTACCCTACTTTGGGGTGCCTTTACCCCACTCGGGGGTGCCGTACCCCACTCTGGGGTGCCTTTACTCCACTCTGGGGTGCCTTTATCCCACTCTGGGGTACTGTACCCCACTTTGGGGTCTCTGTACCCCACTCTGGGGTGCCTTTATCCCACTCTGGGATGCCGTACCCCATTTTGGGGTGCCTTTATCCCACTTTGGGGTCTCTGTATCCCACTCTGGGGTGCCTTTACCCCACTCGGGGATGCCTTTACCCCACTCGGGGATGCCGTACCTCACTTTGGGGGTTATGTATCCCACTTTGGGGTGCCTTTACTCCACTTTGGGATACCATACCTCACTATGGGGTGCCTTTACCTCACTTTGGGGTGCCCTACCTCATTTTGGGGTGCCGTACCCCACTCGGGGGTGCTGTACCTCACTATGGGGTGCCTTTACCTCACTTTGGGGTGCCATACCCCACTCGGGGGTGCCGTACCCCACCCGGGGGTCTCTCCCCCCGCAGGGCGCCGGCGGAACGTGAACTGCCTGCGGCACGCGGTGATCTGGTACGAGGACCACCGGCAGCGCTGCCCGTACGAGCCGCGCCTGGCGGAGCTGGACCCCTCGGTGGGGCTGTACACCACGGCCGTGTGGCAGTGCGAGCGCGGGCACCGCTACTTCCAGGACCTGCACTCGCCCCTGCGCCCGCCCAGCGACTCCGAGGGCGATGACGGTGCGGGGTGCGGGGGGTTTGGGGTGTGGGGGGTTTGGGGTGTGGGGAATTTGGGGTTTGGGGTGTGGGGGGTTTGGGGAAATTGGGGTTTGGGGTGTGGGGTTTGGGGTGTGGGGGATTTGGGGTGTGGGGTTTGGGGATTGGGGTGTGGGGGGTTTGGGGTGTGGGGATTTGGGGTGTGGGATGTCGGAGATGTGGGGTTTGGGGATTGGGGTGTTGGGGGGATTGGGGTGTGGGGATTGGGGTGTGAGATTTGGGGTTTGGGGTGTGGGATGTGGGGCGTGGGGGGTTTGGGGTGTGGGGGGTTTGGGGTTTGGGGTGTGGGGGGTTTGGGCTGTGGGGGGTTTGGGGTGTGGGGTGTGGTGGGTATGGGGGGATTGGGGTGTGGGATGTGGGGGTATTGGGGTTTGGGGATTGGGGTGTGGGGTTTGAAGTATGGGGATTGGGGTGTGGGGTGTGGGGGGTTTGGGGTTTGGGGATTGGGATGTGGGGTTGGGGTGTGGGATTTGGGGTTTGGGGTGTGGGATGTGGGGATTGGGGTGTGGGATGTGGGGCTTGGGGTGTCGGGGATTTGGGGTGTGGGGGATTTGGGGTGTGGGGTTTGGGGTGTGGGGGGTTTGGAGTATGGGGGGTTTGGGGTGTGGGATGTGGGGTTTGGGGTGTGGGGTGTGGTGGATATGGGGGGTTTGGGGTGTGGGGTGTGGGGGGATTGGGGTGTGGGGATTGGGATTTGGGGTGTGTGGGGTGTGAGGTTTGGGCTGTTTGGGGTCAGGGGCGTTTGGGGTGACCTGGGCGCCGTTTGTGGGGTGCAGGCTCCTGGGGGTGCATGCGGGGCAGAGCGGAGTCTGTGGGGCAGTTTGGGGAAAACCCGAATCGATTTTTGGGGCCGTTTTGCGTCTCGGGGCGGTATTTGGACGCCCCGTGGACAATTTTTGGGGTCTGGAGATGGATATTTTTTTTACCTGTGGTGGGGGGGTCGGAAGGGAAAGACCCTCCCGTTGACTCTGCGCTTCCCCCGCAGCCCCCGGCTCCTCCTCCTCCTCCTCCTCCTCCTCCTCGGGGGGCTGCAGCTCGGGCTCGGAGGCGGCTGTGGGCGGGGGTCCCGCGGTGGCGGCGGCGCCCCCCGGGGGTCCCGAGGCGCTGGAGGCCGTGGTCTGCGTCCCCCTGCCCCTGCCCCTGCCCCGGGGGGGGCCGGACGGGGCCGAGCCCCCCGCGCTCCTGCAGGGCCCCCCGCTCCTGATCCTGGGCTGCGAGGGGCTGGGGGGGCTGCAGCTCGGCCTGGGGGGGCACGGGGTGCTGCTGGGGGCGGGGGGCGCCTGCCCCGCCCCCCCTGACCCCCCACACCTGGCCAAGACAGGTAAAGGGCGGGGGGGGGGGGCTGGGGAAAATGGGGGAGGTTGGGGGTGCTGGGGATGGGGGGATTTGGGGTGGGGAGTGGGGGATTGGGGATGGGGAATTGGGGATGGGGGATTTGGGGTCGGTGATGGGGGACTGGGGAAGATTTGGGGTCGGGAATGGGGGATTGGGGTCAGGAATGGAGGATTTGGGGTCAGGAATGGGGGATTGGGGAAGATTTGGGGTCGGGAATGGGGGATTGGGGAAGATTTAGGGTTGGAAATGGGGGTTTTGGGTCAGGAATGGGGGATTGCGGTCAGGAATGGGGGATTGGGGAAGATTTGGGGTTGGAAATGGGGGATTGGGGTCAGGAATGGTGGATTGGGGTCAGGAATGGGGGTTTTGGGTCGGGAATGGGGGATTGGGGTCAGGAATGGGGGTTTTGGGTTGGGAATGGGGGATTGGGGTCAGGAATGGGGGATTGGGGTCAGGAATGGGGGTTTTGGGTTGGGAATGGGGGATTGGGGTCAGGAATGGTGGATTGGGGTCAGGAATGGTGGATTGGGGTCAAGAATGGGGGATTGGGGAAGATTTGGGGTTGGAAATGGGGGATTGGGGTCGGGAATGGTGGATTGGGGTCAGGAATGGTGGATTGGGGTCAGGAATGGGGGTTTTGGGTCGGGAATGGTGGATTGGGGTCAGGAATGGTGGATTGGGGTCGGGAATGGGGGTTTTGGGTCGGGAATGGGGGTTTTGGGTCGGGAATGGGGGATTGGGGAAGATTTGGGGTTGGAAATGGGGGATTTGGGTTAAGAATGGGGGATTGGGGTCAGGAATGGTGGATTGGGGTCAGGAATGGGGGTTTTGGGTCGGGAATGGGGGATTGGGGAAGATCTGGGGTCAGGAATTGGGGGGGCTGTGGTGCTGGGGGGAGGACGGGGATGGGTTTGGGGGTCAGAAACGGGACGGGGCAGATGCTGGGGGGATCCCGGGGGGTCTCACCGGCCCCGCTGATGGCAGAGGAGGATGAGGAGGACCCGGTGCTGAGGCTGAAGCAGGAGGAGCTGCCCCCCCCCGCCGAGCTCCCCCCTCCGGAGCCCCCCCGGGAGCCCCCCCGGGACCCCTCCCCGGCTGAGGACCCCGAGGTGTCGACGATCATCTACGAGATCCCCAAAGAGCCAGAGAGGTCTGGGGGGTCCCTGGGGGGCTTTGGGTGGGGGGCTCAGGTGTGCGAAGGAAGTGGGGAGCACCTGGGGGGGTTTTGGGGGGTCAGGGGCTGTTTGATTTGGGGGTTTAGGGCAGCTTTTGTGGGGAGGGGGTGTTTTGGGGGTGGGGCAGGGGGTTTAGGAGGCTCAGGTGAGCTGCCCCCCATCTTTTTGGGGGGGGCACTCACGCCAGGCTCTGCAGGCGCCGGCGGAGCCGCCGGGGCCGCGCCCCCTCCCCGGACCCCGAGGACCCCCCCGAGCCCCTCACCTGCCCCTACGGCGGCTGCGGGCAGGAGTTCAGCGCTCTCAGCGAATTCCAGGTGCCTGGAAGCGGGGGGGAGCACCCCCTCACCTGCCCCACGTTCCCCTCTCACCTGTCCTGGACCCCTCTCACCTGTCCTGGACCCCCCCCAGACCCACCTGAGCCTGGTACACCGCAGGGGCCGGAGCCAGGTGTGCCCCCAGCCCGGCTGCGGGAAGAGGTTTTACCTGGCCAAGCACCTGCGGCGGCACATGGGCGTCCACTCAGGTGAGCCCCTCAGGTGTGCCCCCCAACCTCCCCCTCTGCGCCCCCAAAATCCTCCTCCCTCCACGGTAAAGAGCTTTTACCTGGGCACCCCTCTCAGGTGAGCCCCCCAGGTGTGTCCCCCCCAATTCCCCACCGTGCCCCCCCCCCCCCCAGGTGTGCGGGAGTTCACCTGCGACACCTGCGGGAAATCCTTCAAGCGCAAGAACCACCTGGAGGTGCACAGGAGGACGCACACCGGGGAGACCCCCCTGCAGTGAGTGATGGACTTGGGGGGTCCTGCCCAGGACTCGGCACCCCCCCGGGAGGGCGAGGAGGGGTCCCCAGGCACACCTGACGCCCACCTTGCCCCCCCACCTAGGTGCGAGGTGTGCGGGTACCGCTGCCGCCAGCGCGCCTCCCTGACGTGGCACATGCGGAGACACGGGGGGCTCAAGAGCCACCCCGAGCCCCGCGGCACGTAGGGACCCCCCGGCCTCATCTGGGACCCCCGGCCTCATCTGGGCCCCCCCAAACTCATCTGGGCCCCCCAAACTCATCTGGGCCCCCCCAGGACTGACCTGGACTCACCTGGGACCCCCAAACTCATCTGGGCCCACCCCAGACTCACCTGGGCCACCCCAGACTTACCTGGGCCCATCCTGGACTCACCTGGGGCCCCCCAAACTCACCTGGGCCCACCCAAGGACTCACCTGGGCCACCCCAGACTCACCTGGGGCCCCCCCAAACTCATCTGGGGCCCCCCCAGGACTCACTTGGGCCCCCCCAGACTCACTTGGGCCCCCCCAAACTCACCTGGGCCCCCCCAAACTCACCTGGGGCCCCCCAAGGACTCATCTGGGCCCACCCCGGACTCACCTGGGCCCCCCCGAACTCATCTGGGCCCACCTCGGACTCACCTGGGGACCCCCAGGACTCACTTGGGCCCCCCAAGGACTCACCTGGGCCTCCCCAGGACTCACTTGGGCCCCCCAGGACTCACCTGGGCCCCCCCAGACTCACCTGGGCCCCCACCTGCTCACTGGCACCCCCAGATGTTCCTGCAGCTGTACCTGGAGGTGAAGAAGAACCACCTGGGGGGGTCCTGAGCCCCTCCCCAGGACACCCCGAGCACCTCAGGGGCCTCTCGGGGGTCTCCTTGTGTGTGTCCCCCCCCGCCCAGGTGACCCTGTGCCCCCCCCCAGGTGTCCCCGTTGCCCTCCCCCTTCACCTTTTATTTATTTCCTCATTCTCGCTGTCTCCCCCCTGGTTTTGGGGGGTTTTGGGGGGTTTTGGGGGGTTTGGGGGCTCTGGGTGGGGGGTGCAGACCCCTCTGGGACCCCCCCACACACAAATCCATTAAAATCGGGACTTTTCGTGCTGCTTCTTCTGTGGGGGGGTCCCGGGGGGGGGGTTGGGGGCCCTCGCCGGTGCCCCCCTCCCCAATTCCCGTTTCGGGGGGCGGCGCGGCCCCTCGGCGGAGCCGGGCTCGGGCTCGGCGCTGTCCCCGGTGCTGAAACGGCGGCGGCTGCGCCCGGCCTTCATCACCCTCCTCTTCCTCTCCGTCCCTTCTCTTCCTTCCTCCTCCTCCTCCTCCATCCCCCCCCATCCTTCCTGCTCTTCCTCCTCCTCCTCTTCCTCCTCCATTCCCTCTTTCTTCCTTCTCCCCATCCCTGCTCGTCCTTCCTCCTCCTCCTCCTCCTCCTCCTCCCGTGGGCGGGGCCTTGGGGGTCTCGGGGGGCTTCGGGCCCTGGAAAAAGGGGGGGGGGCGGTTCTTTTTTTGGGGGGGGGGGGGGTTGGGCCGGGCAGACCCACCTCTATTTTTTGGGGGGGGGAGGGAGGGAGGGCGCGGACGGAACCATCTCGGGAGGAGGGGGGCTGGGGGGGCGGATTTTGGGGGGCCCCGCCCCGCGCCCGCCCAAGGACGTTTAAAGGACCGACGGGGCCGCCGCTCGCAGCGCCCGGTGCCGCCGCCGCCGCGACCCCCGGAGCCCCCCCCACCCCCGGTTTGGGCCCCTCGGGGCCGTGCGGGGCCCCCCCCGCCCCTCCCCTCCCGGCGACACGATGGTGACGGTAGGAACGGGGTGGGGAGGGGGCGATTGCGGGGATCCCCCAGACTGCCATCCCCTCCCCCATCCCGGGCACCCCCCACCCCCGAGTCCCCAATTCCCACCCCCCCGAACCCCCCCACCTTGGTGTCCCCTCCTCGCCGTGCGCGGGTGACACGCTGGGCTGGGGACACGGCGTCACACGCGGGTGGCACCTGCGGGGACACGCGTGTGCCAGGGAGGGGCGGGGACCCCTCCCCAAACCGCGGCCGATTTGGGTGGGGTGGGGAGGGGGGCGCGTGTGTCGCTGTCCCCCGCGTGTCGCTGTCCCCACGCCACCCCCCCCACCCCACCCCGGGGCCGTGGCTGGTGGCCCCGGGTGTCCCCATCCCGCGGTGACAAAGGGCCATTGTCACCCACCCCGCGCTATTGGGGAGGGGGGGAAGGGGCGGGGGCGCTGCCGCCGCACAATGGGGGGATTGTCCCCCCGTGGCCCCACCCGGCTGTCGCTGTCCCCCCTGTCCCCTCCCCGTCCATCCTCACGGGCTCGCTGTCCCCGTGTCCCCGCTGTCCCCGTCCCACCGCTGTCCCCACGGTCCGGTCGTCTCTGTCCCCTCCCCATCGCCGTGTCTGCGCTGTCCCTGTCCCCTCTCTGCCCCCCGTCCCTGCAGTGACACCCCAGTGACAGTGACCCCCCCAGTGACAGTGACACCCCCAGTGACCCCCCCCAGTGACAGTGACCCCCCAGTGACAGTGACCCCCCCGTGACAGTGACACCCCAGTGACAGTGACACCCCCAGTGACAGTGACCCCCAGTGACAGTGACACCCCCTGTGACAGTGACACCCCTGTGACAGTGACACCCCCTGTGACAGTGACACCTCAGTGACAGTGACACCCCCTGTGACAGTGACACCCCCTGTGACAGTGACACCCCAGTGACAGTGACACCCCCAGTGACAGTGACCCCCCAGTGACAGTGACACCCCAGTGACAGTGACACCCCAGTGACAGTGACACCCCCAGTGACAGTGACACCTCAGTGACAGTGACCCCCCAGTGACAGTGACACCCCTGTGACAGTGACACCCCCAGTGACACCCCAGTGACAGTGACACCCCAGTGACAGTGACCCCCCTGTGACAGTGACCCCCCAGTGACAGTGACACCCCAGTGACAGTGACACCCCTGTGACAGTGACACCCCCTGTGACAGTGACCCCCCAGTGACAGTGACACCCCAGTGACAGTGACACTCCCAGTGACACCCCAGTGACAGTGACCCCCCCAGTGACAGTGACACCCCTGTGACACCCCAGTGACAGTGACACTCCCAGTGACCCCCCCAGTGACAGTGACCCCCCTGTCCCCAGCAGATCCTGAGCACGGTGGAGGCCCAGGCTCCCAGCGCCGCGGGGCCCTCGGGCTGCGGCCCCGTCCCCGTCCCGGTCCCGGTGGTGGCCGTGCCGGGCCCGGGGGTGGCGGCAGCGCTGCCCAACGGGGCCCCCCCGGGTCCTCCCCCCGTGGCCGACGACAGCAAAACCAACCTGATCGTCAACTACCTGCCGCAGTCCATGAGCCAGGAGGAGCTGCGGAGCCTCTTCGGCAGCCTCGGCGACATCGAGTCCTGCAAGCTGGTCCGGGACAAGGTCACCGGTATGGGGGACGCGGCCTGGGGGGGACAGAGACATGGACTGGGGGGACACAGGGCATGGGGACATGGCCTCGGGGGGACAGGGACGCAGCCTGGGGGGGACACAGGGCATGGGGACACGGTCTGGGGGGGACACAGGGCATGGGGACATGGACTGGGGGGGACACGGGGCATGGGGACATGGTCTGGGGGGGACAGGGACATGGACTGGGGGGGGCACAGGGCGTGGGGACATGGCCCGCGGGGACAGGGACATGGACTGAGGGGGACACAGGGCACAGGGACACGGTCTGGGGGGGACAGGGACATGGACTGGGGGGACACAGGACATGGGGACATGGTCTGGGGGGGGGCACAGGGCGTGGGGACGCGGCCTGGGGGGACAGGGACATGGACTGGGGGGACAGGGACATGGGGCATGGGGACATGGACTGGGGGGGACACAGGGCATGGGGACATGGTCTGGGGTGGACAGGACATGGGGACACGGAATGTGAGGTGTGGGAGATGGGACACGGGGACACGGGCAGTGGGATGTGGACAGATGGGACAAGGGACACAGGGACATGGGGAAATGGGACACGATGACGTGGGAAGGGAGAGGGGACACGGGGACCTGTGGGGACAGGGATGGGAGCACAGGGGACAGGGCCACCCCTGTGACGGTGACACGGTGTCCCAGGGCAAAGCCTGGGCTACGGCTTCGTCAACTACGTGGAGGCCGGCGACGCCGACAGGGCCATCGGGGCCCTCAACGGCCTCAAGCTGCAGACCAAGACCATCAAGGTGCCCTGGGGACACGGGGGTGGGCACCTGGGGGGGCTTTTGGGGCGGGGGAGGCACCTGGAAACCCTTCGGGGTAGGGGGGCACATGTGGGATCCTTCAGGGGGAATCCTTTGTGTGGAGGGGGCACTTGTGGGGCACCTGGGAGCCCTTGGAGGGGGGTGGGCGGGCGATGCCGCTGTGCCCTGGGGGTCCCGAGGGCTCACCTGTCCCCCCAGGTGTCCTACGCCCGGCCCAGCTCCGCCTCCATCCGCGATGCCAACCTGTACGTCAGCGGCCTGCCCAAGGCCATGGGGCAGAAGGAGATGGAGCAGCTCTTCTCCCAGTACGGCCGCATCATCACCTCCCGCATCCTCGTGGACCAGGTCACAGGTGAGCCCGGCTGTGCCCAGGTGTGCTCAGCCCACCTGGGAAGGTGGGACACGCCTGGGGTGGGGGGTCTGGGGATCCTGGGGGGGGTGGGACACTCCTAGAAGGGTGGGACATCCACGGGGGGTAGGACATCCATGGGATGGGGGGTCCTGGGAGATCCTGGGGGAGGTGGGACACTCCTGGGGGGTAGGACATCCATGGGGGGTAGGACATCCCTGGGAATGTGGGTCCAGGGGGATCCTGGGGGAGATGGGACACTCCTGGGGGGTAGGACATCCATGAGAATGGGGGTCCTGGGGATCCTGGGGGAGGTGGGACACTCCTGGGGGGTGGGACATCCATGAGAATGGGGGTCCTGGGGATCCTGGGGGAGGTGGGACACTCCTGGGGGGTGGGACATCCATGGGATGTGGGGTCCTGGGGGATTCTGGGGGAGGTGGGACACTCCTGGGGGGTGGGACACTCCTGGGGGGTGGGACATCCATGAGAATGGGGGTCCTGGGGGGATTTTGGGGGAGGTGGGACACTCCTGGGGGGTGGGACATCCATGGGATGGGGGGTCCTGGGAGATCCTGGGGGAGGTGGGACACTCCTAGAAGGGTGGGACATCCATGGGATGGGGTCCTGGGGGGATTTTGGGGGAGGTGGGACACTCCTGGGGGATAGGACACTCCTGGGGGGTGGGACATCCCTGAGAATGGGGGTCCTGGGGGATTCTGGGGGAGGTGGGACACTCCTAGAAGGGTGGGACATCCATGGGATGGGGGGTCCTGGGGGGATTTTGGGGGAGGTGGGACACTCCTGGGGGGTGGGACACTCCTGGGGAATAGGACATCCCTGAGAATGGGGGTCCTGGGGGGATTTTGGGGGAGGTGGGACACTCCTGGGGGGTGGGACATCCATAGGATGGGGGTCCTGGGGGGATTTTGGGGGAGGTGGGACACTCCTGGGGGGTGGGACACTCTTGGGGAATAGGACATCCCTGAGAATGGGGGTCCTGGGGGATTTTGGGGGAGGTGGGACACTCCTGGGGGGTGGGACATCCCTGGGATGGGGGGTCCTGGGGGGATTCTGGGGGAGGTGGGACACTCCTAGGGGGTGGGACACTCCTGGGGGGTAGGACATCCCTGGGAATGGGGGTCCTGGGGGGATTCTGGGGGAGGTGGGACACTCCTGGGGGGTAGGACATCCATGGGGGGTAGGACATCCCTGGGAATGTGGGTCCTGGGGGGATTTTGGGGATTCTGGAGAGGTGGGGCTCCCCTTGGGGGGTTACCCAGTGATCCCTTTAGGGTCTGTGGGTGGGCGAGGCGGGCAGGGGGCTTTGGGAGGGGCTGCCCCTGATGCCCCCCATGTCACCTGCGCAGGTGTGTCGCGGGGGGTGGGCTTCATCCGCTTCGACAAGCGCGTGGAGGCCGAGGAGGCCGTGCGGGGGCTGCACGGGCAGAAGCCCCTCGGGGCCGCTGAGCCCATCACGGTCAAGTTCGCCAACACCCCCGGGCAGAAATCGGGGGGGGCCCTGCTGAGCCTCTGCCCCGGAGCCCGGCGCTATGGGGCCCTGCACCCCCCCCCGCAGCGCTTCCGGTGAGGGGCTGGGAATGGGGGGCTGGGAATGGGGGGCACAGGCCGGGAATGGGGGGCACAGGCCGGGAATGGGGGGCTGGGAATGGGGGGCTGGGAATGGGGGGCACAGCCCGGGAATGAGGGGCTGGGAATGGGGGGCACAGCCCGGGAATGGGGGGCTGGGGGGCTGGGAATGGGGGGCACAGCCTGGGAATGGGGGGCTGGGGGGCTGGGAATGGGGGGCACAGCCCGGGAATGGGGGGCTGGGAATGGGGGGCACAGCCCGGGAATGGGGGGCTGGGAATGGGGGGCACAGCCCGGGAATGGGGGGCACATCCCAGGAATGGGGGGCTGGGAATGGGGGACACAGCCCGGGAATGGGGGGCTGGGAATGGGGGGGACAGCCCGGGAATGGGGGGCTGGGGGGCTGGGAATGGGGGGCACAGCCCGGGAATGGGGGGCTGGGAATGGGGGGGACATCCCGGGAATGGGGGGCTGGGAATGGGGGGCACAGCCCGGGAATGGGGGGCTGGGAATGGGGGGCACAGCCCGGGAATGGGGGGCTGGGAATGGGGGACACAGCCCAGGAATGGGGGGCTGGGAATGGGGGGCACAGCCCGGGGATGGGGGGCTGGGAATGGGGGGCTGGGAATGGGGGGCTGTGGGGCTGGGAATGGGGGGGACAGCCCGGGAATGGGGGGCTGGGAATGGGGGGCACAGCCCGGGAATGGGGGGCTGAGGGGCTGGGATTGGGGGGGGACATCCCGGGAATGGGGGGCTGTGGGGCTGGGAATGGGGGGGACAGCCCGGGAATGGGGGGCTGGGAATGGGGGGCACAGCCCGGGAATGGGGGGCACATCCCGGGAATGGGGGGGACATCCTAAGAACAGGGGCCCTGGGGGGATGGGGGAGCTGGGGGGATGAGATATCTTTGGGAATGGGGGTCCCGGGGGGTCGGAGGGGTGGGACACTGGGGCACTGGGGGTCCTGGGACACCCCTGGGCACAGGGACCCCCGTGACACCAGGGCCACCCCTCCTTGTCCCCCGCTGACGCCCCCTCGTCCCCTCCAGGCTCGACAACTTGCTGAACGTGGCGTACGGGGTGAAGAGGTAAACCCTAAAAAACCCCCCCAAATCCCCCCAAACCTGCCCTACCCAACCCCCCCTCCCCGCAGCCTGGGGCGCAGGAGGGGACCCCGGGACCCCCGCGCTGACCCCGGGCCAGCCCGCTGTCGCTGCTGCCCAGGTTCTCGCCGTTGGCCATCGAGGCGGTGCCGGCGCTGGCCGGGGTGGGCTTGGGGACCCCCGGGCCGGGCTGGTGCATCTTCGTCTACAACCTGGCGCCCGAGGCGGACGAGAGCGTCCTGTGGCAGCTCTTCGGGCCCTTCGGCGCCGTCACCAACGTCAAGGTCATCCGCGACTTCGCCACCAACAAGTGCAAAGGCTTCGGCTTCGTCACCATGACCAACTACGAGGAGGCGGCCATGGCCATCGCCAGCCTCAACGGCTACCGCCTGGGCGACCGCGTGCTCCAGGTGTCCTTCAAGACCACCAAGCAGCACAAGGCCTGAGCCGCGTCCCCGCTGAGGCCGCGGGGGTCTCCTGCCGAGCCCCCGTGAGCGCCGTGGAGAAGCTCGGCTGGAGGTGTCTCGGGGACCCGCTGGGAGACCGTGGAGAAAGCCAGCTGGAGACCTCGGGCACCTTCAGGGACCCCCATGAACACCATGGAGAAACTCAGCTGGAGACCTCGGGGACCCCCCAGCAGCACCAAACACATCCCGGAGACCTCAGGGTCCCACCATGAGCACCACGGAGACCATGGAGAAACCCACGTGAAGACCCGGAGACCTCAGGGTCCCTCCATGGAGACCATGGAAAACCCACGTGAAGACCTGGAGACCTCAGGGTCCCTCCATGGAGACCATGGAAAACCCACATGAAGACCCAGAGACCTCAGGGTCCCCCCATGGAGACCATGGAAAACCCACGTGAAGACCCGGAGACCTCAGGGTCCCTCCATGGAGACCATGGAAAACCCACATGAAGACCTGGAGACCTCAGGGTCCCTCTATGGGCACCACGGAGACCATGGAGAAACCCAACCGGAGACCTCGGGGACCTTCAGGGACCTTCAGGGACCCCCCCCCGCCATGAGCACCAGACCCATCCTGGAGGTCTCAGGGTTCCCAACATGAACACCATGGAGAACCCCAACTTCAGGTCCCGGGCACCCTCCATGGACACCGAGGACATCCTGGGTCTCCAGGATGGAGAAACGCACCTGGAGACCTTGGAGACCGTGGGGACACCCCATGAGCACCACAGACACCACGGAGACCCCGGAGACCCCCTCCATGGCCACTGAGGACACCGTGGGGACACCTGAGGCACGGCCCGGACACCTGGACGCCCTCACCTGTCCCCGATGAGGAATCCTGAGGAATCCTCCAGGTGCTCCAGGGCACTGGGAGGGGCCCTGGAAAGCCTGGAGACCCCCCCCAGGACACTGTGGACACACCTGGGACCCCCGCCCGGGTACCCCAAACCCCACCACTCCGGCAGTGGCCGGACCACCTGGAGCGGTGCCCCCCCCCTCACCTGATCCAGGTGTGTCCAGGTGGGGGCTGTGCCCCTCCTTCCCTCCACTCCAGGACTCCAGCGGTGAGAGGGGGGGCGCGTCTTCTCGCTCTCTCCTTTCCATGTTTTCCCTTAATTTTCTGGGGGAGGGGGAGGAATTTTTGGGGAGAAAGAACAAAAATAAGGATTTACCACATGTTTAATTAGACCTGTTACTCGATATCAGGTAAGGAGGAACGTGACTGACGCAGGGAGCGGCGACTCCTCGGGAGCTGCTGACCCAAATCCATCTATTTTTATAGCAGAATATTAAAAATATCCCCCAAAATCCCCAAAATCACTGTTCCAGAGAGGGTGAGAACCTGTTTTGTGCTCCCCGAGTTCCTTGGAAGCAGCTTGTGAACCCCAAGAGAGATCAAGGCAAGTTTTGGGGGGTCAGTGGCACTGAAATTCCAGGGATTCCTCTGGTACCCCCAAATCTGGGAGGGAGGGGATGTGTCTTGTCACACTTCCCCCCCCCTCCCTTCCCAAATTCTCCAAAATGGGCAATTTTTGCCCCAAATTACTCCACTCGCTGGAGTTTGGCCACTTGGAGCCTCCTGTCCAAAAAAAGGGCGGAACCCCACCTCAAAAGCCCCGACCCTGAGTTCCCCCATACTCCTTATCATCGTTATTATTCTTAATTATTCTTAATTATTATTCTTATTAATTATTGTTGATGTTATTATTATTATTATTATTATTATTGCAAGTCTTATTTATTTTCCCTTCGCCGTCGGGATAATTTCTCACTTTTCAGTGGTTTATTTCCCATTTATTTCCTATTCTTCCCTGCTTTTTCCCCGATCCTGGTACTCCCCGGGACCCTCTTTTTTCCCCCCCAGACCCTTCTCCCAAACCCATCCCGGCTCCTGGTTTTTTTGTGTCGTGCCTGTGTGAAGCTTCTTGTAGTTTTAATTATTATTAATATAAATATTTAGGAGCGACCCCCCGTGTCCAGATCCGCCATCACGCCCCCCCCCCACCCCCCCAAACTCTGACCCCCACCCCCTCTCCCAGGGATCCAGCCCTGGAATTTGGGGAGGGGGCCAGGGGACCCCCAATTCAGTAGCAATAAGGGGTCCCCACCTCAGCCCTGGCCCATTTTTGGGGGGCCCAAACGTGGGGACAAAAGGTGCCCAGGGACCCCCTGGTGGCACTGCGGGACCCCTCAGAGGGGACCGGGACCCCCCGGCCCCCACCCCTGGACTCGACTCTTTGTATTTTTCATGGGAAAAAAAAATCAATTAAAAAATTTAAAAGGCAGAATTTGTACGTGATTTTGGCAGGGAGGGTGCATCCGTCCGGGACTGGGTGGCTGAGGGACTCTCGGCCATTTCCCTCACGCTTTCCAGCTCTTTTCCCCTCACATTTCCTGCCCTTGTCCCCTCACATTTTCTGCCCTTTTCCTCTCACATTTCCCCTCACATTTCCTTCTCTTTTCCCATCACATTTCCCACCCATTTCCCCCTCACCTTTCCTGCATTTTTTCTCCTCATGTTTCCTGCCCTTTTCCCCCTCACATTTCCCACCTTTTCCCCCCTCACGTTTCCCACCTTTTCCCCTCACATTTCCCGCCCTTTTTCCCTCTCACATTTTCTGCCCTTTTCCCCTCACATTTCCCCTCACATTTTCTGCCCTTTTCCCCTCACATTTCCCCTCACATTTCCTACCTTCTTCCCCTCACATTTCCTTCTCTTTTCCCATCACATTTCCCACCCATTTTCCCCTCACCTTTCCCGCCTTTTTTCCCCTCACATTTCCCGCCCTTTTCCCCCTCACATTTCCCACCTTTTCCCCTCACATTTCTCACCTTTCCCCCTCACATTTCCTGCCTTTTTTCTCCTCACATTTTCTGCCTTTTTTCCCCTCACATTTCCCGCCCTTTTTCCTCTCACATTTTCTGCCCATTTTCCCTTCACATTACCCTCCCTTTTCCCCTCATGTTTCCCTCCCTTTTCCCCTCTTGTTTCCCTCCCTTTTCCCCTCACATTTTCCACCCATTTTCCCCTTTCATTTCCTGCCTATTTTCCCCTCAGATTTCCCTCTTTTTTCCCCCTCACCTTTCCCGCCCTTTTCCCCCTCACCTTTCCCACCTTTTTCCCCTCACGTTTCCCGCCCTTTTCCCCCTCACCTTTCCCGCCCTTTTCCCCCTCACCTTTCCCACCTTTTTCCCCTCACGTTTCCCGCCCTTTTTCCCCTCACCTTTCCCGCCCTTTTTCCCCTCACATTTCCCACCTTTTCCCCTCACATTTCCCACACTTTTTCCCCTCACATTTTCTGCCCTTTTCCCCTCACATTTCCCCTCACATTTCCTTCTCTTCTCCCCTCACATTTCCCACCCTTTTCCCCCTCACATTTCCCGCCTTTTCCCCCCCTCACATTTCCCAGGTTTTCCCCTCACATTTCCTGCCTTTTTCCCCCTCACGTTTCCTGCTCTTTTCCCCTCCCTTTCCCCCCTTTTCCCCCTCCTAACCAACCCCTCTAATTAAACCCTTTTAACCAATGAAAAAAGGGTTTTGCTCCCTCAGTTTAAATCTTAAAAATGGAAAAAGGGGTTCCCTCTATGTTTAGACCCCTAAAATAATGGATAAAGGGGGTCTTCTCCCAAAATAAGACATAAAAATGGTGAAAAAGGGGGAGTTTCCCTCAATTTAAACCCGTAAAATGTCAGATCATGCCTCAATTTAAAATTTTTAATGGAATTCCCACTCAATTTAACCCCACAAGAGGCCTCCTCCCTTTACTGGTTTTCCCTCAAGAAACACAAGTTTTGGGGCTTTTTGACAACATTTCCCCTGTAAGATCCCTTAAAACCGAGGGCTCCTGTTGATGGAACTCTTAAAACGTCCCATAAAGAATCTCCTTTCAATTTAAATGCTTAAAAATGATGGAAAACAGAGATTCATGTTCAATTTAACTATTTAAGGAATTAAAAATTCGGATTTATCCTCCGCTAAATCCCTATGTAATAGAAAGTAGTCCTTCCCAGTCAATTAAACCTCATCAAATCACTGAAGAGGAAGGCTTTTCCTGCAATTTAAACCCTTAAAAACGATGGAAAACACAGATTCCTCCTCAATTTAACTACTTAGGGAATTAAAAATTTGGATTTATCCTCAACTAAATCCCTAAAATAATAGGAAGTAGGCACTCCTAGTTAACTAAACATTTTCAAATCAGTTTTTTCCTTCAACTTAAACCTTTAAAATAGTTTAAAAGACTTTATTGATTGTATTAACTCCTTTAACCCCGCAGGTAAAAACCATGGCGGGTGTGTGTGGGTGTGTGTGTGTGTGTGTGTGTGTGTGTGTGTGTGTGTGTGTGTGTGTGTGTGTGTGCTCGTGTCTCTTTAAATCCGCCGCCATCTTTGAAGCGGGCGCGGCTTGGCGCGGGCCGCGAGCGAGGCCGGGCGCGGCGCCGGAAGTGCGTCAGGCGCGGGCGGAAGCGGGCGGGGGCCGGAGGGAAGGTGGCGGCGGCCGCGCCATGGTGGATTACAGCGTGTGGGACCATATCGAGGTCTCGGACGACGAGGACGAGACTCACCCCAACATCGACACCGCCAGTCTCTTCCGATGGCGCCACCAGGTGCGGCTCGGCCCGGCCCGCGGCGCTCTCCCCCCACCCCCGGGCCTGGCGCTCCCAGGGAGGCCCCGTTCCCATGGCGACCGGAATTCCCGGGATTCCCGGAGGGACGGGGGAGGCACGGGGTGGGGGATCTGTTGTTCATGGGAGCCCGGGGGTGTGGGGGGCTCTCCGTGTTCCCGCAGGACGGGGAATGGGGGGGGTGTTGTCCTTTTCCAGCTGCAGGGGCTCCCGTGGGGCGGGGACTCCCTGCATTCCCATGGGATCATCCCTGGAGCCCCCGCGGGGAGCTCCGCCATCCCAGCACGGCCCGGTTCCCGTTCCCGGTGCTCCATCCCAGCCCGTTCCCTGTTCTCCATCCCATTCCCCATTCCCGATGTCCCACCCCATCCTTAGCCCGTTCCCCATCCCAGCCCATTCCCCGTTCCCCATTCCCCATCCCATCCCATTCCCCATTCCCAGTTCCCCATCCCATTCCCCATTCCCAGTGCCCCATCCCATTCCCCATTCCCCATTCCCAGTGCCCCATCCCATTCCCCATTCCCCACCCCATCCCATTCCCCATTCCCCACCCCATCCCATTCCCCATTCCCAGTGCCCCATCCCATTCCCCATTCCCAGTTCCCCATCCCATTCCCCATTCCCCATCCCATTCCCCATTCCCAGTTCCCCATCCCATTCCCCATTCCCCATCCCATTCCCCATTCCCTGTTCCCCATCCCATTCCCCATTCCCAGTGCCCCATCCCATTCCCTGTTCCCCATCCCATTCCCTATTCCCAGTGCCCCATCCCATTCCCCATTCCCTGTTCCCCATCCCATTCCCCATTCCCTGTTCCCCATCCCATTCCCCATTCCCAGTGCCCCATCCCATCCCATTCCCCGTTCCCCATCCCATTCCCCATTCCCAGTGCCCCATCCCATTCCCCGTTCCCCATCCCATTCCCCATTCCCCGTTCCCCATCCCATTCCCCATTCCCCATTCCCCATCCCATCCCATTCCCCATTCCCAGTGCCCCATCCCATTCCCCATTCCCCATTCCCAGTGCCCCATCCCATTCCCCATTCCCAGTGCCCCATCCCATTCCCCATTCCCCATTCCCATTCCCCATCCCATTCCCCATTCCCCATTCCCATTCCCCATCCCATTCCCCATTCCCCATCCCATTCCCCCTTCCCGCTGCCCCCGGCATCTCCCGCTCCATCCCTGCCGTGCCCAGGGGCTGCTCCTTCCCTCGGGAATCACCTCAGGGTGGGGAGGGGGCGGTCACAGCCCCCCAAAATCCCCCTGCGTGTCCCAGGATGGGGCAGCGACCCCTCCGAGGGCTCGCACCCAACTTTGGGCTGTGGGAAGCGCCAGAATTCCAGATCCACCACCCCCAACTCCCTACGGAAAAGCTGCAGCTCCCTGGGGTGGATTTGGGGCTTCAACCCCTCCTGAACCCCACAAAACCCCCACAAAACCCCCCCAAAACCCGGGAGCGAGGCGCCCCAGCTCCTTCCCTGCTGCCCCAGGCCCGTGTGGAGCGCATGGAGCAGTTCCAGAAGGAGAAGGAGGAGCTGGATAAAGGCTGCCGCGAGTGCAAGCGCAAACTGGCCGAGTGCCAGAGGAAGATGAAGGAGCTGGAAGTGGCCGAGCCGGAGAGTGGGAAAGGGGAGCTGGAAAAGCTCCAGGCCGAGGCCCAGCAGCTGAGGAACGAGGAGAAAAGTTGGGAGAACAAGCTGGAGGAGCTGAGGAAGAAGGAGAAGAACATGCCCTGGAACGTGGACACGCTCAGCAAGGATGGCTTCAGCAAGGTGGGGGTTTTGGGGAGGAAAACCCCCCCCAAAAAAAGCACCCCCAGCGTGTCCTAAATTCCCCAAATCATTCCCTGCCTTCCTTGGCGTTCCCAGAGCGTTGTCAACGTGAAGCCTGAGGAGAAGGAGGAGACGGAGGAGCAGAAGGAGAAGAAACACAAAACCTTCGTGGAGCGATACGAGAAGCAGATTAAACACTTTGGTGAGGGATTTTCAGGGGGGAGGAAACTTTTTGGGGTTCTCCAAGCTTGGGAACACCCCGTGTGGTGGGAGCAGCCGGGAATCCTCTCGCTGCGCTGAAAAATCGAGGATTTTGTGTGGTTTTCCCATTTTTTTCCCCTGCTGAAGCACAGTTTTGGGGGAGTTTAGTTAAATTTCACGATGAGGTGCTCGCCCTCCTGGCCACCCTCATCCTGACGGAGTTTGGGGTTTGTTCCCTGGCTGAGGAGGGGGAATTCTCCTCTTTCCCTGGTTGCAGGGATGCTGAGGCGCTGGGATGACAGCCAGAAGTACCTGTCGGACAACCCTCACCTGGTCTGCGAGGAGACAGCCAACTACCTGGTCATCTGGTGCATCGACCTGGAGGTGGAGGAGGTGAGGAGTCAGGCTGAAATTGGGGTAAAAAATCCTAAAATCACTTCTTTCCCAAGCTGGAGCTGCCTTGTTCTCACCTCTCTGGATTTCTCCCCATTTTTCCTGCCAAAAAAAAAAAAAGAGAGGATTGAGGAATTACAAGGCAGGAGAGGTGGGAAAAGATCCTTAAAATCATCCTGTAAAAGCACCCACCTTTCCTTGGGAGAGAGGTTGACACCTCTCCTGCAGCTCCAGGGTTTTTCTGGGATGAGGAGCCCACAAAATCAGGGAATTTGGGATTAATTTGGGATCAAACAGCTCCTAAAGAGCATCGAACCCAACCCAGTCTCATCCTAATGACTTAACACACCGATCCAATTTGAGTTTCCCTGACCCAAATCGCCTCTTCCTCACCCAAAAAGGGGTTTGGTTGAGTGGGGAATGGGGATTTTGGGGGATTTTGGGGGGATTTTGACCCCGTTTTTTCCCCAGAAACACGCGCTGATGGAGCAGGTGGCCCACCAGACCATCGTCATGCAGTTCATCCTGGAGCTGGCCAAGAGCCTCAAGGTGGATCCCAGGGCTTGCTTCCGGCAGTTTTTCACCAAAATTAAGGTAAAAATCCCCCCTGGACTCCCCAAAATCCCTCCCTGAGGCTGAGCGCACCCCAATTTCCAAGGGTTTAGCCTCAAATTTTTCTCCTTTTCCCAAAATCCCTCCCCGAAGCCGAGCGCACCCCAATTTCCACTGGTTTAGCCTCAATTTTTTTTCTCCTTTTCGTGGGGTTTGACCAGGGGAGGGTGTTCTGGTGGAGTGGGGGATGGGGTGGAAAAGGGGGGGCTCAGGGGGTGGAATTGGGGGTTTAGGAGCGGAATTGGGGGTTTGGGAGTGGAAATGAGGGTGTGGGTTGGAATTAGGGGTTTGGGGTTGGAATTGGGGATTTAGGAGTGGGGTTGGATTTGGGGTGAATTTGGGTTGGATTTGGGGTGAATTTGGGGCGGATCTGGGTTGGATTTGGGGTGAATTTGGGTTGGATTTGGGGTGAATTTGGGGCGGATCTGGGTTGGATTTGGGGTGAATTTGGGGCGGATCTGGGTTGGATTTGGGGTGGATCTGGGTTGGATTTGGGGTGAATTTGGGGCGGATCTGGGTTGGATTTGGGGTGGATCTGGGTTGGATTTGGGGCAGATCTGGGTTGGATTTGGGGTGAATTTGGGTTGGATTTGGGGTGAATTTGGGGCGGATCTGGGTTGGATTTGGGTTGGATTTGGGGCGGATCTGGGTTGGATTTGGGGCGGATCTGGGTTGGATTTGGGGCGGATCTGGTTGGATTTGGGGCGGATCTGGGTTGGATTTGGGGTGGATTTGGGGTGGATTTGGGGTGGATTTGGGGTGAATTTGGGGCGGATCTGGGTTGGATCTGGGTTGGATTTGGGGCGGATCTGGGTTGGATTTGGGGCGGATCTGGGTTGGATTTGGGGCGGATCTGGTTGGATTTGGGGCGGATCTGGGTTGGATTTGGGGTGGATTTGGGGTGGATTTGGGGCAGATCTGGGTTGGATTTGGTGTGGATTTGGGGCAGATCTGGGTTGGATTTGGGGCGGATCTGGGTTGGATTTGGGGCGGATTTGGGTTGGATTTGGGGTGGATTTGGGGTGAATTTTGGGGCGGATCTGGGTTGGATTTGGTGCGGATTTGGGGCAGATCTGGGTTGGATTTGGGGCGGATCTGGGTTGGATTTGGGGCGGATCTGGGTTGGATTTGGGGCGGATCTGGGTTGGATTTGGGGCGGATCTGGGTTGGATTTGGGGTGAATTTGGGTTGGATTTGGGGTGGATTTGGGGCGGATTTAGGGCGGATTTGGGGCGGATTTGGGGCGGATCTGGGTTGGATTTGGGGTGGATTTGGGGCGGATCTGGGTTGGATTTGGGGTGAATTTGGGTTGGATTTGGGGTGAATTTGGGGCGGATCTGGGTTGGATTTGGGGCAGATCTGGGTTGGATTTGGGGCGGATCTGGGTTGGATTTGGGGCGGATCTGGGTTGGATTTGGGGCGTATGTGGGTTGGATTTGGGGCGGATTTGGTGCGGATCTGGGTTGGATTTGGGGTGGATTTGGGGCGGATTTGGGGCGGATCTCGGTTGGATCTGGGTTGGATTTGGGTTGGATTTGGTGCGGATTTGGGGCGGATTTGGGGCAGATTCGTGGCGGATTTGGGGTGAACCCCGTTTTTCCCCCCAAGACGGCGGATCAGCAGTACCTGGAGGGTTTCACGGAGGAGGTGGAGGGCTTCAAGGAGCGGGTGCGGGGCCGGGCGCGGGCGCGGCTGGAGAAGGCGCTGCGCGAGTACGAGGAGGAGGAGCGCCAGAAACGCCTCGGCCCCGGCGGGCTCGACCCCGTGGACGTCTACGAGTCCCTGCCCCCCGTGAGTCCGGGCTGAAACCCCCCGGATTTGGGGCGTTTTGGGGTCCCCTCGTGGTTTTTTCCCCGCTCTGAGTGGGTGCTGGAGGTCTGGGGGCTCCCGGTGGGGTTGGGTTGAGGGGCAGTCGCTCCCAGTGCCAGTCTGGATTTGAGGTTCAGTCCCCCAATTTTGAGTTTTTGGAGTTTCCTTGGGATCGTTGGCTCCCAGTTTGAGCCTGGTCACTCCCAGTGTGATCCCAGTATGATCCCAGTCACTTCCAGTGTGATCCCAGTATGATCCCAGTCACTTCCAGTGTATTCCAGTCACTCCCAGTGTGATCTCAGTCGCTCCCAGTGTGATCCCAGCATGATCCCAGTCACTCCCAGCATGATCCCAGTCACTCCCAGTATGTCCCAGTCACTCCCAGTGTGATCCCAGTATGTTCCAGTTGCTCCCAGTGTGATCCCAGCAACTCCCAGTATGTCCCAGCCCCTCCCAGTGTGATCCCAGCCCCTCCCAGTACATCCCAGTCCCTCCCAGCCCCTCTGACCAGTGCCTGGGCCCGGCAGGAGCTGCAGAAATGCTTCGATGTCAAAGACGTTCAGATGCTGCAGGACACCATCAGCAAAATGGACCCAACCGTGAGTTTTTTACCCCAAAAACCCCTCGGGGGGGGTTCCCTAAATCCTTCAGGGTGTCCCCAAATCCCTCAGGGGTATCCCCAGATCCCTCCGGGGTGTCCCTAAATCTCCCAGGGGGGGTCCTAAATCCCTTGGGGTATCCCCAGATCCCTCAGGGGTGTCCCTAAACCCCTCAGGGGTGTCCCCAAATCCCTCGGGAAGGGTCCCAAATCCCTCAGGAGGGGTCCCAAATCCCTCAGGAGGGGTCCCAAATCCCTCAGGAGGGGTCCCAAATCCCTCAGGGGTGTCCCTAAACCCATCAGGGGTGTCCCCAAATCCCTCAGGATGGGTCCCAAATCCCTTGGGGTGTCCCCAGATCCCTCGGGAAGGGCCCCAAACTCCTCAGGATGGGTCCCAAACCCCTCGGGGTGTCCCCAGATCCCTCGGGAAGGGTCCCAAACCCCTCGGGGTGTCCCCAAATCCCCCAGCACCCCCTTTTTCCAGGAGGCCAAGTACCACATGCAGCGCTGCATCGACTCGGGGCTCTGGGTGCCCAACGCCAAGGGCGGGGACGGGGCGGAGAAGGGCCCGGCCGAGGAGCTGCAGAAGGAGAACGGCGCCCAGGATGAGGCCAAACCCTGAGGGGAGCCCCGAGCCCCCCAAAAAAACAACAGAAAAAAGGCGGAAAAGGTCAAAAAAACAACAAAAAACCCAAACCAAACCGAACCCACGCGGAAAAGCAGCAAAAAGCAGGCGGGGGAGGGGCCCTGCCCCACCCCCACCCCCGCAGCCCCTCCCCACTCCCCTCCCCCACCACCCCCACACCCCCCCCCCCCCCAGCGCTTTTCACGCCGTGTAGAGACTTTTTGGGGAAGGATTTTGGGAATTTTGGGCCCCTCCCGGGTGGGTTTGGAGGGAGGGGGAGGGGTCGGAGCCGCGGTGCCGGAGCAGAGAATAAAAGAGATTGGAGAGGCTGAACGTGGAGTGGGGGTCTGGGGGCGTTTTGGGGGGTCTGGGGGCGTTTTGGGGCATTTTGGGGGGTTTGGGGGCGTTTTGGGGCATTTTGGGGGGTCTGGGGGCGTTTTGGGGCATTTTGGGGGGTTTGGGGGCGTTTTGGGGGGCTCCTCTGGGGGGATTGGCACCCCCAGGTTGGGTCCCAGTCCAGCTGTGCCCGTGGGTTTAAATCCAGCTGTGCCCCGTTCAAATCCGCCTGTGCCTGGGTTTAAATCCAGCTGTGCCCCTGTTGAAATCCAGCTGTGCCCCTGTTCAAATCCAGCTGTGCCCCTGTTCAAATCCAGCTGTGCCCGTGGGTTTAAATCCAGCTGTGCCCCTGTTCAAATCCGGCTGTGCCCGGGTTTAAATCCAGCTGTGCCCCTGTTCAAATCCAGCTGTGCCCCTGTTCAAATCCGGCTGTGCCCGGGTTTAAATCCAGCTGTGCCCGGGTTTAAATCCAGCTGTGCCCCTGTTCAAATCCAGCTGTGCCCCTGTTTAAATCCAGCTGTGCCCGGGTTTAAATCCAGCTGTGCCCGGGTTTAAATCCAGCTGTGCCCCGTTCAAATCCAGCTGTGCCCGGGTTCAAATCCAGCTGTGCCCGGGTTTAAATCCAGCTGTGCCCCTGTTCAAATCCAGCTGTGCCCCTGTTCAAATCCAGCTGTGCCCCTGTTCAAATCCAGCTGTGCCCGGGTTTAAATCCAGCTGTGCCCCTGTTCAAATCCAGCTGTGCCCCTGTTTAAATCCAGCTGTGCCCGGGTTTAAATCCAGCTGTGCCCGTGGGTTTAAATCCAGCTGTGCCCCTGTTCAAATCCAGCTGTGCCCTGTTCAAATCCAGCTGTGCCCGTGGGTTTAAATCCAGCTGTGCCCCCCCAAATTCTGTTTCCAGCTGTTCCTCAGGCCACGCCCACTTTGCTGTCAATCATGAGGCTCCGCCCACTCACTACCCACATAATCCCGCCCCCTCCCGCCCATCAGCCAATCAGATCATTTCTGCCGAAGCGTGGGCGTGGCCTAGCGCCGGCCAATGGCAGCGCGCGTCTCTCCGGGCCAATGGGAAGCGGCGGCTCTGCGGGGCGGAGGGAGCCGGAGCGGCGGCCGGGCCGGGCCGGTACCAATGCGGGGGGACCGGGAGGGGGGGAGCCGGTACCGACCCACGGACCGGCGGCTACCGCGGGGATAACGGGGGGTTGGTACCAACCGGGAGGGGGGAGAGGCTCGGTTCCTACCGGGAGGGGCGGTGCCAACCGGGGGTGGGCCCGGAACCGAGGCTGTGAATGGCCGGGGGTCGGTACCAAGCGGGGCGGGCGGGGGGAGAGGGGGGCAAGGGACGGTACCAACCGAGGCTGGAGGGGGGGAGTCTCCTGTGAGGGACTGAAATGGGTCAAAATCCACCCGAAAATGGGTCAAAATCCACCCGAAAGTGGGTCAAAAATTCACCCTGAAAGGGGGCAAAAATTCATCCGAAAATGGGTCAAAAATTCATCCAAAAATGGGTCAAAATCCACCCTGAAACTGGTAAAAAAAGCGCCAAATTTTCTTGGGATAAACTGGTAAAAAGCAACCGATTTTTAAATTTTCTTGGGATAAACTGGTAAAAAAGCCAAATTTTCTTGGGAAAAACTGATTAAAAAGCCAAATTTTCATGTAATAAATTGATAAATAAGCCAAATTTTCCCAGGATAAACTGGTGACAAAGGCACCAGATTTTAAATTTTCCTGGGATAGACTGAGGAAAATGGCGCCAAATTTTCCTGGGATGAAGTGGTAAAAACCCCAAATTTTCCCGGGATAAACTGGTGAAAAAGCCAAATTTTCCTGGGATAAAGTAAAAAAACAACCAAATTTTCCTGGGATAAACTGGTAAAAAAACAACCAAATTTTCCTGGGAAAAACTGATAAAAACCCCAAATTTTCCGGGGAAAAAGTGATAAAAAACCCAATTTTTTTGCTGTTTTTTGCCCCAAATCCCTTTTTTTTGCCCCAATTCCCTTTTTTATTTGCCCCAAATCCTGTTTTTTTGCCCCAAATCCCGTTTTTTCGCCCCAAATCCCATTTTTCACCCTGGCAGGTGCCGCGATGCCACTGTGCCGGCGCGGCAGCCGAGGCCGAAGGCTGCGCGTTCCATAAATTGGTAAAAAAGCCAAATTTTCCTGGGTTAAACTGGTAAAAACCCCAAATTTTCCTGGAATAAATTGATAAAAAAGCCAGATTTTCCTGGGATAAACTGGCAAAAAAGGAACCAAATTTTCCTCGGAAAAACTGAAAAAATCCCCAAATTTTTTGCCGTTTTTGGGCCCAAATCCCGTTTTTTCGCCCCAAATCCCATTTTTTTCGCCCCAAATCCCATTTTTTTCGCCCCAAATCCCATTTTTTTTGCTCCAAATCCCATTTTTTTTTCCCCAAATCCCGTTTTTTCGCTCCAAATCCCTTTTTTTTTGCCCCAAATCCCATTTTTTTCACCCCAAATCCCATTTTTTTGCCCCAAATCCCATTTTTTTTGCCCCAAATCCCATTTTTTTGCCCCAAATTCCTTTTTTCTCGCTCCAAATCCCATTTTTTTTGCCCCAAATCCCATTTTTTTGCCCCAAATTCCGTTTTTCTCGCTCCAAATCCCATTTTTTTCACCTGAAATCCCAATTTCTCGCCCGGCAGGTGCTGCGATGCCGCTGTGCCGGCGCGGCGCGGCGGCCGAGGCCGAAGGCTGCGCGTTCCCGGCCGGCTCGGGGCTGAAGGTGCTGCTGCACTGGAGCGGCGACGAGGAACGGCAGCGGTGCCGCGTCTACGGCGGCGGCAGCCGCAGCGCCGAGGAGATCTGCATCGAGCTGGCCCGCGGCATCGGTGAGCGCCGCGCTGCCGGGAGAGGAACACCGGGAATTCACGGGGAAAACACCGGGAATTCACGGGGAAAACACCGGGGAAAACACTGGGAATTCACGGGGAAAACACCGGGAATTCACGGGGAAAACACCGGGGATTCACGGGGAAAACACCGGGGAAAACACCAGGAATTCACGGGGAAAACACCGGGAATTCACGGGGGAAACACCGGGAATTCACGGGGAAAACACCGGGAATCCACGGGGAAAACACCGGGGAAAACACCGGGAATTCACGGGGAAAACACCAGGGAAAACACCGGGAATTCACGGGGAAAACACCGGGAATTCACGGGGAAAACACCGGGGAAAACACCGGGAATTCACAGGGAAAACACCGGCAATTCACGGGGGAAAACACCGGGGAAAACACCGGGAATTGCCAGGGAAAAGAAACACCGGGAATTGCCAGGGAAAACACCAGGAATTCCCAAAGAAAACACCTGGGGATTCCTGGGGAAAGAAACACCGGGAATTGCCAGGGAACACCAGGAATTCCCAAAGAATTCCCTGGGAATGCCAAGGAAAACATCAGAAATTGCCAGGGAAAAGAAACACCGGGAATTGCCAGGGAACACCAGGAATTCCCGAGGAAAACACCCGGGAAAACACCAGGAATTCCTGAGGAAAACACCCAGGAACACACCAGGAATTCCCAGGGAGCACACCAGGAATTCCCAGGGAAAACACCAGGAATTCCCAGGGAAAACACCAGGGAACACACCAGGAATTTCCAAAGAAAACACCTGGGGATTCCTGGGGAAAGAAACACCGGGAATTGCCAGGGAAAACACCAGGGAAAACACCAGGAATTCCCAAAGAAAACACCTGGAATTCCCTGGGAACGCCAAGGAAAACGTCAGAAATTGCCAGGGAAAAGAAACACCGGGAATTGCCAGGGAAAACACCAGGAATTCCCGAGGAAAACACCCGGGAAAACGCCAGGAATTGCCAGGGAAAACACCAGGAATTCCCAGGGAAAACACCAGGGAACACACCAGGAATTCCCAGGGAACACACCAGGAATTCCAAGGGAAAACACTAGGGAACACACCAGGAATTTCCAAAGAAAACACCTGGAATTCCCTGGGAACGCCAAGGAAAACATCAGAAATTGCCAGGGAAAAGAAACACCGGGAATTGCCAGGGAACACCAGGAATTGCCAGGGAAAACACCAGGCAAAACACCAGGGAACGCCAGGGATTCCCGGAGAAAACACCAGGAATTCCCAAAGAAAACACGGGGAATTCCCGGGATTCGGGGTGGGGAGGGATTCCCGGGGAAAAGAAACACCGGGAATTGCCAGGGAACACCGAAGAAAACACCAGGAATTCCCAGGGAAAACACCAGGAATTCCCAGGGAAAACACCAGGAATTCCCAGGGAACAAAGCTCCTGTAATTTCAGTTTTTTGGTAACAAAGCCCCCGGAATTTCAGTTTTTTGGTACAAAGCTCCTGTAATTTCAGTTTTTTGGTAACAATCCCCCTGTAATTTCATTTTTTGGGCACAAACCCCTGCTCCCAGCCTTTTTTCCCATTCCTGGCAGGAATTACCCCGCTCTGCTACAGCCTCTTCGCCCTCTACGACCCCCAGAGCCGGCTCTGGCTCCCGCCCAACCACCAGTTCCACATCGGGCAGGACACCAACGTCAACCTGATCTTCAGGATGAGGTGAGCTTCGGGTGAGGTTTTCCAAGGAAATCCCTTGGAAAATAAAGTAAAAAAAACAACCAAATTTTCCCAGGATAAACTGGTAAAAAAACAACCAAATTTTCCTGGGAAAAACTGATAAAAACCCCAAATTTTTTGCCCTTTTTTTGCCCCAAATCCCATTTTTTTGCCCCAATTCCCTTTTTTATTTGCCCCAAATCCTGTTTTTTCGCCCCAAATCCCATTTTTTCCCTTGGAATTTTCCTTGGAAATCCCAGATTTCCTTGGAAAAACCGCTCCCACCCAAAGGAGGGGAACGCTGGGCTTGGCTTCTCCATCAGCATGTAAAAATCCGTTTGTTTATTCCCGATATTCCTCCCCAGCGTCCCTCCCAGAGGTTTTTGGGAGCAGCAGGGAAGCCATGGAAAAACAAAATATAGGAAAATCTTTAAATGATCCCATTCTGGAGGCAGGAAGAGGCTGCTGTCCTTCATTCCCAGCTGGGATTCATTCCCTGTGCTCAAATCCCAATTTTTTTAAAGCACGTGGACGGTTCTCCAACCATTCCAATAAATTTTATTCCTTAAAAAAAAACCCCAAATCCACTGATTTGAGCCCAAAACGTGACTCCCAGCACGAGGCCAACCCCTCTCCTCCTCCTCTCTCCCCGTTCCAGGTTTTATTTCCGGAATTGGCACGGGATGAACGACAAGGAGCCGGCGGTTTTCCGGAACGTTCCGCGGGCGGGGGATTCTCCCGAGGAAAAACCTCCCGGAGGAGCTTTGCTGGACAGATCCTCCTTCGAGTACCTGTTTGAGCAGGTAACGGGGTAGGATCTGGGGGAAAAATTGGATAATTTTCCTCACTTTTCCATCCCCAGGGGTTTCTTTAAGGATAAACCCCCCCCCTGAGTTTTCCCTTTGGAAAGGTTTTTATCCTGCTGGGGTTGGAGCTGGGTGGGATTCCGGAATTCCACGGGATAATTTTCCCTTTTTAAGGGATTTTTATTCATGGTTCCACCTTTTAAATGAAAAAAAAAAAAAAAAAAAGGGAAAATCCTTGTGGAAATCGCCTCAGGGCTGAGTTTTAGCTGCGGTTATTTCACATTTAACAGGGAAAATTCGAATTCATCAACGACGTCGCCTCCCTGAAGGATTTCCAGAGCGAGACGGAAATCCAGAAATTCAAGAACGAGAGCTTGGGGATGGCTGTGCTCCACCTCTCCCACATTGCCCTAAAAAAGGGCATTTCCCTGGAGGAAGTGGCCAGGAAATACAGGTAAAATTCCTGCTTTTCCAAAGGGCTTTTTCCTCATTTTCCGCCGTTTTTTTTAGACTCATTTTATTGCAATTTTTCCGTTGCATCCCAAGCTCTTCCTGCACCTCTTCCCGACAATTCCCCCCACACACCCTTTTTTTTTTGGCAGCTTCAAGGACTGCATCCCGCGCTCCTTCCGCCGCCAGATCCAGCAGAACAATTTCCTGACCCGGTTCCGGATGAAGAACGTCTTCCGCCGCTTCCTGCGGCGTTTCCAGCGGCACACGGTGGCCGCCGGCGGCCTGACGGAGCGGGACGTGATGTACAAGTACCTGGCCACGCTGGAGCAGCTGGCTCCCCGCTTCGGCAGCGAGGTTTTCCCGGTGATTTCCCTGGAAACGGCGGCCGAGGGCGAGACGGGGCCGCCCGGAGCCGCCGGGAGCTGCGCGGAGCCGGAGCCGCCGAGGGATCGGCCGGTCACTCACCACGTCCTGGTCACCGGCACCGGCGGCATCCAGTGGAGGCCGGTGGCCGGAGAGGTGGGTTGGGATGGGGTGGGTTGGGATGAGATGTTCCTGCCCCAAATCCTGTTTTTTGTCTTGGTTTGGGATGAGCCATTCCTGCCCCAAATCCTGTTTTTTTCCTTGGTTTGGGATGAGCCGTTCCTGCCCCAAATCCTGTTTTTTCCCTTGGTTAGGGATGAGCTGTTCCTGCCCCAAATCCTGTTTTTTCCCTTGGTTTGGGATGAGCCGTTCCTGCCCCAAATCCTGATTTTTTCCTTGGATTGGGATGAGCTGTTCCTGCCCCAAATCCTGTTTTTTCCTTGGTTTGGGATGAGCCGTTCCTGCCCCAAATCCTGTTTTTTCCCTTGGTTTGGGATGAGCCGTTCCTGCCCCAAATCCTGTTTTTTTCCTTGGTTTGGGATGAGCCGTTCCTGCCCCAAATCCTGTTTTTTCCTTGGTTTGGGATGAGCCGTTCCTGCCCCAAATCCTGTTTTTTTCCTTGGTTTGGGATGAGCCGTTCCTGCCCCAAATCCCGTCTTTTTACTTGGTTTTGGGTGGATTTGGGATGAGAGGTTCCTGCCCCAAATCCCGGCTTTTTTCCTTGGATTGGGATGAGCCATTCCCATCCCAAATCCCATCTTTGTCCTTGGTTTGGGATGAGATATTTCTGCCCCAAATCCCTGGTTTTTCCCATCCTAAATCCCTTATTTTTCTTTGGTTTGGGGTGGATTTGGGATGAGCCATTCCCATCCCAAATCCCATCTTTTTCCCATCTCAAATCCCGTGTTTTTCTTTGTTTTGTGCTCCTTGCTTTTGCCCGCCTTCTTTTCCCATTTTTCCCACTTTCCCACCCAAACCCACCCCACTCCATCCCCTTCTCTCCCCTTGTGCCTTTTCCCCGTGCTCCATCTTGCCCCGGCACTCCCCCAACCCTTCCCAGCGGCCGGAAAATTCTGGAATTCTCCCCTTTGCTCCCCTCAGAGCACGGAAAGCTTCTCCCAGCGCGGATATTTTGGGAGAAAAAGCCGGAAAAAGGAGCCGGAGGCGGCTCCGGAGCGGAGCGAACCCCCCTGGCGCCGTTTCTGCGATTTTCGGGAAATCACCCACGTGGTGGTCAAGGATGCCAGGATCAGCATCCACCGGCAGGACAACGAGTGCCTGGTGCGTGGCCACGGATCCCTCCTGGTTTTTAGGCTTTTCTGGGTTTTTTAGGGTTTTCCGGGGGTTTTTTTAGGGTTTCCCATGGGTTTCCTGCGGGATTTTTAGGGTTTCCCATGGGTTTTTTTAGAGCTTCCCATGGGTTTCCCATCGGTTTTTTAGTGTTTCCTGCAAGTTTCCCAAGGGTTTTTTAGGGTTTCCTGTGGGATTTTTAGAGTTTCCTGCAGGATTTTTAGGGTTTCCCGTGGGTTTCCTGCGGGTTTTTTAGGGTTTCCTGTGGGATTTTTCAAGTTTCCCGTGGGTTTCCCATGGATTTCCCACAGGATTTTTCAGGTTCCCCGTGCATTTCCTGTGGGTTTCCTGCAGGATTTTTTGGGTTCCCCATGTGTTTCCCATGGATTTCCTGCAGGATTTTCCGGGTTCCCCGTGCGTTTCCTGTGGATTTCCCGTGCGTTTCCTGTGGGATTTTAGGGTTTCCCGTGGGTTTCCCATGGGTTTTTCCAGGTTCCCCATGCGTTTCCCATGGATTTCCCATGGGTTTCCTGTGGGGTTTTAGGGTTTCCCGTGGATTTCCCGTGGGTTTTTCCGGGTTCCCTGTACGTTTCTCATGGATTTCCCATGGGTTTCCTGTGGGGTTTTAGGGTTTCCCATGGATTTCCCGTGGGTTTTTCTGGGTTCCCCGTGCGTTTCCCGTGGGATTTTAGGGTTTCCCATGGGTTTCCCATGGGTTTTTCCGGGTTCCCCATGCGTTTCCCATGGATTTCCCATGGGTTTCCTGTGGGGTTTTAGGGTTTCCCATGGGTTTTTCCGGGTTCCCCGTGCATTTCCCGTGGATTTCCCGTGCGTTTCCCGTGGGTTTTTCTGGGTTCCCCGTGCGTTTCCCGTGGATTTCCCATGGATTTCCCGTGGGATTTTCCGGGTTCCCCGTGCGTTTCCCATGGATTTCCCGTGGATTTCCCGTGGGATTTTCCGGGTCCCCGTGCTCACCCCGTGCTCTGTCCCTCCCAGGAGGTGCTGCTGCCCAGCCCCGGCAGCGCCCTGGCCCTGGTGTCGCTGGTGGACGGATATTTCCGGCTGACGGCCGACTCCAGCCATTACCTGTGCCACGACGTGGCCCCGCCGCGGCTGCTGCTGAGCATCCACAACGGCATCCACGGGCCCATGCAGTGAGTGCGGCTTCCCTGCGGATCCCCCGGATCCAGGGAGTCATCCCGGAGCTGCTCCGTGTCCTCGGGGTGCTCCCGTGGTGTTCTGTCTGCTTTGGGCTGATCCCGATCCATTCCATCTGCTTTGGGCTGATCCCGATCCATTCCCTTTGCTCCATCCCAATCCATTCCCTTTGCCCCATTCCCTTTGCTCCATCCCAATCCATTCCCTTTGCCCCATCCCAATCCATTCCCTTTGCTCAGGGCTCATCCCAATCCATTCCCTTTGCTCAGGGCTCATCCCAATCCATCCCCTTTGCCCCATCCCAATCCATTCCCTTTGCTCCATCCCAATCCATTCCCTTTGCCCCATCCCAATCCATTCCCTTTGCTCCATCCCAATCCATTCCCTTTGCCCCATCCCAATCCATTCCCTTTGCCCCATCCCAATCCATTCCCTTTGCTCCATCCCAATCCATTCCCTTTGCTCCATCCCAATCCATTCCCTTTGCTCAGGGCTCATCCCAATCCATTGCCTTTGCCCCATCCCAATCCATTCCCTTTGCCCCATCCCAATCCATTCCCTTTGCTCCATCCCAATCCATTCCCTTTGCCCCATCCCAATCCATTCCCTTTGCCCCATCCCAATCCATTCCCTTTGCTCCATCCCAATCCATTCCCTTTGCTCCATCCCAATCCATTCCCTTTGCCCCATCCCAATCCATTCCCTTTGCCCCATCCCAATCCATTCCCTTTGCTCAGGGCTCATCCCAATCCATTCCCTTTGCCCCATCCCAATCCATTCCCTTTGCTCAGGGCTCATCCCAATCCATTCCCTTTGCTCCATCCCAATCCATTCCCTTTGCCCCATCCCAATCCATTCCCTTTGCTCCATCCCAATCCATTCCCTTTGCTCAGGGCTCATCCCAATCCATTCCCTTTGCTCCATCCCAATCCATTCCCTTTGCTTTGGGCTCATCCCAATCCATTCCCTTTGCCCCATCCCAATCCATTCCCTTTGCTCCATCCCAATCCATTCCCTTTGCTCCATCCCAATCCATTCCCTTTGCTCCATCCCAATCCATTCCCTTTGCTCCATCCCAATCCATTCCCTTTGCTCAGGGCTCATCCCAATCCATTCCCTTTGCCCCATCCCAATCCATTCCCTTTGCTCCATCCCAATCCATTCCCTTTGCTCAGGGCTCATCCCAATCCATTCCCTTTGCCCCATCCCAATCCATTCCCTTTGCTCAGGGCTCATCCCAATCCATTCCCTTTGCTCCATCCCAATCCATTCCCTTTGCCCCATCCCAATCCATTCCCTTTGCTCCATCCCAGTCCATTCCCTTTGCCCCATCCCAATTCATTCCCTTTGCCCCATCCCAATCCATTCCCTTTGCCCCATCCCAATCCATTCCCTTTGCTCAGGGCTCATCCCAATCCATTCCCTTTGCCCCATCCCAATTCATTCCCTTTGCTCCATCCCAATCCATTCCCTTTGCCCCATCCCAATCCATTCCCTTTGCTCCATCCCAATCCATTCCCTTTGCTCCATCCCAATCCATTCCCTTTGCCCCATCCCAATCCATTCCCTTTGCCCCATCCCAATCCATTCCCTTTGCTCCATCCCAATCCATTCCCTTTGCCCCATCCCAATCCATTCCCTTTGCCCCATCCCAATTCATTCCCTTTGCCCCATCCCAATCCATTCCCTTTGCTCCATCCCAATCCATTCCCTTTGCCCCATCCCAATCCATTCCCTTTGCTCAGGGCTCATCCCAATCCATTCCCTTTGCCCCATCCCAATCCATTCCCTTTGCCCCATCCCAATCCATTCCCTTTGCCCCATCCCAGTCCATTCCCTTTGCCCCATCCCAATCCATTCCCTTTGCCCCATCCCAATCCATTCCCTTTGCTCCATCCCAATCCATTCCCTTTCCTCACGGCTCATCCCAGTCCATTTCCCTTCCTCACATCCCAATCCCAACCCGCCCCTTCCCTGCCTTTTCCAGGGAGGAGTTTGTTTTTGCCAAGCTCCGCCGGGAAGAGCCGGAGGAAGGGCTCTACATCCTCCGCTGGAGCGTCCTGGATTTCAACCGCATGATCCTCTCCGTGCTCAAGAGGGGCCACCAGCAGGTAGGGAGCGCAGAATTCCCGGGAATTGCCAGCTCTGGAATGACCCGGGAGCCCCGTGGCTTCAACTCCTGGATTTTCCAGGCTCCTGGGACGCCGGGAGCCTTCAAGTTCCGGCAATTCCGCATCCAGAAGAAGGGAGACTCCTTCGTGCTGGAGGGCTGGGATCGGGAATTCCCTTCCCTGCGGGAGCTCCTGGACGTGCTCAAGGGCTGCACCCTCAAATCCGGCGAGGAGAACTTCACGGTGAAGAGGTGCTGCCCGCCCAAGCCCGGAGGTAGGGACGGGGATCGTGCCGGGGATCGGGAACGGGCGGATCCGGGAGCTCACGGGGCCCCTCTTTTCCCAGAGATCTCGGACCTGCTGATCACACGGAAGGAGAAGGATAACGGGAAGCAGATCCTGAACCTCACCCAGCTCAGCTTCCACCAGATCCGCAAGAACGAGATCACCCAGGTGCCGCTTTCCGGGGGTTTTCCCTGCTCACATTCCTGGGGTTTGCCGGGGGGAGTGGAGGAACCTGCTCTGGCTTCTCGGGTTCCTGGAATGGTGGATGAAGCCTCTCGGAGTTTTTGGGATTCTCAGCCTCCCAGGGATTCCCTCCAGATCCCAGGATCCCAAAGCCAGCCAGCAGGATGGATTTGCTGTTTCATCCCTTCCCTTTCCAAGGAAAAGAGATGGAAAATTCCCCTTGGAAGCGTCCTTCTCCCACATTAGGAGGCGGAGGGAATCCGGGGAGGGATCCAGGTGAGGATTCCCAAATTCCCAGCGTCCGAAGCTCCCGCTTTTCCCCGTTTTCCCAGCGAGCCCACCTGGGCCAGGGCACCCGGACCAACATCTACGATGGGGTCCTGAGCGTCTGCGGGAATTCCGGGAACAACAACGACGACGAGGCCGAGTATTTTTCCACGGAGCAGAACAACAACGGGAGGGAGATGCACGTGGTGCTCAAAGTCCTGGACCCCAGCCACAGGGACATCGCCCTGGTGAGCCCTTCCCGGGCCGGGAGAGCCGGGATCGGGGCGGGAAACACGGATCCGGGGGGTGGGAGAGGGATCCAGGGGGTGGGAGAGAGATCCAGGGGGTGGGAGAGGGATCCAGGGGGTGGGAGAGGGATCCAGGGGGTGGGAGAGGGATCCCAGGGGGTGGGAGAGGGATCCAGGGGGTGGGAGAGGGATCCAGGGGGTGGGAGAGGGATCCAGGAGGTGGGAGAGGGATCCAGGGGGTGGGAGAGGGATCCCAGGGGGTGGGAAAGGGATCCAGGGGGTGGGAGAGGGATCCAGGGGGTGGGAGAGGGATCCAGGGGGTGGGAGAGGGATCCCATGGGGTGGGAGAGGGATCCAGGGGGTGGGAGAGGGATCCAGGGAGTGGGAGAGGGATCCAGGGGGTGGGAGAGGGATCCCAGGGGGTGGGAGAGGGATCCGGGGGGTGGGAGAGGGATCCAGGGGGTGGGAGAGGGATCCAGGGGGTGGGAGAGGGATCCAGGGGGTGGGAGAGGGATCCAGGGAGTGGGAGAGGGATCCAGGGGGTGGGAGAGGGATCCAGGGCTGGGATGTGACCCCAAAAGGGCTGGAACACGGCCCAGAGGGTTGGAATGTGGATTTGAGGGCTGGAATTCAGCGCCAGGGGCTGGAATTCAGTTCCAGGGGCTGGAATATGGATCCAAGGGCTGGAATATGGATCCGAGAGCTGGAATAAGGATCCGGGGTTGGAATTTGGCTCCCAAAGGGCTGGAATGTGGATCCATGAGGGCTGGAATTTGTCCTGGCTTTTGATCCTGGAATTTGGCTCCCCAAGGGCTGGAATTTGGCTCCTCAAGGGCTGGGATTTGGCTCCCCAAGGGCTGGGATTTGGCTCCTCAAGGGCTGGGATTTGGCTGGAATTTGGCTCCCTGGATCCCCCTGCCACCCCTCTGTCCCCACAGGCGTTCTTCGAGAGCGCCAGCCTGATGTCCCAGGTGTCCCACGTCCACCTGGCCTTCGTGCACGGCGTCTGCGTGCGCGGCTCCGAGAGTGAGTCCGGCTGTGCCCCAAATCCTGCTCCTGTGGGATCCCCGAGCTCGTGGGATCATCCCGTGGGATCATCCTGTGGGATCCTCGCTCCCGTGGGATCATCCTGTGGGACCCCAAATCCCGTGGGATCACCCTGTGGGATCCCCAATCCTGTGGGATCATCCCGTGGGCTCCCCGCTCCTGTGGGATCATCCTGTGGGATCATCCCATGGGATCCCCGCTCCCGTGGGATCATCCTGTGGGATCATCCTGTGGGATCCCAAATCCCGTGGGATCACCCCGTGGGCTCCCCGCTCCCGTGGGATCATCCGGTGGGATCACCCTGTGGGATCCCCAGTCCTGTGGGATCCTCACTCCTGTGGGATCATCCCATGGGATCATCCTGTGGGATCCCAAATCCCGTGGGATCATCCTGTGGGATCCCCGCTCCCGTGGGATCATCCTGTGGGATCCCCAATCCTGTGGGATCCCCAATCCCGTGGGATCATCCTGTGGGATCCCCAATCCTGTGGGATCCCCAATCCTGTGGGATCCCCAATCCCGTGGGATCATCCCGTGGGATCATCCTGTGGGACCCCAAATCCTGTGGGATCCTCGCTCCCGTGGGATCACCCCATGGGCTCCCTGCTCCCGTGGGATCAATCCCCAATCCTGTGGGATCCCAAATCCTGTGGGATCATCCCGTGGGATCCCCAATCCTGTGGGATCCTCGCTCCCGTGGGATCATCCTGTGGGATCCCCAATCCTGTGGGACCCCAAATCCTGTGGGATCATCCCATGGGATCCCCAATCCTGTGGGATCCCCAATCCTGTGGGCTCCCTGCTCCCGTGGGATCATCCCGTGGGATCATCCTGTGGGATTCCAAATCCCGTGGGATCATCCTGTGGGATCCTCGCTCCCGTGGGATCACCCCGTGGGCTCCCCGATCCCGTGGGCTCCCCGATCCCGTGGGATCACCCCGCTTTTCCCGCAGACATCCTGGTGGAGGAGTTTGTGGAGCACGGGCCCCTGGACGTGCTGCTCCGCAGGGAGAAGGGCCGGGTCTCCGTGGGCTGGAAAATCACCGTGGCCAAGCAGCTGGCCAGTGCCTTGAGCTACCTGGTAATGGAATTCAGTTTAAAACCCTTTATTATCAGGAATTCCAGCTGGGAATTCCCATGGATATCCCGCACTGCCTTCCCTCCCTTTTTTCCTTCATGTACCCAGGGTATTTATTTTTTTTTTTTTTCAGGGCCTAATCAGCTTTATTTTCCTTTTAACCCTAAATCCCCATGATTTTAAAACCTTTTTACTATCGGGAATTCCCATGGATATCCCACAGTTCCTTCCCTCCCTTTTTTCCTAGGGGATAATCCCATTTTTAGGGTCATTCTGCCCTTCCTGCAGCCCATTTTTGCTCCCTCTCTGCTTTTCCAGGAATTCCAATCCTCCATGCATTCATTTTGGAGCTGGGAAAAGCCAGGGATGAGGATGGGATTCTGAGCAGGGCTTTGGGAACAGGGCTGGAAAATCCCTTTTATCCTTTTTATTCCCTGTTTTGGGTTGATCTCGGAGCAAAAGCCTAAGAAAATTCCAGCCAGGAATTCCAGATTTTTGTTTTATTATCCAGAGGCTTCACCTTGCCCTGTGGCGTTGCTGGGATTTTTCCCAATGTTTTATATTTTTCTGGGATTGTTTTCCAGTATTCACTTATTATTTGGGATCTGTTGGGATATTTGCTGTTGGGAAAATGAATACGGGAACTTTATTATGGGGAAAATTATTATGGGAATTTTTATGTTGTTATTATTATTATTATTATTATTATTATTATTATTATTATTATTTCCCATATAATTATTATGGGTAAATTCATTACTGGGAAGTAATTTATTATAAGAAAACAGTAAAGTATTGACAATAAATAAAAAATAATTGATTTTTAAACTTTTTTTTTTTAAATTTCCCAATAATTTTTTTCATTTTCCCAGGAGGACAAGAACCTGGTGCACGGGAATGTGTGTGCCAAGAACATCCTGCTGGCCAGGAAGGGGCTGGAGGAGGGATCCCTGCCCTTCGTGAAGCTCAGCGACCCCGGGCTCAGCTTCGCCGTGCTCTCCCGGGAAGGTACCGGATTCCCAGGGGAAAAATCTGGGGGGAAAAATCCCAGGGGGAACGGGGAAAAATCCTGGGGGGAACAGGGAAAAATCCCTGGAGGGAATGAGGAAAAATCCCGGGGGGAATGGGGAAAAATCCTGGAGGGAATGGGGAAAAATCCCGGGGGGAATGGGGAAAAATCCTGGGGGGAACGGGGAAAAATCCCTGGGGGGAATGGGGAAAAATCCTGGGGGGAACGGGGAAAAATCCTGGGGGGAACGGGGAAAAATCCTGGGGGGAAATGGGGAAAAATCCCTGGAGGGAATGAGGAAAAATCCCTGGGGGGAACGGGAAAAAATCCTGGGGGGAACGGGGAAAAATCCTGGGGGGAACGGGGAAAAATCCTGGGGGGAACGGGGAAAAATCCCTGGAGGGAATGGGGAAAAATCCCGGGGGGAACGGGGAAAAATCCCTGGGGGAATTGGGGAAAAATCCTGGGGGAAACGGGGAAAAATCCCGGGGGGAACGGGGAAAAATCCTGGGGGGAATGGGGAAAAATCCCGGGGGGAATGGGGAAAAATCCCGGGGGGAACGGGGAAAAATCCCTGGGGGGAACGGGGAAAAATCCCTGGAGGGAACGGGGAAAAATCCTGGAGGGAATGGGGAAAAATCCCAGGGGAAATGGGGAAAAATCCTGGAGGGAATGGGGAAAAATCCCTGGAGGGAACGGGGAAAAATCCCTGGGGGAAATGGGGAAAAATCCTGGAGGGAATGGGGAAAAATCCCAGGGGAAATGGGGAAAAATCCTGGGGGGAACGAGGAAAAATCCCTGGAGGGAATGGGGAAAAATCCCTGGAGGGAATGGGGAAAAATCCCTGGAGGGAATGGGGAAAAATCCTGGGGGGAACGGGGAAAAATCCCTGGAGGGAACGGGGAAAAATCCTGGGGGGAACGGGGAAAAATCCCGGGGGGAATGGGGAAAAATCCCGGGGGGAATGGGGAAAAATCCCTGGAGGGAACGGGGAAAAATCCCTGGAGGGAATGGGGAAAAATCCTGGGGGGAATGAGGAAAAATCCCTGGGGGGAATGGGGAAAAATCCCTGGGGGGAACGGAGAAAAATCCCTGGGGGGAATGGGGAAAAATCACGGGGGAAATGGGGAAAAATCCCTGGGGGGAACGGGGAAAAATCCCTGGAGGGAATGGGGAAAAATCCCGGGGGGAATGGGGAAAAATCCTGGGGGGAACGGGGAAAAATCCTGGGGGGAATGGGGAAAAATCCTGGGGAAGATGGGGAAAAATCCTGGGGGGAACGGGGAAAAATCCCTGGGGGGAATAAGGAAAAATCCCGGGGGAAATGGGGAAAAATCCTGGGGGGAACGGGGAAAAATCCTGGGGGAAATGGGGAAAAATCCTGGGGGAAATGGGGAAAAATCCTGGGGGGAACGGGGAAAAATCCGTGGAGGGAATGGGGAAAAATCCCTGGAGGGAATGGGGAAAAATCCCTGGAGGGAATGGGGAAAAATCCCGAGGGGAACAGGGAAAAAATCCAGATTATTTTTCCACCTTTTCCCCAAAGATTCCCACAGCTTGTGGCCAGAGCTCTTTTCATAGGGTGCTCACAATTTTCCAACAGGAATTTTCCCAATATTTGGGGTTTTAATACGGGAATTCCATCTGGTTTGGTGCCCAAGCTGCTGTCAGGGGGGATGGGATGCCTGGGGTGCTTTTACCATGAGCTGTCCCCCTTGTAAATCCCGGTTTTTGTCCCTTTAAAATGCAGAATTTTCTATCTTTAACATCCTGTATTTTATGCCTTTCATATCCCTTATTTTTCTAATTGATATTCTGTATTTTACACAGTATTTAATATTCTAAATTAGTTTAAATTAATATATACATTATATATTATGTATTTGTTTATTATATTGTTATATTTAATATATAACATTATAATAATATAATATAATAATATGTAAGATTGCACTATATATAAATATATATTACATTTATGTATAAATATATATGTTGTATATAAAATATAACAATTATATATAAATATACAATTTATATATAAATATATGTTATATATAAAAATATATTACATTTATATATAAATATATATAATATACATTATATATAATGTATAAATATGTATTGTATTTATATACAAATACATTTATATATAAAATATCTATAAATAAGACTATATTATATATTATAATATACACTTTATATACATTTAATTTATATATAAATTTTTATATATGTATATATATCAAAAATATATATAAATATCAGAAAATCATAATATTATCTATTATATTGTTATATTTGTATATATATTTAATTTATATATAAATTATATAAATTCATATCTAAATTAAAGGTGCCCTTCATCTTTAACGTTTTACATGTAACAACACCCCGAACACACTTCTTTTCATTATTTATTAATTCATAATAAATTAATTAATTTTCCTTTTAACCCTTTAAAACCCTTTTACTCTCAGTAATTCCATCTGGGAATTCCCGTGGATATCCCGCAGTGCCTTCCCTCCCTTTTTTTCCTTCATGTATTTCTTCCTTCAGTAATGAATTTATTATTAATTAATAAATAAATGAAAGAAATAATTACAATACTTTGGGGGCGGGATGTGCCCCTCAGAGCGTGTGGACAGGATTCCCTGGATCGCCCCGGAATGTGTGCGGGACGTGGGGAACCTCAGCCCGGCCTCGGACAAGTGGAGCTTTGGGACGACGCTGCTGGAAATCTGCTTCGACGCCGAGGTGCCGCTGAGGGAGAGAACCCCCTCCGAGGTGATTCCTGCTGGTTTCGGGGTGTTGGGATGGGTTTTGGGGTGGGGTTTGGGGTTTGGGGGTGAGATTTGGAGTTTGGGCTGGATTTGGGGGGTGGGATTTGGAGTTTGGGCTGGATTTGGGGGACAGGTTTGGAGTTTGGGCTGGATTTGGGGGTGGGATTTGGAGTTTGGGCTGGATTTGGGGTTGGATTTTGAATTGTGTCTGGATTTGGGGGTGGGATTTTGAATTTGGGCTGGATTTAGGGGGCAGATTTGGAGTTTGGGCTGGATTTGGGGGCAGATTTGGAGTTTGGGGGTGTGATTTGGAGTTTGGGGCTTGGATTTGGAGTTTGGGCTGGATTTGGGGGTTGGATTTTGAATTTGGTCTGGATTTGGGGTTGGATTTTGAATTTGGGCTGGATTTAGGGGGCAGATTTGGAGTTTGGGCTGGAGTTTGGGGGTGGGATTTGGAGTTTGGGGCTTGGATTTGGAGTTTGGGCTGGATTTGGGGGTTGGATTTTGAATTGTGTCTGGATTTGGGGTTGGATTTTGAATTTGGTCTGGATTTGGGGGTGGGATTTTGAATTTGGGCTGGATTTAGGGGGCAGATTTGGAGTTTGGGCTGGATTTGGGGGCAGATTTGGAGTTTGGGGGTGTGATTTGGAGTTTGGGGCTTGGATTTGGAGTTTGGGCTGGATTTGGGGGTTGGATTTTGAATTTGGTCTGGATTTGGGGTTGGATTTTGAATTTGGGCTGGATTTAGGGGGCAGATTTGGAGTTTGGGCTGGAGTTTGGGGGTGGGATTTGGAGTTTGGGGCTTGGATTTGGAGTTTGGGCTGGATTTGGGGGTTGGATTTTGAATTCGGTCTGGATTTAGGGTTGGATTTTGAATTTGGGCTGGATTTGGGGCTGGATTTTGAATTTGGGCTGGATTTAGGGGGCAGATTTGGAGTTTGGGCTGGAGTTTGGGGGTGGGATTTGGAGTTTGGGGCTTGGATTTGGAGTTTGGGCTGGGTTTGGGGGTGGTATTTTAAATTTGGGCTGGATTTGGGGGGCAGATTTGGAGTTTGGGGGTGGGATTTGGAGTTTGGGCTGGATTTGGGGGCAGATTTGGAGTTTGGGGGTGTGATTTGGAGTTTGGGGCTTGGATTTGGAGTTTGGGCTGGATTTGGGGGTTGGATTTTGAATTTGGTCTGGATTTGGGGTTGGATTTTGAATTTGGTCTGGCTTTGGGGGTTGGATTTTAAATTTGGGCTGGATTTGGGGTTGGATTTTGAATTTGGGCTGGATTTGGGGGCAGATTTGGAGTTTGGGCTGGAGTTTGGAGTTTGGGCTGGGTTTGGGGGTGGTATTTTAAATTTGGGCTGGATTTGGGGGGCAGATTTGGAGTTTGGGGGTGGGATTTGGAGTTTGGGGCTTGGATTTGGAGTTTGGGCTGGGTTTGGGGGTGGTATTTTAAATTTGGGCTGGATTTGGGGGGCAGATTTGGAGTTTGGGGGTGGGATTTGGAGTTTGGGCTGGATTTGGGCGTTGGATTTGGAGTTTGGGGGTGGGATTTGGAGTTTGGGCTGGATTTGGGGGCTGGATTTGGAATCTTTTGGGATTTTCTGCAGAAGGAGCGATTCTACGAGAAGAGGCACCGGCTGCCGGAGCCGTCCTGCCGCGAATTGGCCTCGCTGATCTCCCGGTGCCTCAACTACACCGCGGTGGAGCGGCCGTCGTTCCGCACCGTGCTCAGGGAGCTGACCCGGCTGCAGCCGCACCGTGAGGGAACGGGGAAAAATCCTGTGGGGATGGGGAAAAAAATCCTGAGGGGAACGGAGAAAAAATCCTTGGGGGAAAGGGGAACAAATCCCGAGGGAGAAAGGGGAAAAATCCTGAGGGAGAACGGGGAAAAATCCTGAGGGGAAAGGGGAAAAATCCTGAGGGAGAACGGGGAAAAATCCTGGGGGTACGGGGAAAAATCCTGAGGAGAAAGGGGAAAAAATCCTGAGGGGAAAGGGGAAGAATCCCACAGGGAAAGGGGAAAAAATCCTGAGGGGAAAGGGGAAAAATCCCAAGGGGAAAAAATCCTGGGGGTACAGGGAAAAAGTCCTGAGGGGAAAGGGGAAAAATCCCGGGGGGAACAAGGAAAAAATCCTGAGGGGAAAGGGGAAAAATCCCGGGGGGAACAAGGAAAAAATCCTGAGGGGAAAGGGGAACAAATCCTGAGGGAAAAAATCCTGGGGGGAAAGGGGAAAAATCCTGAGGGGGAAGGGGAAAAATCCTGGGAGTATGGGGAAAAAATCCTGAGGGGAAAGGGGAAAAATCCTGGGGGTATGGGGAAAAAATCCTGAGGGGAAAGGGGAAAAATCCCAAGGGGAAAGGGAAAAAAATCCTGAGGGGAAAGGGGAAAAAGTCCTGAGGGGAAAGGGGAAAAAATCCTGAGGGGAAATGGGAAGAATCCCAAGGGGAAAGGGGAAAAATCCCGAGGGGAAAGGGGAAAAATCCCGAGGGGAAAAAATCCTGGGGGGAAAGGGGAAAAAGTCCTGAGGGGAAAGGGGAAAAAATCCTGAGGGGAAAGGGGAAAAATCCCAAGGGGAAAGGGGAAAAATCCCGAGGGGAAAGGGGAAAAATCCTGAGGGGGAACGGGAAAAAATCCTGGGGGGAACAGGGAAAAAATCCTGAGGGGAAAGGGGAAAAAGTCCTGAGGGGGAAGGAGAAAAAATCATGAGGGGAAAGGGAAAGAATCCCACAGGGAAAGGGGAAAAAATCCTGAGGGGAAAGGGAAAAAATCCCGAGGGGAAAAAATCCTGGGGGGAAAGGGGAAAAAGTCCTGAGGGAGAACGGGGAAAAATCCTGGGGGTACGGGGAAAAAATCCTGAGGGGAAAGGGGAAAAATCCCAAGGGGAAAGAGGAAAAAATCCCAAGGGGAAAGGGAAATAATCCTGAGGGGAAAGGGGAAAAATCCTGAGGGGAAAGGGGAAAAAGTCCTGAGGGGAAAGGAGAAAAAATCATGAGGGGAAAGGGGAAGAATCCCACGGGGAAAGGGGAAAAATCCTGAGGGGAAAAATCCTGGGGCGTACGGGGAAGAAGTCCTGAGGGGAAAGGGGAAAAAATCCTGAGGGGAAAGGGGAAAAATCTCAGGGGGAAAGGGAAAAAATCCTGAGGGGAAAGGGGAAAAATCCTGGGGGGAACGGGGGTGAGGGTCCTGGATTGGGGAACCGAGAAAAATCCTGGGATTCTGTGGAGGAAAGGGGCATGAGGGAGCTGAGCCGGCTGCAGCCACTCTGTGAGGGGCAGAAAAAAGGGAAAAAATCCTGGGAAAATCCTGGGGGAAAAGGAGGAAAAGGGAAGCCAGGAAAACCCGCGGTCCCTCACAGACCTCGTGGACGTCACGTCGGTGAACCCCGACTGCCCGGTGTCCGATCCCACCGTCTTCCAGAAGCGCTACCTGAAGAAAATCCGGGAGCTGGGGGAGGTCAGTGACTTCTGGGCAAGCTGGGAATGTTCCTTTCCCTCTCTGCATCTGAAATTCCACTCTTCAATCTCCTCTCCTGGCGGATTTCCCTGGCTGGAGCCAAAATTCCACCTTTTAATCCTTATTTTCACATTTTAACCTGTTTCCCCTGCTGATTTTCCCCTCCATTTCTGAACTTTGTTGACCCCTTCTGGATCCTCCCAGCACGGGGAAGCCCCAAAGCCTTTCCCCACCACATCCTGAAAATTTTTCCTTCTCCAGGGCCACTTTGGGAAGGTGAGCCTGTGCTGCTACGACCCCACCAACGATGGCACCGGGGAGATGGTGGCGGTGAAATCCCTAAAATCTGGGAGCAGCCCCCAACTCCTGAGCTCCTGGAAGAGGGAAATCCAAATCCTGAAGACCCTGTACCACGAGAACATCGTCAAGTACAAGGGCTGCTGCAGCGAGCAGGGTGAGGGGAAAACCCCTGGGATTTTCCAGTGGATCAGCCATGGAGAGCTTAAAAAAAAAAAACCAATTCCCACTTTATTTTTTATTTTTTTTGGCCAGGAATCGCTGTCCTGGCAGGAATTTGGGGGTTCTCAGGGGTGGTCCCCACATTCCCACCTGTCTGTTGCAGGGGACAAGGTGGTGCAGCTGATCATGGAATACGTCCCGCTGGGAAGCCTCCGGGAATTCCTGCCCAAGCACCCCCTGAGCCTGTCCCACCTCCTGCTCTTTGCCCAGCAGATCTGCGAGGTAAGCCCGGAATGGGGCTGGATCCCAAAAAAATGGGATGAGTCCCAAAAAAAATGGGGTTGGAAGAATCAAAAAATGGGGGTTACAGCCACAAAATCCGGCTGAATTGGCAAGAAAATGGGGTGGGAACGTTTGGAAATGGGGCTGAATTCCCAAAATGGGACTGAATTCCCAAAATGTGGCTGAATTCCCAAAATACGGGAGCGGATCCTTTGGAAATGAGACTGAATTCCCAAAATGTGGCTGAATTTCCAAAGTATGGGAGTGGATACTTTGGAAATGAGGCTGAATTCCCAAAATGGGGCTGAATTCCCAAAATGGGGCTGAATTCCCAAAGTATGGGAGTGGATACTTTGGAAATGAGGCTGAATTCCCAAAATGGGGCTGAATTCCCAAATTTTGGGGGTGGACCCTTTGGAAATGAGGCTGAATCCTAAAATGGGGATGAATTCAAAAAATGGGGTCGATTCCCACAAAAACCCCCGAAAACCCCTCACAGCTCCCCCAGAAATGCCTCAAACCCCCCCAAAACTGCTTCCAACCTTCAGGAATCCCCCCAAAATCTAATTTTTCCCCTGTTTTTCTCCCCATTTTTCCTGTTTTTTTCCCATTTTTTCCCCATTTTCCCCCGTTTTTTCCCCATTTTTTTCCATTTTTCCCCATTTTTTCCCCGTTTTTTCCCATTTTCCCCCCGTTTTTCCCAGGGCATGGCCTACCTGCACTCCCTGCACTACATCCACCGGGACCTGGCCGCCCGGAACGTGCTGCTGGAGAACGAACACGTGGTGAAAATTGGAGATTTTGGGCTGGCCAAGGCCGTCCCCGAGGGCCACGAGTATTACCGGGTGCGGGAGGACGGCGACAGCCCCGTTTTCTGGTGAGAATTTGGGAATTTGGGAACCCAAAATCCCAAAATCCCGGATCTGTCAGCGTTCAGGAGCACAAATAATCACGGGATATAATTCTTTGTTTTTATTGAGGGCTCTGGGAGTCAGGGGTGAAGACCCAAATCTGACTCCCACACGGCTTTCGAGCTGAACATATTTTATATTTTACCGTTATATAGCTTACATATTAATTATTCAACTTATATTTTTTTATTGTATACATTGGCTTTTCCCTAGGGTATAATCAGCGTTCAGAAACACAAATAATCACAGGATATAATTTTATGCAGATGCTTTTATTGATTCCTGATTTGGGAATCAGGGGTCCAGACCCAAATCTGACTCTGACACGGCTTTCGAGCCAAATTCCAAATTTATATTCTGTCCTTATATAACTTACATATTAATTATTAAGCTTATATTGTTTTAACTTACATATTAATTATTAAACTTATATTGTTCTATTGTATACATTGACTTTATTCAATCCGAGTTTCTCATGATCTTTCTCAAGCCCCTGACCACAGTTTCTCATGATTATTCTTACGATTAAACAGTAATTATATTTAATTGCTAAACAATCATCACATCTAACAATTATATAATTTATTATCTACTAGCTACACAGGTGCAGCTCTAGCACCTGCATGTACCCAGGATATTTATTTATTTTATTTTTTCATGTCCTACTAAGCTTAATTTTCCTTTTAACCCTAAATCCCCATATTTTAAAACCCTTTTATTATCAGTAATTCCAGCTGGGAATTCCTGTGGATATCCTGCAGTGCCTTCCCTCCCTTTTTTCCTTCATGTACCCAGAGAATTTTTTTTTCTTTTTCAGGGCCTATTAAGCTTAATTTTCCTTTTAACCCTAAATCCCCGTATTTTAAAGCAATTTTACTATCAGATCTGTAATTCCAGGTACGCCCCAGAGTGCCTCAAGGAATGTAAATTTTATTATGCCTCGGATGTTTGGTCTTTTGGGGTGACCCTCTACGAGCTCCTGACCCGCTGCGACCCCGGGAGCAGCCCCCCAGCCGTGAGTCCTGGGAGGATTTGGGGCTTTTTGGGTTGAAATCGGGGTTTTTCTCATGGTTTTTGGGTGGTTTTTTTTTTTTTTGGCACAGAAGTTCCTGGAGATGATCGGGGCCACGCAGGGGCAGATGACGGTGCTGAGGCTGATCGAGCTCCTGGAGAGGGGAAAGAGGCTCCCCATGCCCAGGGATTGTCCCTGTGAGGTGGGAAACGGGGAAAAACGGGGAGAAAATGGGGAAAAATGGGGGGAAATGGGGGAAAATGGGAGGAAAATTGGGAAAAATGGGGGGAAAATGGGGGAAATTGGGGAAAAATGGGGGGGAAATGGGGAAAAATAGGGAAAACTGGGGGAAAAATGGGGGTAAAATGGGGAAAATTGGGAAAAACGGGGGAAATGGGGGCAAATGGGAGGAAAAATGGGGAAAAACGGGGGAAATGGGGGCAAATGGGAGGAAAATTGGGGAAAATGGGGGAAATTGGGGAAAAATGGGGGGGAAATGGGGAAAAATAGGGAAAACTGGGGGAAAAATGGGGGGCAACGGGGAAAATGGGGAAAAACGGGGGAAATGGGGGCAAATGGGGAAAAGAGGGGGGAAATGGGGGAAAATGGGGGATAAAAATGGAACAAAAATGGGGAAAATGGGGGGAAAAAGGGAAAATGGGGGGGAATGGGGAAAATGGGGAAAAATTGGGAAAAGTGGGGGGGAAATGGGGAAAAATGGAGAAAATTAGGGCAAATGGGGAAAATGGGGAAAAATGGGGGGGAATGGGGAAAAACAGGGAGGAAATGGAGGAAAATGGGGAAAATGAGGGGAAATGGGGAAAAATAGGGAAAACTGGGGGGAAAATGGGGGGAAAATTTGGGGCAATGGGGAAAATGGGGGAAATGGAGCAAATGGGGAAAAGAGGGGGGAAATGGGGGAAAATGGGGGAAAACGGGATAAAAATGGAAGGAAAATGGGGAAAATGGAGAGAAATGGGGGGAATGGGGAAAATGGGGGGAAATGGGGGCAAATGGGGAAAAGAGGGGGTGAAATAGGGAAAACGGGATAAAGATGGAAGGAAAATGGGGAAAATGGGGGTAAAATGGAACAAATGGGGGGAAAATGGGAAGGGAAAGAGAAAAAGGGAGAGAGGGAGGAGGAAAGTGGGGAAAAGGGGGATAAATGGGAAGGGAGAAAGGAAAATGGGGAGGGAAGAGGGAAAATGGGGAGGGAAGAAGGAAAATGGGGAGGGAAGAAGGAAAATGGGGAGGGGAGATGGAAAATGGGGAGGGGAGAAGGAAAATGGGGAGGGGAGAAGGGAAATGGGGAGGGGAGAGGGAAAATGGGGAGGGAAGAGGGAAAATGGGGAGGGAAGAAGGAAAATGGGGAGGGAGAAGTGAAATGATTCCCACAGATTTCCCCGAGATTCCCCCAGAATCCCCCCAGAATTCCCGGAATTCCCAGGGAATTCCCGCTTTTCCCAGGTGTTCCGGGTGCTGCAGCTGTGCTGGGAGGCCGAGGCCTCGTTCCGCCCGGCCTTCCCCAACCTCGTCCCCGTCCTGCGCCGCTTCCGGGAGAAATACCGGGCCCAGGCGGCCTCGGTCTTCAGCCTCTGCTGAGGGAATTCCCAAAAATCCGTGGAATCGGGGGGGAAACGGCCCAAAAAATCCATGGAATGGACGGGGGAAACGGCCCAAAAAATCCATGGAATGGACGGGGGAAACGGCCCAAAAAATCCATGGAATGGCGGGCAAAAAATCCCATGGGATGGGGGAAAACACCCCAAAAAATCAATGGAATGGAGGGGAAAAAAATCCCATATAATGGGGGGGAAACACCCCCAAAAATCCGTGGAATAGACTGGGGAAACGGCCCAAGAAATCCATGGAATGGACCAGGGAAATGGCCCAAAAAATCCATGGATTTGGGGGGGAAACGGCCCAAAAAGTCCATGGAATGGAGGGAGAAAAAATCCCATATAATGGGCGGGGAACACCCCCAAAATTCCATGGAATTAGGCGGGAAACATCCCAAAAAAATCCATGGAATGGCGGGCAAAAAGTCCCATGGAACTGGGGGAGAAACATCCCAAAAAAATCCATGGAATCGGGGAGGAAATCCCCCAAAAATCCATGGAATGGACAGGGGAAAAATCCCAAAAATATCCATGGAATTGGGGGGAAATCCCAAAAAGATCCATGGAATATAGGGGGAAAATTCCATGGAATGGGTGAAAAAAAACCCCAAAAAATCCATGGGATGTGGGAAAAAACCCAAAAAAATCTACAGAATGTTGGAAAAAACCCCAAAAAAATCCATGGAATGGGTGGAGAACACCCAAAAAAATTCCATGAAAATTAAGGAAAATCCCCCAAAATTCAATGGGAACCCAATTCCGGACACAAATCCCCCAAAATTCCGTATTTCCTCCCAAAATTCTGGATTTTTTTCTCACCAAGAACTGTGAACGAGGCTCTGGGGACGGCGATTTTGGGGTGAAAGAGGGGGAATTTGGGAATTTCTGGAAGTTTTGCCTTATTCCCACTGCTCTCCCCAAAAATTTGGGGTTGGGGATTAAAAAAAAATTCGGTTGTTTTGGTTTTTTTTTGGAGGGTGGGGGGAGGGGCTGGACCTCCTTCCTCCCCCACCAGGATTTTGAGGCCTTTTCCCAAAAAATAAACCCAAAAAAATGGGAATTCCACCAAAAAAAAAAAAAAAAAAAATTCCAAAAACCAAACCTGGCACTTTATGGGGATTTTGGGGAATTCCCAAAAATTCCTTTTATTTATTGCCTGCTGTGCCCTGGGGGGATTTTGGGGAAAATCCCTGGGAATTTGGGGCTTTGGGATTTAGGGAATTTTGGGGGTTGGAAATCCCCGGGAATTTGGGGTTGGAATTTGGGGGTTCCTGAGGAGATTTTGGGGGAAATCCCCGGGAATTTGGGATTGGAATTTGGGGTTGGAATCTGGGGGTTCCTGAGGGGATTTTGGGGGAAATCCCCTGGAATTTGGGGTTTGGAATTTGAGGGTTCCTGGGGGATTTTGGGGGATCCAAAATGTCCCGAAATAAAGGATGGAAAAGGCTCCGATTTTGGGGTCTCTTTGGGTTACTTTTAGGTTATTTTGGGGTCTCTATTTGGGTTATTTTTTGGTCTATTTAGGGTATTTTTTGGGGGTTTTATTTGTGGTTTTTTGGGTTATTTTGGCTCTTTTGGCGCCCTTTCAGGCCATCCAACGGCCCAACCGAACCAACCAATAGCAACCCGCCATCTTGGGGGCTCGCCCTCCTCCACCCAATCCCATCCGCGGACACAACACCCCATCCCTCCCACCCAATCCCAACCTCCGTCCCATCCTTAGCCTTTCCCCTCACCGCCCAATCCCCGCGTGGGATACTCATAGCGGAGCTCTCCTCCAATGAGAAGCGGCGTTGTTGGCGTGGCGGGCAGCGGCGGGGCCAAGATGGCGGCGGCGCTGGCGGTGCCCGGGGCCGCGGCCGCTCCCGGAGCCGCTCCCGGGGCGGCGGCGCCGCCGGCGGGGCCCAGCCTGGCCCCGGAGGAGGAGCTGCCGCCGCTGGAGCCGGCCGAGGTGCGGAGCCGCCTGGAGCACAGCGAGCGGCAGTTCCGCAACCGGCGGAAGGTTCTGATCCGCGGTTTACCGGCGGACGTCAGCAACCAGGTGAGGGCGGAACCGGGAACGGGGGAAACGGGCAGGGAAACGGAGCCGCGAACCCAGCCCGGATCTGCCTTCCCGGCCTTTACCTGCTCTGCCTCCAAATCCCCGTTTTCTCCCCCATCCAAAAAACCGGGAATTCACCGAATATCCACCGGGAATTGCCCAAAAATCCCACCTGAAAATTCCCAAAAATCCACCGGGAATTGACCAAAAATCCCCCGGGAATTGGCCGGAAATAAATCCCGGGACAAAACCCAGAATATCAAACTGGGGACATCCCCAGGGTGGAAAATTCGGGATTTTTGGGAACAACTCCAGGATTTTCCCTTCCCTGTGCCCCCTCCCCCCTCTATTTTCCCCCTTTTCCATGGAAAATCCCGGATTTTTGGTTTTCTTTCCCCTTTTTCCATGGAAAATCCCGGATTTTTGGTTTTCTTTTCCCCCTTTTCCGTGGAAAATCCCATTTTTTTCCTTTTCCCAGGATATCCACGAGCTGCTGAAGGATTATGAGCTCAAGTATTGCTTCGTGGACAAGCACAAGGGCACAGGTGAGGAGCAGATTCCAAAGAAATCCTGGAAAATCCGGGAAAAGGGAAGAGTCACGGATCATTCCCCATTCCCCCTTTTCCCCCAGGAATTATTTCCCAAATCCCCTTTTTTTCCCAGGAATTCTTTCCAAAATCCCCCTTTTTCCATGATTCTTCCCCATTTCCAAACCTCTTTTTCCCAGGAATTCTTTCCCTTTCCCAAATTCCTTTTTTTCCATGGATCCTCCCCATTCCCCCTTTTTTCCCATGAACCTTCCCCTTCCTAAATCCCGTTTTTTCCATGGATCCTTCCCATTTCCAAACCCCTTTTTTTCCATTTGTCCCCCCGTTCCCAGTCCCATTCCCACCCTCATCCCTCCCCATTCCCAACCCCATTCCCAACCCCGTTTCTCCCTGTTTTCCCCCCATTCCCAACCCCATTTTACCCCCCATTTCCCCCCATTTTTCCCCCATCCCTCCCCATTCCCAACCCCATTCCCAGCCCTGTTTCTCCCCCAGTTTTCCCCCATTTCTCCCCCATTCCCACCCCCATTTCTCCCCCACTCCCAACCCCATTTCTCCCCATTCCCACCCCCATTGCTCCCCCATTCCCACCCCCATTTCCCCCCCATTTCCCCCCATTCCCAACCCCATTTCTCCCCGGATTTCCCCCCATTCCTCCCCCACTCCCAACCCCATTCCCACCTCCATTTCTCCCATTTTTCCCCCATTCCCAACCCCATTTCCCCCCCATTCCCACCCCCATTTCCCCCCCATTTCCCCCCCCATTTCTCCCCCACTCCCAACCCCATTTCCCCCCCATTCCCACCCCCATTTCTCCCCCATTCCCAAACCCATTTCTCCCCCATTCTCAACCCCATTTCCCCCCCATTCCCACCCCCATTTCTCCCCCGATTTCCCCCCATTTCTCCCCCATTCCCAACCCCATTTCTCCCCCATTCCCACCCTCATTTCTCCCCCCATTTCCCCCCCATTCCCACCCCTATTTCTCCCCGGATTTCCCCCCATTTCTCCCCCATTCCCAACCCCATTTCCCCCCATTTCCCCCCATTCCCACCCCCATTTCTCCCCCACTCCCAACCCCATTTCTCCCCCATTCCCACCCCCATTTCTCCCCTGGTTTTCCCCCATTTCTCCCCCCATTCCCAACCCCATTTCTCCCCCATTTCCCCCCCATTCCTCCCCCATTCCCAACCCCATTTCTCCCCATTCCTCCCCCATTCCCAACCCCATTTCCCCCCATTCCCACCCCCATTTCTCCCCTGGTTTTCCCCCATTTCTCCCCCCATTCCCACCCCCATTTCTCCCCCTATTTCCCCCCCATTTCTCCCCCATTCCCAACCCCATTTCTCCCATTTTTCCCCCCACTCCCAACCCCATTTCCCCCCCATTTTCCCCCCCATTCCCCCCATTCCCCCCCCCATTCCCGCTCTCTCTCTCCCCGCAGCCTTCATCACGCTGCAGACGGCCGAGCAGGCGTCCTCGGCCATCGAGCGGCTGCAGGGCCGCGCGCTGCGGCGGCGCCCGCTGCGCCTGCAGCTGCAGCCCAGCGAGGCCGTGCTCTGCGTGGCCAACCTGCCCCGCCTGCTGCGGCAGCCGCAGTTCCAGGAGCTGCTGCGGCCTTTCGGCAGCCTGGAGCGCTGCTTCCTGGTCTACAGCCCGGCCAGCGGCCACTCCAAGGGCTACGGCTTCGTGGAGTTCATGAAGAGGGAGGCGGCGGCGCGGGCGCGCTGCGAGCTGCAGGGGCGGCGCCTGGGCAGCAGGGCCCTGCAGCTGCATTGGGTGGATGCGGCGCAGTTCGGCCCCGAGCAGCTGCACTCCAGGTGTCTGTGTGTGGACAGGCTGCCCCGCGGCTTCTGCGACCTGCAGGCGCTGCAGGAGGTGTTCGAGAGGGTCTGTGTGCCCTCCTTCTGCCAGGTGGGGTCTGGGGTTTGGGGTTTTGGGGAGTTTTGGGGTCACCGAGGGGGTTTGGGGGGGTTTGGGATGAGGGAAAGCAGGCACAGGCTGCCCCGGGGATTCAGCGACCAGGAGGTGTTCAAGAGGGTCTGTGTGCCCTCCTTCTGCCAGGTGGGGTCTGAGGTTTGGGGTTTTGGGGAGTTTTGGGGTCACTGAGGGGTTTTGAGGGGTTTTGAGGGGGTTTGGAATGGTCAGAGAGGGGTTTGGGGGGTTTGGGGTGAGGGAACTCAGGCACAGGCTGCCCTGGGGCTTCTGTGACCTGCGGGAGGTGTTCGAGAGGGTCTGTGTGCCCTCCTTCTGCCAGGTGGGGTCTCAGAGGGGTTTTGGGGAGTTTTGGGGTCACCGAGGGGTTTTGAGGGGGTTTGGAATGGTCAGAGAGGGGTTTGGGGGGTTTGGGGTGAGGAAAAGCAGGGACAGGCTGCCCCGGGGATTCAGCGACCAGGAGGTGTTCGAGAGGGTCTGTGTACCCTCCTTCTGCCAGGTGGGGTCTGGGGTTTGGGGTTTTGTGGGCGTTCATCCCCTCACTGACCCCCTGTCCTGCCCCTGTTTGTCCCCTCACTGTCCCCCTGTCCTGTCCCTGTTCATCCCCTCACCGTCCCCCTATCCTGCCCCCGTGTGTCCCCTCACTGTCCCTGTTCATCCCCTCACTGTCCCTGTTTGTCCCCTCACCGTCCCCGTTTGTCCCCTCACTGTCCCCGTTTGTCCCCTCCCGTCCCCGTCTGTCCCCTCTGTCCCCGTCCCCAGCTGGCCGTGGGGCAGGACGGGCAGCCCCAGGGTTTCGCCGTGCTGGAGTTCGAGTCCCCGGAGGCGGCCGAGCGAGCCCAGGAGGCCACGGACGGGTTCCCGCTGGCCAGGCGGCACCTCCGGGTGTCCTTCTGCGCGCCCGGCGCCTCGGGGCCCTGCGCGCTGGCCGCGCTGGTGGCGGCGCGGGCCACGGTGAGCCTTCCTCCCTGCTCCTCCTCCTCAGCCTCGCTGGCATCGTTACCTTCAGCCTTAACCTTATCTTCATCCTCATCCTCATCGTTACCTTCATCCTCAACCTTATCTTCATCCTCATCCTCATCGTTACCGTCATCCTCAACCTTATCTTCATCCTCATCCTCATCGTTACCTTCATCCTCAACCTTATCTTCATCCTCATCCTCCTCATTGTCTTCATCCTCATCGTTACCTTCAGCCTCATCCTTATCTTCATCCTCGTCATTGTCTTCATCCTCATCGTGACCTTCAGCCTCAACCTTATCTTCATCCTCATCCTCACCATTGTCTTCATCCCTGTCGTTACCTTCAGTCTTAACCTTAACTGTATCTTCATCCTCCTCCTCCTCGTTACCATCATCTTTATCTTTAACCTTAACCTAAATATATTTTCCTGGCCTTAACCTTATCTTCATCCTCATCATTAACTTCAGTCTTATCCTTATCTTCGTCCTCATCATTATCTTCATCCTCATCCTCATCCTCATCCTCATCCTCATTGTTATCTATAACCTTAACCTTATCTTCATCCCCATTCCTGCTGCACCCCAATCCCCGAATCCCAAACCCCAAACCCCAAACCCTGAATCCCAAACCCCAATTCCCAGACACTTTTCTCCTAAAATGTGGCTTTTTTCCCCTTAAAATGTGCTTTTTTCCCCTAAAATGTCGTTTTTTTCCTGCTTTTACACTAAAATATCATTTTCCCCACTTTTTCCCCTAAAACTTGGCTTTTTTCCCTAAAATGTGGCTTTTTTCCCCTTAAAATGTGCTTTTTCCCCCCGCTTTTTCCCATAAAATGTCGTTTTTTTCCTGCTTTTACACTAAAATATCATTTTTCCCTCTTTTTCCCCTAAAACTTGGCTTTTTTCCCTAAAATGTGGCTTTTTTCTCTCTTTTCCCCTAAAATGTCACTTTTTTCTGCTTTTCCCCTAAAATGTACCCTTTTCCCCCACTTTTTCCCTTAAAATGTTGCTTTTTTCCCATTTTTCCCCCTAAAATGTCTTTTTTTCCCCCACTTTCCACTAAAATATCATTTTTTCCCACTTTTCCCCCTAAAATGTGCATTTTTCCCCTAAAATGTCACATTTTTCCCCTAAAATGTGGCTTTTCCCCCTAAATGTGGCTTTTCCCCCACGTTTTCCCCTAAAATATCTTTTTTCCCCCCTAAAATGTCACTTTTTTGCCCACTTTTTCCCCTAAAATGTCATTTTTTTCCCCGTTTTTCCCCCAAAATGTCTTTTTTTCCCCCTTTTTCCCTAAACTGTGGCTTTTTCCCCCGTTCCAGGCGCTGAACCGCGGCAAGGGGCTGCTCCCGGAGCCCAACATCCTCCAGCTGCTGGGCAGCCCCGCCTCGCTCCCACTGCTGCTGCACCCCCTGCTCCAGGGCGCCAAGCAGGGTAATTTGGGCAATTTCGGGGCAAATTTCGGGGATTTTGGGCAATTTTGGGCGATTTCCCCCCCGTTTCCTCCTTTTCCCGCAGGAATTTTGGGCGCCGCTCCCCCGCTGCCGCTGCTGCCGGCCCCGGCGCTGCTGCGGCTGGCGCTGCACGGCCGGGCTCAGGTGGGCTGAAATCCCCAAATTTCCCCCCAAATTCCGCTCCTCCCACCCAAAACCAGAATTTCCTCACGGATAATCTGCTTTGTTTTGGGGAAAAATCGCCTTTTTTAGGGATTTATCTGTCATTTTTCCTCCCAGAAACCGGGAATTTTGGGCGATTCCCCGCTGAGCTCCCTGGTTCAGCCCCCCGGGAAGATCCTGGGGGAGATTCCAGCGGGTAAATCCAAAAATTTGGGTGGAAAATGGGAAAATTTGGGTGGGAAAAGGGAAATTTGGGTGGGAAAAGGGAGATTGGAGTGGGAAAAGGGGGAATTTGGGTGGGAAAAGGGGAAATTTGGGTGGGAAAAGGGAAAATTCGGGTGGGAAAAGGGAAATTTGGGTGGGAAAAGGGGGAATTTGGGTGGGAAAAGGGAAAATTCGGGTGGGAAAAGGGAAATTTGGGTGGGAAAAGGGAGATTGGAGTGGGAAAAGGGAAAATTCAGGTGGGAAAAGGGAAAATTCAGGTGGGAAAAGGGGAAATTTGGGTGGGAAAAGGGGGAATTTGGGTGGGAAATGGGAAATTGGGGTGGGAAAAGGGAAATTTGGGTGGGAAAAGGGGGAATTTGGGTGGGAAATGGGGAAAATTCAGGTGGGAAAAGGGAAATTTGGGTGGGAAAAGGGGAAATTCGGGTGGGAAAAGGGAAATTTGGGTGGGAAAAGGGGGAAATTGGGTGGGAAAAGGGGGAACTTGGGTGGGAAAAGGGGGAACTTGGGTGGGAAAAGGGAAAAATCGGGTGGGAAAAGGAAAATTTTGGTGGGAAAAGGGAGATTTGGGTGGGAAAGGGGGGATTTTTGGGTGTCCCCCCCACCCCTCTTTTTTTCTCTGTTTTTTGGGCTCTTTTCCCAATTTTTCCCTTTTCCTCCCCACTCCCTCATCCCCCCAAAATTTGACTTTTTGGGAATTACTGCCAGGTTTCATTTTTTGGGAGCCTTTTCCCAAATCTGGGCTCTTTTCCAGGTGTGGACGTCGCCCACGGGACCCCCCCGGGCCTGGGGGTCCTCCCAAAATCCATCCCAAAATCCGTCCCCAAATCCATCCCCAAATCCATCCCCAAATCCCAGCAGGGCGAGAGCAGAGCCCCCACGGTGAGCAGCCCCCAGCCCCAAATCACTCAAAAAAACCCGGGTGGGACCCCCAAAAATTCAGAAAAATTAAGGGTGGGACCCCCAAAAAATCCAGGGTGGGACCCCCAAAGAGTGCAGGGTGGGATTTCCCAAAAATCCGGGATGGGCCCCCCCAAAACCCCTCTGGGACCCCCCAAACCCCTTTGGGTCCCCCCTGAGCCCCCCAAATTCCCCCCCCAGGTCTCTCTCCTGGGGGAGCCCCCCAAAAATTGGAGGATCCCCCTCAATCCCTACCTGAACCTGCAGAGTCTCCTGCCCGCGCCTGGTGAGTCCCCAAATTCCTGGTTTTTTCCCCAAAAAATTCCCTTTTTCCCCAAAATTTCCCTTTTTTCCCCAAAATTTCCCTTTTTTCCCCAGAAATTTCCCTTTTTTCCCCCAGAAATTTCCCTTTTTTTAAACAGTCCCACCATTTTATTTTATTTATTTTATTTTATTTTATATTTTATTATTTTATTTTATTTAAATGTAATTTAAGTTTTTTATTGTTTCTTTTTTTATTATTTTTAAAAATTTATTTTATTTTATTATTTTAGTTATTATTTTAAACCATCATTTTATTTTTATTTATTTTATTATTTTATTTAAAAATATTATTATTTTATTTTATTTTATTTTATTGTTTTTTTAAATTGTTTAATTTAATTTAAATTTATTTTATTTTATTTTATTCTATTTTACTTTGTTTTATATTTTATTATATTTTATTTTATTTTCTATTTCAGGCAAGGCCTTTAAGCTGAACCCCGGGGTTTTGGGGCCCCCCCCGACCGACTCCTTCGCCACAGAATTCCCGGTGAGGGGAAATTTTGGGGTCAAATTTGGATTTTTTTTCGCAATTTTAAATTCAGGATAAAACCCCCAAATTCTGCTTTTTTAGCCAATTAAATTTTTTTAGGCAATCCCAAAAAAATTTGTGATTTTGGGTTTTTTGGGGGGGAAATTTGGGATTTTTGGGGTTTTTTTGTGGGGGGGAAATTTGGAATTTTTGCGTTAAATTTGTGATTTTTGGGGTTTTTTTTTTGAGGAAATTTGGGGGTTTTGGAGGGTTTTTTTGGGAAAATTTGAGATTTTATGGGCATTTTGGGGGGACATTTGGGATTTTTAGAGAGTTTTTTTTGGGGAAATTTGGCATTTTTTGGGGAAATTAGGAATTTTGGGATTTTTTGGGGGGAAATTTGGGATATTGGGATTTTTTCGGGGGAAATATGGGATCTTTGGGTTTTTTTTTTTAAATTTGGGATCTTGGGTTTTTTGGGGGGGAAATTTGGGATTTTTGGGGGTTTTTTTGGGTGAAATGTTGGATTTTTGGGGAAATTTGGGATTTTTGGGGTTTTTTTAAGGGAAATTTTGGATTTTTTGGGGGTTTTTTTGGGGTTTTCAGCTGCCTGTGCTCCCCTTGCAGGTCTCCTCCTCCTCGGGGTTGGACAGGGGGGCTTTGGGACCCCCAATTCCCCCTTTTTTCTCAGGATCCCCCAATTCCTGCTTCACCTCTGGCCTCCAGGCCGGCCTCAGGCAGAGCCACCTCAGCAAGGTCAGAGCCCTTTTCCCCTCAAATCCCAAAAAATCGGGGAAAAATCCCTAAAAATACCTTGAAATCCCATTGAAACCTGTTAAAATCCCTAAAAATGCCTTAAAATCCCATTGAAACCCTTTAAAATCCCTAAAAATGCCTTAAAATCCCATTGAAACCCCTTAAAATCCCATTGAACCCCCTTAAAATCCCTAAAAATACCTTAAAATCCCATTAATACCCCTTAAAATCCCATTAAAACCTCCTTAAAATCCCCATAAAATCTCCTTAAAACCTCCTTAAAATCCCCTTAAAAATCTCCTTAAAACCTCCTTGAAATCCCCTTAAAGTCCCCTTAAAACCCCCTAAAACCCCTAAAGATCCCTTCAAACCCCCTAAAACCTCCTTAAATCCCTTAAAGATCCTTTTAAAAACCCTAAAATCTCTTAAAGATCCTTTTTAAAGCCCCTGTAAATCCCCTAAAATCCCTTTAAAACCCCTTCAAACCCCCTAAAATCCCTTAAATATCCCTTTAAAACTCTTTCAAATCCCCTAAAATCCCTTCAAAATCCTTTTAAATCCCCTAAAATCCCTTTAAAACCCCTTCAAATCCCCTAAAATCCCTTCAAGACCGTTTTAAAACTTTTATTTTTCCTGTTTTTTCCCCCCAGGCCGTCGCCGTCCCTCCGAGCTCCGACTCCATCCTCACTTTGGCACCTCCAAACTCTCACCCCAAGGTACCAAACACCCCCAAAAAAACCCCAAAAAACCCAAAAAAAACCCCAAAAAAACCCCAAAACTGACGGAAAATTCTCATTTCAGACCCCCCTGGGACACAAGAGGGGCTTCTCGCAGCTGCTGCCCGAGCCCGAGCCCAGCCCCGAGGGCTCCTACGTGGGGCAGCACTCGCAGGGCCTCGGGGGCCACTACGCCGACTCCTACCTGAAGAGAAAAAGGAGATTTTAGTAGGGGAAAAAATGTTAAAAAACCGACCAAAAAAAACCCCACAAAAATCCAAAAAATTTCAAAAAAATCCCGCAAAAAATCCCCCAAAATTTCAAAAAAATCCCACAGAAAATCCCCAAAAATTTCAAAAAAATCCCACAAAAAAAACCCAGAAAATTTAAAAAAACCCAACCAAAAAATCCCCCAAAAAAACCCCAAAGCCACCCAAAAAATAATAATAATAATAAAAAAAAAATCCCCACAAAAAACCCCGCTCAAAAACCTCAAAAAAATCCCCCAAAAAAACCACCAGAAAATTCAAAAAAAACCCAACCAAAATATCCCCACAAAAAGCCCCAAAAAACCCGCTCAAAAACCTGAAAAAAAAAATCCCAAAAAAAAAACCCCAAAAAAACCAGAAAATCCCCACAAAAAATCCGCTCAAAAACCTCAAAAAAATCCCCCCAAAAAAAGACTCAAAAATTTAAAAAAAAATCCCAAAAAATTCCAAAAAAATACCCCAAAAAATCCCCACTCAAAAACCTCAAATAAATCCCAAAAAAAAACCCCAGAAAATTCAAAAAAATCCAACAAAAAAATCTCCCCCAAAACCCCGAAAGAAAACCCCCAAAATCCCCAAAAAATCACTCCAAAAATCCAAAAAAAATCAAACCAAAAATACCCAAAAAATAAAAACAATCCCCACAAAAAACACCAAAAAAAATCCCCCAAAAAATCCGAAAATCCCCTCCAAACCTGGCCTTTATTTTTATGTGGTTTTTTTTTAAGTTTTTGGGATTTTTTTGGTCTTTTTTTGGGTTTTTTTGTGTATTTTTTTTACTTTTTTGGGGATTTTTTGGGTTTTTTTTTTATTTTTCTGAAGCCGTTTTAGGATTTCCAACACCCCTCGAAGAATTTGATGAGAAAACCTGAAATTTTTTGGGAATTTTTGAAATTTTATTTTCAATTTTCTGCCTCCTTCTCCCCAGAGCAGCCCCTGGAGCCCCCCAAATTCGCTCCCTGCCTTAACTGCTGCTTCTGGGGAGAAATTCCCATTTTCCCCCAATTTTTCACAGTTTCGGGGTTAATTTTTGGGTGAAAATCTCAATTTTTGGGGGATTTTCCCCTTTTTGTTTTTTGGGGTCCAATCCCTCTTTTTAAACATTTCACTGCTTGGTTTATTTTGCTGTTTTATTTTTAATTTTTAATTGTTTTTTATTTTTATTTTGGGGTAAAATTGACTTTTGTTTTAACTTTTTTTTTTTTTAATTCACCGAATTTTCCTCCTTTCTTTTATTTTTCTTTTTTAAGTTTTCTTTAGGATAATTTTCCCGAATTTCAGGGTTTTTTCCTCTTTTTGCTGTCAGGGGAATTTTGGGGGGGGTCTGTGTCCCCCCCATCCCCTTCCCTCCCCTCAAACCCCCCCCCAAAAAATAAAATTTTATTTATATTTCTCCTTTTTTTGGGTTATTTCAGCCTGGTTTCATTAGTTCTTCTAAAATGCCCCAATTTCCCCCCAAAATTCCCAATTTCCTCCCGAAATCCCCCAATTTCCTCCCGAAATTCCCAATTTCTCCCACTTTCCCTCCAAAATTCCCAATTTTCTCACAAGTTTCCCCAATTTCTTCCCAAATTTCCCCACTTTACTCCCAAAATCGCCAAATTTCCTCCAAAATTCCCCAATTTCCCCCCAAAATTCCCAATTTCCTCACAAAATTCCCAAATTTCCCCACAGAATTCCGCAGTTTCCTCCCAAAATCCCCCGGTTTTCCCCCGAAATTCCCCAATTTCCCACAAAATTTCCAAAATCCCACAGTTTTCCCTCAAAATTCCCCAAAATCCCCAATTTCCTCCCAAAATTCCCAATTTCCCGCCAAATTCGCGGCCGGGCTTTTCCCGCCCAGCGGAGGCCCCGCCCCTCCCGCCGGTGGCTCCGCCCATTTCGTTCTCTGGCCACGCCCCTCTTCCCGCCCGCTGACGATCACGTGGCGCGGTCACGTGACGCCCAACATGGCGGCGCCCATGGCGGCGGCGGCGAGCGGCGGCTCCGTGACGCGGCGGCTCCTCCGGGGCTTCTCCCGCAGCCTCAGCGGCGGCGGCGCCGCGGCCGAGCAGCCCGAGGCTGCCGTGTGAGTACCGGCAACTCCCTCCCGGAGCGGCGGAACCGGAGCGAGTCCCGGTGCTGAGCCCGGTGCGGCGTTTCCCTCCCGGTTTCCGCAGCGTTAACGTCGTGTTCGTGGACCGGAAGGGGCGGGAGGTGCCGGTCAGCGGCAGAGTCGGTGACAACGTGCTGCACCTGGCGCAGCGGCACGGGCTGGAGCTGGAGGGTCGGTACCGGCACCGAGAACGGGCTTGGGGACCGGGAACGGGAGCTGGGGAAGCGCGCTCGGGGCTCCGGGAGGCTCCCGGTACCGACAGAGCGGTCCCGGGACGGGGCTGGTGCTGCCGCTGGTCTCGGTGCTGACAGCGCTTCCAGGCGCTGTCCCGGTGTTACCGGGGCGCTCCCGGGAGCTGTCCCGGTGCTGACGGCGCTCCCGGGGGTGTTACCGGGGCTGTCCCGGTGCTAACGGCGCTCCCGAGGGTGTTACCGGGGCGTTCCCGGGGGGTATTCCGGCTGCTACCGGCGCTGCCGTGGGACTGCCCCGGTGTTCCCGGGGCTTCACCGGCTCTCTCCCGGTACTCCCGGTGCTCTCCCGGTATTACCGGGGCTTTACCGGCTGTCTCTCCCCCGGTCCCGCAGGCGCCTGCGAGGCGTCCCTGGCCTGCTCCACCTGCCACGTTTACATCAGCGAGCCGCACCTGAGCCGGCTCCCGGCGCCCGACGAGCGGTGAGGGACCCCCCGAACCCCCCGGTAACCCCCCGGTAACCCCCCCCGGTACACCGGGAGCCCCCGGTAACTCCCCCCGGTGCCGTGCAGGGAGGAGGACCTGCTGGACCAGGCGCCGCTGCTGCGGGAGAACTCGCGGCTCGGCTGCCAGCTGCGCCTCGGGCCCGCCATGGAGGGGGCGCGGATCGGCCTGCCCCGCCTCAGCCGCAACTTCTACGTGGACGGGCACACCCCGAAACCGCATTGACCCCCAAAACCGCACTGACCCCCAAAATCTACTGACACCCCCACTGACACCCCGAAACCGCACTGACACCCCCAAATCTACTGACACCCCCAAATCTACTGACTGCACCCCGAAACCCCATTGACACCCCAAAATCTACTGACACCCCCAAACCGCACTGACCCCCAAAATCTACTGACCCCCCCACTGACACCCCCAAATCTACTGACACCCCCCACTGACACCCCGAAATCCCACTGACCCCCCACTGACACCCCGAAACCGCACTGACACCCCAAAATCCCACTGGCACCCCAAATCTACTGACTGACACCCCAAAATCTACTGACACCCCGAAACCGCACTGACACCCCCAAAATCTACTGACACCCCAAAACCGCACTGACCCCCAAATCCCACTGGCACCCCAAAATCCCACTGACCCCCCACTGACACCCCGAAACCGCACTGACACCCAAAACCGCACTGACACCCCCAAATCTACTGACACCCCCATTGACACCCCACTGACACCCCGAAACCTCATTGACACCCCCAAAATCCCACTGACCCCCCACTGACACCCCGAAACCGCACTGACACCCAAAACCGCACTGACACCCCCAAATCTACTGACACCCCCATTGACACCCCACTGACACCCCGAAACCTCATTGACACCCCCAAAATCCCACTGACCCCCCACTGACACCCCGAAACCGCACTGACACCCAAAACCGCACTGACACCCCCAAATCTACTGACACCCCCATTGACACCCCACTGACACCCCGAAACCTCATTGACACCCCCAAAATCCCACTGACCCCCCACTGACACCCCACTGACACCCCGAAACCCCATTGACACCCCAAAATCTACTGACTGACACCCCAAAATCCCACTGACACCCCACTGACACCCCGAAACCCCACTGACACCCCAAATCTACTGACTGACACCCCAAATCTACTGACACCCCGAAACCGCACTGACACCCCAAATCTACTGACTGACACCCCAAATCTACTGACACCCCGAAACCGCACTGACCCCCAAAATCTACTGACTGACACCTCAAAATCCCACTGACACCCCACTGACACCCCAAAACCGCACTGACACCCCGAAACTGCACTGACACCCCCACTGACACCCCGAAACCGCATTGACACCCCAAAACCCCACTGACACCCCAAATCTACTGACTGACACCCCAAATCTACTGACACCCCGAAACCGCACTGACACCCCCAAATCTACTGACTGACACCTCAAAATCCCACTGACACCCCACTGACACCCCAAAACCCCACTGACACCCCGAAACTGCACTGACACCCCCACTGACACCCCGAAACCGCATTGACACCCCAAAACCTCATTGACACCCCAAAATCTACTGACACCCCCAAATCTACTGACAGACACCCCGAAACCGCACTGACACCCCCAAATCTACTGACTGACACCCCAAAATCCCACTGACCCCCCACTGACACCCCACTGACACCCCGAAACCGCACTGACACCCCAAAATTTACTGACTGACACCCCAAAACCTCATTGACACCCCGAAATCTACTGACACCCCAAAATCTACTGACTGACACCCCAAATCTACTGACACCCCACTGACACCCCGAAACCGCACTGACACCCCAAAATCTACTGACACCCCAAAAGCTATTGACTGACACCCCACTGACCCCCCACTGACACCCCACTGACACCCCAAAATCCCACTGAACCCCCACTGACACCCCCAAACCGCATTGACACCCCAAAATCTACTGACTGACACCCCAAAATCTACTGACACCCCAAAACTGCACTGACACCCCAAAATCCCAGTGAGCCCCCAAACCCCACCGAGCCCTTGGGGGACACCCCCAAACCCCCCCTGACACCCCCAAACCCCCCCCAACCCCCTGGGGGACACCCCCAAACCCCCCCTGACACCCCCAACCCCCCCCCCAACCCCTCGGGGACACCCCCAAACCCCCCCTGACACCCCCAACCCCCCCCCAACCCCTCGGGGACACCCCCAAACCCCCCCTGACACCCCCAAACCCCCCCAACCCCCTGGGGACACCCCCAAACCCCCCCCCAACCCCCTGGGGGTACCCCCAAATCCCCCTGACACCCCCAAACCCCCCCGGGAAGTGGGGACCCCCCCTCAAAAATCAATTCGGGTCCCCCCAAGTGCCCCCCCGGGGGGGGTGGGGACAGGGCGACACCCCCCCCCCCCCAGCCCCCCAAAAAATCCCGGGGCTCGGATTGGAGGAAGGAGCCTCGGCTCATTAATGAGTGACTGATTGCTAATTGGGCACCCTTGGGTGCTGCTCGGTGACACCGGGGGGGCTCTGGGGGGGGCTCGGTGACACCGGGGGGGCTCGGTAACACCGGGGGGGGCTCGGTGACACCGGGGGGGGCTCGGTGACACCGGGAGGGGAGCTCGGGGGGGGCTCGGTGACACCGGGGGGGGCTCGGTGACACCGGGGGGGGTCTCTGGGGGGGCTCGGTGACACCGGGAGGAGCTCTGTGACACCGGGGGGGGCTCGGTGACACCGGGGGGGGCTCGGTGACACCGGGGATGGTTCGGTGACACCGGGGGGGGCTCGGTGACACCGGGGGGGGCTCGGTGACACCGGGAGGAGCTCGGTGACACCGGGGGGGGGGGCTCGGTGACACCGGGGGGGCTCTGGGGGGGGCTCGGTGACACCTGGGGGGGGCTCGGTGACACCGGGGGGTGGCTCGGTGACACCGGGGGAGGCTCTGGGGGGGCTCGGTGACACCGGAGGGGGGGCTCGGTGACACCGGGGCGGCTCCAAGGGGGCAGACTCGGGGACAGCGCGGTGGTGACGCCCCCCGACACCGGGGTCGTTTATTTGGGGGGGGGTCTCTCCACGCCCCGGGAGGAACCGGCCCGGTCCCCGCCAGCCCCGGCCCTGAGGGGCGGCCGGGCCACGCTCGGGGCGGCTCCCAAATCCCCCCAAAAAACCCTGGGGGGATCTTTGGGGACCCCAAAACCCCACGGGGATGGTCCCGGTCCCTGTCCCGGTCCCGGTTCCGGTCCCGGTCCCGGTCCCGGTCCCGGCTGAGCGATCTGGATGCCAAAATCGTCCCCGTTGTTGTCCCGGTACCACCGGGCACCTCCAGAGGAACATCCGGGCCCTGCCACACCCCAAAAATACCCCAAAAACACCCCAAAAACACCCCAAAACTCGCCGGGGCCGGGGATTTGGGGGTTCCGGGCAGCACGGGAGGAACGGTGCCGGTCCCGGTGCCGGTCACGGTGCCGGTGTCACGGTGCCGGTGCAGACACGCGGCCTCGGGGGTACCCTCGGTCCTGGGTGTTGTACCCCCCAAAAACCCCCAAAAACCCCTGAGGGATGGCGGGCGGATCTTTGGGGACCCCAAAACCCCACGGGGACGGTCCCGGTGCCGGTGCCGGTGCCGATCAGGCGATCCGGTTGCCAAAATCCTCCCCGTTGTTGTCCCGGTACCACCGGGCACCTCCAGCGGCATCCTTGGCACCCTCACACTCCCAAACCCCCAAAAACGCCCCAAAACCGCCCCAAAACCCGCCGGGGCCGGGGAGGAGCGGTCCCGGTGCCGATCCCGGTGCCGGTCCCGGTGCCGGTGCCGGTGCCGGTCACGGCTGCGGCAGCTGGATCCCGAACACCTCGGTGCCGGTGTCGCGGTGCCGGTGCAGACGCGCGGCCTCGGAGGAGCCCTCGGCGTCCCGCACGTTGTACTCTCCGGTTTTACCGGCGCTGCTTTTCACGTAGAGACCACCGGCCACCGCCAGTCCCAGCGCGGCCACCGCGCCCAGCGCTCCCAGCGCCGCCAGCACCACCGGCCGCCTCTCTGCGGGACGGCGCCGGTGACACCGGGACGCCGCCGGTAACACCGGGACGCCGCCGGTAACACCGGAACCCCTCCCGGTTCTCCCGTCTCACCGTCCACCCGCACCACGACGCTCCCGGCCCGCCGGCCGTGCCGGTTGCTCGCCGTGCAGGTGTAAAGGCCCCGGTTGGCCGCGGTGGCTCCGGTAACCGTGACCGAGCGGTTGTCGGCGGCCAGGCGCAGGTTGGGGGCGGGGGGCAGCGCCCAGGTGTAGGTGGGCACCGGGAGCCCCTCGGCGCCGCACTCCACCGTGAAACCGCCGCCGCGGGTGACGTTGGCGGAGGGCAAGACGCGCACGGTGACACCGGCGGGGCCGTCTGCACCGGGGCGACAGCGGCCGGTGCTGAGAGCCGCCAAAAAACCCCCGGTTTGCACCCAAAACCCCCGGTTTTCCCCCCTAAAAACCCGGTTTGCCCCCAAAAATCCCCGGTTTGCCCCCCCAAAACCCCCGGTTTTCCCCCCAAAACTCCCAGTTTGCCGCCAAAAACCCCGGTTTGCCTCCCAAAAATCCCCGGTTTGCTCCCCCAAAACCCCCGGTTTGCCCCCAAAAAAACCCGGTTTGCCACCCAAATCCCCGGTTTTCCCCCAAAACCCCCGGTTTGCTCCCAAAATCCCCGGTTTGCCCCCCAAAATCCCCGGTTTGCCGCCCCCAAAACCCCCGGTTTGCCCCCCAAAACCCCCGGTTTGCCCGCAAAACCCCCGGTTTGCCCCCCCAAAAACCCCCGGTTTGCCCCCCAAACCCCCGGTTTTCCCGGTAAATCGCCGCCCGCGCTCACACTCCACGGCCACGGTGACGTCGCGGACGGCGGAACCGTGCGCGTTGGTGGCCCGGCACCGGTAGGTGCCCGCGTGGGCGCGGGTGACGTTGGGGGTGGCCCGGGGGGGGTCCCGGGGGTCTCCCGGTTCGGTGGCGTTGTCGGGGGGGTCGCGGCCGCCGCCCAGCTTGGCGCAGGTGACGCGGGGCGGGGGGTTCCCGGTGGCGGCGCAGCGCAGCTCGGCCGGGCTCCCCTCCAGCCACCGGCGCCGCTCGGGGCAGCCGCGCTCACCGAGGCTCGGCCGGTCTGGAAACGGCGGGAGGGTGGGGGGATGGAGGCGGGAGAGCCCCGGGAGATCACCGGGAGATCACCGGGAGACCACCGGGAGATCACCGGGAGATCACCGTGACCCTCCCGTGAGACCACCGGGAGACCACCGGGAGATCACCGTGAGACCACCGGGAGACCCCCGTGACCCTCCCGTGAGACCCCCGGGAGACCCCCATGAGATCACCGGGAGACCCCCGGGATCACCGGGAGATCACCGGGAGACCCCCGGGAGATCCCCGGGAGACCCCCGTGAGATCACCGGGAGATCACCAGGAGACCACCTTGACCCTCCCGGGATTCACCGTGAGACCCCCGTGACCCTCCCGTGAGACCCCCGTGAGACCACCGGGAGACCACCCTGACCCTCCCGGGATTCACCGTGAGACCACCCCCACCCCACCGGGATCCACCCCCGGGAGACCACCCTGACCCCGCCGGGATCCACCGGGAGAACCCCGTGAGACCACCCGGTCCCTGCTCCCCCGGTGTCCCCTCCCCCCCGGTGTCCCCTCCCCCCCGGTGTCCTCCCGATGTCCCCCTCGGTGTCCCCTCCCGGTGTCCCTCCCGGTGTCCCCCCGGTGTCCCCTCCCGGTGTCCCCTCCGCCCCGGTATCCCCCCGGTGCCCCCCCGGTGTCCCCCCGGTGTCCCACTCACACTCCACGGTGACCAGGACGCTCCTCACGGCCACCCCGTGCCGGTTGGTGGCCCGGCACACGTAGCGGCCACCGTCGGCCCGGGTGACCACGTGGGTGCCACCGTGGTGGGTGTCACTGTCGTGGGTGTCATTGTTGTGGGTGTCACTGTCACGGGTGTCACCATCATGGGTGTCACTGTCGTGGCTGTCACCATTGTGGGTGTCACTGTCGTGGGTGTCACTGTCGTGGGTGTCACTGTCGTGGGTGCCACCATCACGGGTGCCACTGTTGTAGGTGACCCCACTGTGGTGGGTGTCACTGTTGTGGGTGTCACCTTCATGGGTGCCACCGTGGTGGGTGCCACCATCACGGGTGCCACTGTCATGGGTGTCACCCTCATGGGTGCCACTCTCATGGGTGCCACTCTCATGGGTGTCACTCTCATGGGTGTCACTGTCACGGGTGTCACTCTCATGGGTGCCACCATCATGGGTGCCACTGTTGTGGGTGCCACCATCATGGGTGTCACTCTCATGGGTGCCACTCTCATGGATGTCACTCTCACGGGTGCCACTCTCATGGGTGCCACTCTCATGGGTGCCACTCTCATGGATGTCACTCTCACGGGTGCCACCATCCCGGGTGCCACCATCCCGGGTGCCACCGTGGCGGCTGTCCCGGTGGCGGGCACAGCGTGTGCTGGGCGCGGGCTCCCCGTCGGCGCGGCACCGCAGCTCCCGCCGCTCGCCCTCCACCCAGACCCGGTGCGCCGGGCACCCCGACTCGGCCAGCGTGGGCTCGTCTTTGGGGGGGCACAGAGGGCACATGTCACTGTGGCGGCCACCTCGGGGACCCGGTGCCATCCCCGGTGCATCCCCGGTGTGTTCCCGGTGCCATCCCCGGTGTGTCCCCGGTGCATCCCCGGTGCCATCCCCGGTGCCATCCCCGGTGCACCCCCAGTACCATCCCCGGTGCATCCCCGGTGCATCCTCGGTACCATCCCCGGTGCCGTTCCCGGTGCCATCCCCGGTGCCATCCCCGGTGTGTCCCCGGTGCCATCCCCGGTGCCGTTCCCGGTGCCTCCCCAGTGCCATCCCCGGTGCCATCCCCGGTACCATCCCCAGTACCGTCCCCAGTGCCATCCCCGGTGCATCCCCGGTGTGTTTCCGGTGCACCCCCGGTACATCCCCGGTACCATCCCCTGTGCCATCCCCGGTACTGTCCCCGGTGTGTCCCCGGTGCCATCCCCAGTGCCATCCCCGGTGTGTCCCCGGTGCCATCCCCGGTGCATCCCCAGTACCATCCCCGGTACCGTCCCCGGTGCATCCCCGGTACCATCCCCGGTACCATCCCCAGTGTGTCCCCAGTACCTCCCTGGTACCATCCCCGGTACCATCCCCGGTACCATCCCCGGTACCATCCCCGGTACCATCCCCAGTGTGTCCCCAGTACCATCCCCGGTACCATCCCCGGTGCCATCCCTGGTACCATCCCCGGTGTGTCCCCGGTGCATCCCCGGTACCATCCCCGGTGCATCCCCGGTGCCATCCCCGGTACCGTCCCCGGTGCCATCCCCGGTACCATCCCCGGTACCATCCCCGGTGCCACCCCCGGTACCATCCCCGGTGTGTCCCCGGTACATCCCCGGTGCATCCCCTGTGCATTCCCTGTACCATCCCCGGTGTGTCCCCGGTGCCATCCCTGGTACCATCCCCGGTGCATCCCCGGTACCATCCCCGGTACCATCCCCGGTACCATCCCCGGTGCATCCCCGGTACCATCCCCGGTGCCCCCCCGGTACCATCCCCGGTACATCCCCGGTGTGTCCCCGGTGCCATCCCCGGTGCATCCCCGGTGCCATCCCCGGTGCATCCCCGGTACCATCCCCAGTACCATCCCCGGTGCCGTTCCCGGTACATCCCCGGTACCATCCCCGGTACCATCCCCGGTACCATCCCCGGTGCCATCCCCGGTACCATCCCCGGTGCCATCCCCGGTGCACCCCCGGTACCGTGCCCGGTGCCGTGCCCGGTGTGTTCCCGGTGCACCCCCGGTACCGTCCCCGCTTCCATCCCCGGTGCCATCCCCGGTACCATCCCCGGTTCCATCCCCGGTTCCATCCCCGGTTCCATCCCCGGTACCATCCCCGGTACCGTCCCCGGTACCGTCCCGGTGCATCCCCGGTACCGTCCCGGTGCCACTCACACTCCACGCGGACGGTGACGCGGCGGCTGCGCGTGCCCAGCGCGTTGGTGGCGTTGCACACGTAGGTGCCCGCCCGGGCCCGGGTCACCGGCCGGGGCTCGGTGCTGCCCGCGGGGCCCCCGCGGCGGCCGCAGGTGACGGTGGGCTCGGGGTTCCCGGTGGCGCGGCAGGACAGCGCCGCCAGCGAGCCCCGCAGCCAGGTGCGGGTGGGGGGGCAGCCGCTGGCCGGGATCTCGGGGTGGTCTGGGGGAAAACAAAATAAAAAAAGGGGTTTTGGGGGGGTCTGGGGTGTAAAAAACAAAATAAAAAGGGGTTTTGGAAAGATTTGGAGAGAAAAAAAACAAAATAAAAAGGGCTTTTGGGAAGATTTGGAGAGAAAAAAACAAAATAAAAAGGGGTTTTGGGGAGATTTGAAGAGAAAAAAACCAAAATAAAAAGGGGTTTCGGGGAGATCTGGGGGGAAAACAAAATAAAAAGGGGTTTCGGGGAGATCTGGTGAGAGAAATAAAAAAAAAAAGGGATTTTGGGAAGATCTGGGGTGAAAAAAACAAAAAAAGAAAGGGGATTTGGGGAAGATCTGGAGAGAGGAACAAAAAAAAAAAGGGGATTTTGGGAAATCTGGGGAGAGAAAAACAAAATAAAAAGGGGATTTGGGGAAGATCTGGCGAGAGAAACAAAAAAAAAGGGATTTTGGGAAGATCTGGGGGGAGAATAAAAAAAAAGGGATTTGGGAAATGTTGGGGAGAAAAAAAAAAGGATTTGGGGAATGTCGGGATTTCGGGGAATAAAAAGAAAGGGATTTGGGAATGCCGGGATTTCGGGGATTGGGGGAATTTTGGGATTTCGGGGAATAAAAAGGGATTTGGGGAATTTCGGGATTTCGGGGATTTGGGAATTTCGGGATTTCGGGGATTTGGGAATTTCGGGATTTTGGGGAATAAAAAAAAAGGGATTTGGGTATTCCGGGATTTCGGGGATTTGGGGAATTTTGGGATTTCGGGGATTTGGGAATTTCGGGATTTCGGAGGATAAAAAGGGATTTGGGGAATTTCGGGGATTTGGGGAATTTCGGGATTTTGGGGAATAAAAAAAAGGGATTTGGGGAATTTCGGGATTTCGGGGATTTGGGGAATTTCGGGATTTCGGGGATTTGGGAATTTCGGGATTTCGGGGATTGGGTATTCCGGGATTTCGGGGATTTGGGGAATTTCGGGATTTCGGGGATTGGGGAATTTCAGGGACTAAAAAACGGATTTGGGGGATGGCGGGAGGGGCCCTCACAGAGCACCGCCAGCCGCGCCCCCGCCTCCTTTGTCACCGCCGTGTCACCGACCGCCAGGCTGGCCCGGCACCGGAATTCCCGCCCGTCGTCGTCGCGCCGAGCCACCAACCGGAGCTGCAGCCGCGGCTGCGGCCCCTCGGCCAGGACGCCGCCGTCGGCATCGCGGAGCTGCAGCCGCGCCGCCGGCGGCTCGGTGGCACCGGAGCGGCACGTCACCGTCACCTCCCCGCCCGCCGCCACCGGGGCCGGGCTCAGCTCCAGGGCGGGCACCGGCAATCCTGCGGGACGGCGCCGCGGGTGGATCCCGGGGGGTTCGGAGCTCCCCGCGCTCCTCCCGCCGCCCCTCCGGTGGCCTTACGGTAAACGTGGAGCCGCCTCCGCGCCGTCCGCGCCGCCGTGGCCACCGCGGCCGTGCAGCTGAGCTCCCGCGGGCCCGGGCTGCGCGGGGCCAGCTCGGTGCTGGCCGTCACCGTGTCCCCGGTCACCTCCGCCGTGACGTTCAGCGGCTCCCGGTCCAGCGCGGCGGTGACGCGGATGTCGCCGGCGGGGAAGGCGCCGGTGACGCGGCAGCTGGCGGCGGTCACGGTGCCAACCTCGAGGATGGCGGGGACCCGGAGCTGCGGCGGCTCCGGGAGAGCTGCGGGGACACCGGGACGGGGAGGGGGGACGCGGCGTCACCGGGACCGTGACGCATCCCCAGAACCGGGGACGGCGACAACGAGGGACAACGACGGTGCCGCCGCCGCCGCCACTCACCGAACACCGAGAGCGTGACCGGGACGGCGGCGCGGGCGAAGAGGGGCCCGTGCGGCCGCAGGGACAGCTCGGCGTGGCAGGTGACGCGCTGGCCGTGGTCCCCGCGGGTGGCGGTCAGCCGGTGGCTCACGGCCACGGTGGCGCTGCCCTCGGCGTCGCCGAAGCTCTCGGTGCGCAGCGTTTCGGTGCCGCGGCGCAGCGTCACCGTCAGGTTCCGCAGCGGGGCCACCTCCAGCACGCGGCACGTCAGGGTCCGGCTGTCCCCCTCCGCCACCGGGGCCACCGGCTCCAGCTCCACCCGCTCCGGCAGCTCTGGGGAGCGAGACCAGCGCGGTGTCACCCTCGGTGTCCCCACCGTGTCCCCTCCCCCGGTACCGGCAGCTCTGGGGACCGAGACCAGCGCGGTGTCACCCTCGGTGTCCCCGGTACCGGCACCGGCAGCTCTGGGGACCGAGACAGTGTCACCCTCGGTGTCCCCACCCCCGGTACCGGCTCCAGCTCCACCCGGTACCGGCAGCTCTACGGACCGGTCGAGACCAGCGCGGTGTCACCCTCGGTGTCCCCACCCCGGTACCGGTTCCAGCTCCACCCGGTACCGGCAGCTCTGGGGACCCAGCTGGTGCCACCACCGCGGTGTCACCCTCGGTGTCCCCTCCCCGGTACCGGTACCGGCAGCTCTGGGGACCCAGCCGGTGCCACCACCACGGTGTCACCCTCGGTGTCCCACCCCGGTACCGGTGCCACCACCACGGTGTCACCCTCGGTGTCACCTCCTCCGGTACCGGCTCCAGCTCCACCCGGTACCGGTGTCACCCTCGGTGTCCCCACCCCCGGTGCCGGTACCGGCAGCTCTGGGGACCAAGTGGGTGCCACCACCATGGCGTCACCCTCGGTGTCCCACCCCCGGTACCGGTGCCACCACCGCGGTGTCACCCTCGATGTCCCCTCCCCGGTACCGGCTCCAGCTCCACCCGGTACCGGTGTCACTCGGTGTCCCCACCCCGGTACCGGTGCCACCACCGCGGTGTCCCCCTCGGTGTCCCCACCCCGGTACCGGTGCCACCACCGCGGTGTCCCCCTCGGTGTCCCACCCCCGGTACCGGTGCCACCACCGCGGTGTCACCCTCGATGTCCCCTCCCCGGTACCGGCTCCAGCTCCACCCGGTACCGGTGTCACTCGGTGTCCCCACCCCGGTACCGGTGCCACCACCGCGGTGTCACTCGGTGTCCCCACCCCGGTACCGGTGCCACCACCGCGGTGTCCCCCTCGGTGTCCCCACCCCGGTACCGGTGCCACCACCGCGGTGTCCCCCTCGGTGTCCCACCCCCGGTACCGGTGCCACCACCGCGGTGTCACCCTCGATGTCCCCTCCCCGGTACCGGCTCCAGCTCCACCCGGTACCGGTGTCACTCGGTGTCCCCACCCCGGTACCGGTGCCACCACCGCGGTGTCACTCGGTGTCCCCACCCCGGTACCGGTGCCACCACCGCGGTGTCCCCCTCGGTGTCCCCACCCCGGTACCGGTGCCACCACCGCGGTGTCCCCCTCGGTGTCCCCCTCGGTGTCCCCCCCGTGTCCCCCCCGGCACTCACGGTAGACCAGGACGCCGGTGCTGGCGTTGGCCTCGGTGTCGCCGCAGCGGCCGGTGCAGGTGACGGGCCCGGGGCTCCACCGGGACACGTTCCGGAGGCTGAAGCTTTGCCAGCGGAGCCCCGCGGGCCCGGGGGTCGCGGGCACGGGGGTCTCCAGCCCCAGCGTGGCGTTGTCGCCCCCCGGGCAGGCGCTGCGGCTGCAGTTGACGCTGACCGAGCCCCCGAAGGCCACCACGGCCACCCGCGGCCACGCCGCCACCGTGAAGGTGCCCCGGGCGACCCCTGCGAGACCCCCACCACGGGCAGTGCCCCCCAGTTCCGGCTGGGGGGGAGAGACCTGAGACCCCCCCCCAAAAACTGCCGAGGTCCCGGGGGTGTCCCCGAGGGTCGCCAACCCCCCCCAGTGCAAAAGGTCGCTGGGGTTTTGGGGGTCCCTGCGTGTGACCCCCCCCCGGTTTTTAGGTTGGGTTGGGTGGGGGTCTCTGTGTGCTCCCCCCCATCACTAAACGGTGTTTTGGGGGGGGTCTCTGAGGGTCCCCCCCTCCCACTCCCGGGGGTCCCCCAAGTTCGTGTGCCCCCCCCCCCAAAAAAAAAAATAAATTCGGGCTCTCTCCCCTCCCCCCCCCCAATTAATGATCGCTGTTTTTTGGGATCCTCAGAGACGCCCCTCCCCCATTTTGGAGGGACCCCCCCCCAATTAATGATCGCTGTTTTTTGGGATCCTCAGAGACGCCCCCTCCCCATTTTGGAGGGACCCCCCCCCCCAATTAATGATCGCTGTTTTTTGGGATCCTCAGAGACGCCCCCTCCCCATTTTGGAGGGACCCCCCCCCAATTAATGATCGCTGTTTTTTGGGATCCTCAGAGACGCCCCCTCCCCATTTTGGAGGGACCCCCCCCCCCAATTAATGATCGCTGTTTTTTGGGATCCTCAGAGACGCCCCCTCCCCATTTTGGAGGGACTCCCCCCCCCCAATTAATGATCGCTGTTTTTTGGGATCCTCAGAGACGCCCCCTCCCCATTTTGGAGGGACCCCCCCCAAATAATGATCGCTGTTTTTTGGGATCCTCAGAGACGCCCCTCCCCATTTTGGAGGGACCCCCCCCCAATTAATGATCGCTGTTTTTTGGGATCCTCAGAGACGCCCCTCCCCATTTTGGAGGGACCCCCCCCCCCAATTAATGATCGCTGTTTTTTGGGATCCTCAGAGACGCCCCCTCCCCCATTTTGAAGGGACCCCCCCCCAAAAAACCAAGCCTGGAGCGCCCCCTCCCCCCTTTACCTGCGAGCGCCAGAACGAGGGGGGGCAGGAGCCGCGTGGCCGGGCCGGGGGGGCCCATCGGGAGAGGAGGAGGAGGAGGAGGGTGGGGAGGAAGAGGAGGAGGAGGGTGGGGAGGAAGAGGAGGATGGAGCGGACGGGGATGGAGCCGGCGAGGAGGGGGAGGGGGATGAGGATGGGGAGGGGGATGAAGCGGACGAGGAGGAGGATGGGGATGAAGGGGAGGAGGAGGAGGATGGGGATGAAGCGGAGGAGGAGGAGGATGGGGATGAAGCGGACGAGGAGGAGGAGCGGGATGAAGCGGAGGAGGAGGAGGATGGGGATGAAGGGGAGGAGGAGGAGGATGGGGAGGAGGATGAGGATGGGGGAGGGGGATGAAGCGGACGAGGAGGAGGATGGGGATGAAGCGGAGGAGGAGGATGGGGATGAAGCGGAGGAGGAGGAGGATGGGGAGGGGGATGAAGCGGAGAAGGATGATGGGGATGAAGCGGAGGAGGAGGATGGGGATGAAGCGGAGGAGGATGAGGATGGGGAAGGGGATGAAGCGGAGGAGGACGGGGAAGGGAGAAGAGGAAGAGGAGGATGGGGAAGAGGAGGAAGAGGCGGCTGAGGCCGAAGGCAGCTCCTCCGCTGCCGCGCGCGCCGCCGGTCCCGCGGGGCTGCTCCTCCCCCCGCCCACGCCAAACCCACCCCGCCCCCACCCCCCAAAATTCCCCCGCCCGGTGCTCGGCGCTTCACGAACCCCCCACAAACCCCCCAAAAATCCCTCCCCGAGCCCCTCCCCGCGGGGGCGGCTCCGGCCGCGCGTGGGCGACGCGACAGCGACAGACGGGACCGGGTGGGGGACGGGCGGGGACACCGGCGATGTCCCCAACCGGGCGGGACAATGTCGGGACACCGGCGATGTCCCCAACCGGGCGGGACAATGCGGGGACACCGGCGATGTCGGGACAATGTCGGGACAATGCGGGGACACCGGCGATGTCCCCAACCGGGCGGGACAATGCGGGGACACCGGCGATGTCGGGACAATGCGGGGACACCGGCGATGTCGGGACAATGCGGGGACACCGGCGATGTCGGGACAATGTCGGGACACCGGCGATGTCCCCAACCGGGCGGGACAATGCGGGGACACCGGCGATGTCCCCAACCGGGCGGAACAATGCCGGGACACCGGCGGTGTCCCCAACCGGGCGGGACAATGCGGGAACACCGGCGATGTCGGGACACCGGCGATGTCGGGACAATGTCGGGACACCGGCGATGTCCCCAACCGGGCGGGACAATGCGGGAACACCGGCGATGTCGGGACACCGGCGATGTCGGGACAATGCCGGGACACCGGCGATGTCCCCAACCGGGCGGGACAATGCGGGGACAGCGCGGTCACCTCCCCCCAGTGCCACCCCGCACCCCGGGGTGCTGGAAAAGCGCCCGGAATTGCAGAGGGTGTCACCTGCAGCCTTTCTTGGAGGGACGTGTCGCTGTCACCTCCCTGTCCCCTCCCTCCTCCTCCTCCTGCTCCTCGCCAAAAACTCCCCGGGGATTCCGTCCCAGTCCGTCCCCGTCCATCCCAGTTTTATCCCAGTCCGTCCCAGTCCATCCCAGTCCATCCCAGTTCCATCCCAGTCTATCCCAGTCCATCCCAGTTCCATCCCAGTCCATCCCTGTCCGTCCCAGTCCATCCCAGTCCGTCCCAGTCCGTCCCAGTTCCATCCCAGTCCATCCCAGTCCGTCCCAGTCCATCCCAGTCCATCCCAGTCCGTCCCAGTCTGTCCCAGTCCATCCCAGTCCATCCCAGTCTGTCCCAGTCCATCCCAGTCCATCCCAGTCCGTCCCAGTCCGTCCCAGTCCGTCCCAGTTCCATCCCAGTCCGTCCCAGTCTGTCCCAGTCCATCCCAGTCCATCCCAGTTTTATCCCAGTCCGTCCCAGTCCATCCCAGTCCGTCCCAGTCCATCCCAGTCCGTCCCAGTCCATCCCAGTCTGTCCCAGTCCATCCCAGTCTGTCCCAGTCCGTCCCAGTCCATCCCAGATTTTGGGTGAATTCCAGACTTTTGGGGTGAATTCCAAGATTTTGGGTGAATTCCAAGATTTTGCAGTGAATTCCTGGATTTTGGGGTGAATTCCAGGATTTTGGTTGAATTCCAGACTTTTGGGTGAATTCCAGGATTTTGGGGTGAAATCCGGGATTTTGGGGTGAATTCCGGGATTTTGGGGTGAATCCCAGGATTTTGGGGTGAACTCCCGAATTTTGGGGTGAATTCCAGGATTTTGGGGTGAATTCCAAGATTTTGGGGGTGAATTCCAGGATTTTGGGGTGAATTCCGGGATTCTGCAGTGAATTCCCGGATTTTGTGGTGAATTCCAGGATTTTGGGGTGAATTTCGGGATTTTGCAGTGAATTCCAGGATTTGAGGTGAATTCCCGGATTTTGTGGTGAATTCCAGGATTTTGGGGTGAATTTCGGGATTCTGCAGTGAATTCCCGGATTTTGTGGTGAATTCCCGAATTTTGGGGTGAATTCCCGGATTTTGGGGTGAATTCCGGGATTCTGCAGTGAATTCCAGGATTTTGGGGTGAATTCCCGGATTTTGGGGTGAATTTCGGGATTTTGGGGTGAATTTCAGGATTCTGCAGTGAATTCCCGGATTTTGTGGTGAATTCCCGGATTTCGTGGTGAATTCCCGGATTTTGGGGTGAATTCCCGGGATTTTGGGGCCAGCGATGTCCCAGTACAATCCCAGTTCAATCCCAGTACACACACACTCATTTATTGTGATTTTTTTTCCCCATTTTGGGTTGAATTCTCGGATTCTGGGCGAATTCCCGAATTTTTGGTGAATTCCCAGATTTGGGGTGAATTCCCGGGATTTTGGGGTCACAGGGGCTCCTCGCACACCCAACTCAGCGACGTCCCGCAGGGAAACTCGGCCCGGAGCCCGTCCGGCCCCACGGCCCCACACTTCTCCCAACTGCCCCAAAAAAAGGGAAAAACGGCTCAGGATCCCAAAAATCCCCAAAATCCCCAAAATCCCCAAAACTCCCAGCCCAAATCGCAAAAACAATCCCATAAACGACCCCAAAAATCCCGTTAAAATCCCACTAAAATCAAAAAAAAACCCCATAAAAATCCCATAAATGACCCCAAAAACACCTCAAAAAAATCCCATAAGTGACCCCAAAAATCCCATAAATGACCCCAAAAATCCCAATAAAAATCCCAGAAATGAGCCCATAAATTCAATTTAAAAATCCCATTAAAAATCCCATAAAAATCTTATAAATGACCCCAAAAACCCCATTAAAAAAATCCCATAAATGACCCCAAAAATCCCATCAAAATCCAAAAAATCCCATTAAAAAAAATCCCATAAATGACCCCAAAAATCCCATAAATGACCCCAAAAATCCCATAAAAAATCCCATTCAAATCCCATAAAACATCCCATAAATAATCCCAAAAATCCCATAAAAAATCCCATTCAAATCCAATAAAAATCCCATAAATAACCCCAAAAACCTCAGAAATTACCCCAAACTCCCCATTAAAAAATCCCAAAAAAATCCCATAAATGACCCCAAAGACCCCTCCAAAAAAATCCCACAAATGACCCCAAAAATCCCAATAAAAATCCCATAAATGAGCCCATAAATCCCATTTAAAAATGCCGTCAAAATCAAAATCTCAAAAATGACCCCAAAAACCCCATAAGTGACCCCAAAAATCCCATAAAAAATCGCATTAAAAATCCCATAAATGACCCCAAAAATCCCATTTAAAAATCCTATTAAAATCCTATAAAATCCCATAAATTACCCCAAAAAACCCCATTAAAAATCCCACAAATTACCCCAAAAATCCCATTAATGACCCCAAAAACCCCATTAAAAAACCCCATTAAAAATCCCATAAATCCCAAAAATTCCAAAAAACCCCAAAATCCCCAAAAACCCCAAAATCCCAAACCTGGATTTGGGGTCGCGGTCGTGGATCCAGGAGGGGCCCTGGAGCTGGGCCTGGACGTGGAGCTGGGAACCAGTATAAACCAGTATGGACCAGTATGGACCAGTATAAACCAGTATGGACCAGTATGGACCAGTATAAACCAGTATGGACCAGTATGGACCAGTATAAACCAGTATGGACCAGTATAAACCAGTATAAACCATTATAAGCCAGTATGGACCAGTATAAACCAGTATGGACCAGTATGGACCAGTATGGACCAGTATAAACCAGTATAAACCAGTACGGACCAGTATAAACCAGTATGGACCAGTATAAACCAGTATGGACCAGTATAAACCATTATAAACCAGTATGGACCAGTATAAACCAGTATAAACCAGTACGGACCAGTATAAACCAGTATGGACCAGTATAAACCATTATAAACCAGTATGGACCAGTATAAACCAGTATGGACCAGTATGGACCAGTATAAACCAGTATGGACCAGTATGGACCAGTATGGACCAGTATAAACCAGTATAAACCAGTATGGACCAGTATAAACCATTATAAACCAGTATGGACCAGTATAAACCAGTATGGATCAGTATGGACCAGTATGGACCAGTATGGACCAGTATAAACCAGTACGGACCAGATGGACCAGTATGGACCAGTATGGACCAGTATGGACCAGTATAAACCATTATAAACCAGTATGGACCAGTATAAACCAGTATGGACCAGTATAAACCAGTATGGACCAGATGGACCAGTATAAACCAGTATAAACCAGTATGGACCAGTATAAACCAGTACGGACCAGTATAAACCAGTATAAACCAGTACGGACCAGTATAAACCATTATAAACCAGTATAAACCAGTATGGACCAGTATAAACCAGTATGGACCAGTATTTATGGGATTTAGGGGGGATTTGTGGGATTTGGGAATTTTTTTGGGGGGATTTGGGGGGAATTTGGGATTTTGGGGGGATTTATGGGATTTTGGGGGAATTTATTGGATTTCGGGGGAATTTGGGATTTTTATTTTTTTGGGATTTCAGGGATTTAGGGGGGATTTATTGGATTTTGGGGGAAGTTGGAATTTTTATTTTTTTGGGAATTTTGGGATTTAGGGGGGATTTATTGGATTTCGGGGGAATTTGGGATTTTTTATTTTTTTGGGATTTTTGGGATTTAGGGGAGGATTTATTGGATTTTGGGGGAAGTTGGGATTTTTATTTTTTTGGGATTTTTGGGATTTAGGGGGGATTTATTGGATTTCGGGGGAATTTGGGATTTTTTATTTTTTTGGGATTTCTGGGAGGATTTATTGGATTTCGGGGGAATTTGGGATTTTTTTTTTTTGGGATTTTTGGGATTTAGGGGAGGATTTATTGGATTTCGGGGGAATTTGGGATTTTTTATTTTTTGGGATTTCTGGGATTTAGGGGGGATTTATTGGATTTCGGGGGAATTTGGGATTTTTTTTTTTTTTTTGGGATTTTTGGGATTTAGGGGGAATTTATTTGATTTCAGGGGAATTTGGGATTTTATATTTTTTGGGGGTATTTCTGGGATTTAGGGGGGATTTATTGGATTTCAGGGGAATTTGGGATTTTTTTTTTTTTTGGGATTTTTGGGATTTAGGGGAGGATTTATTGGATTTTGGGGGGAATTTGGGATTTTTTTTTTTTTGGGATTTCTGGGATTTAGGGGAGGATTTATTGGATTTCGGGGGAATTTGGGATTTTTTATTTTTTGGGATTTCAGGGATTTAGGGGGGATTTATTGGATTTTGGGGGAATTTGGGATTTTTTTTTTTTTTTTTTGATTTTTGGGATTTAGGGGAGGATTTATTGGATTTCGGGGGAATTTGGGATTTTTTTATTTTTGGGGATTTTGGGATTTGGGATCTCACCTTTTCCTCGGCACCGTCGACCTCGAGCAGCTCCGCCCCCAGGGCCCGGCAGAAAATTCTGGAATTCTCCCAGGAGGCGGCGAGGTCGGAGAAGAAATAACAGGAATTCCCAAAAAAAACCCAACCCCGCGAGCAGGGCAGGAAACCTGGAAAAATCCCAAAAAAATGGGGTCAGAACTGGGGAAAATCCCCAAAAATTTGGGGTCGTAATTGGGGAAAATCCCAAAAATTTGGGGTCGGAATTGGGGAAAATCCCAGAAAATTTGGGGTCGGGATTGGGGAAAATCCCAAAAAATTTGGGGTCAGAATTGGGGAAAATCCAAAAAAATTTGGGGTCGGAATTGGGGAAAATCCCAAAAATTTGGGGTCGGATTGGGGAAAATCCCAAATTTTGGGGTCGTAATTCGGGAAAATCCCAAAAATTTGGGGTCTGGATTGGGGAAAATCCCAAAAATTTGGGGTCTGGATTGGGGAAAATCCCAAAAACATTGGGGTCGGAATTGGGGAAAATCCCAAAAATTTGGGGTCGGAATTGGGGAAAATCCCAAAAAATTTGGGGTCGTAATTCGGGAAAATCCCAAAAATTTGGGGTCGGGATTGGGGAAAATCCCAGAAAATTTGGGGTCGGGATTGGGGAAAATCCCAAAAAATTTGGGGTCGGAATTGGGGAAAATCTCAAAAAATTTGGGGTCGGGATTGGGGAAAATCCCAAAAAATTTGGGGTTGGAATTGGGGAAAATCCCAAAGAATTTGGGGTCCGGATTGGGGAAAATCCCAGAAAATTTGGGGTCGGGATTGGGGAAAATCCCAAAAATTTGGGGTCGGGATTGGGGAAAATCCCAAAAAATTTGGGGTCAGGATAGGGAAAATCCCAAATTTTGGGGTCAGGACTGGGAAAAATTGGGGAAAACTTGGGGAAAATTGGGAAAAGTGGGAAAAATTGAGGAAAACTTGGCCAAAATTGGGGTAAAATGGGTAAAATTAGGAAAATTGGGGGAAAAAAAAGGGAAAATTCCAGAACATTGGGAAAAATGAGCGTAAATCGGGGAAAATTCCGGAAAAATGGGAAAAATGGGGGGGGGGGGAATTGGGGAAAATTCCAGAAATTGGGAAGAACTGGGGAAAAATTGTTGAAAATTGGGAAAAATTGGGGAAATCTTGGGAAACTTTGGGAAAATTGGGGAAAATCTTGGGGAAACTGAGGAAAATTTGGGGAAACTGAGGAAAATGAAGGAAAATTGGGAAAATTTGAGAAAATTTTGGGAAATTGGGAAAATTTTGGAAAAATTGGGGAAAATCTGGGGAAACGGAGTAAAATTTGAGGAAAAAATTGTAGAAATTCAGGAAAATCGGGAAAATTCAGGAAAATTTTTGGAAAATCAGGGGAAACTGAGGAAAATTTGGGGAAAATGGGGAAAACTGGGGAAACTGAGGAAAATGGCGGTACAGTGAGGAAAATGGCGGTAAAGATCTGGGGAAACTGAGGAAAAGGAGGGAAATTTCCTGAATTGTAAAAATTCAGGAAAATCGAGGGAAAATTTGGGAAAAATCCGAGGAAATTCAGGAAAATTTTGGGAAACTGAGGAAAATTCGGGGAAAATGGGGAAAATGGAGCGAAACTGAGGAAAATGGCGGTACAGTGAGGAAAATGGTGGTAAAGATCTGGGGAAACTGAGGAAAAGGAGGGTAAAAATTGTAAAAATTCAGGAAAATCGAGGGAAAATTTTGGAAAAATCCCAGTAAATTCAGGAAAATTTTGGGAAAATTTTGAGGAAAATTTGGGGAAACTGAGGAAAATTTGGGGAAAATGGGGAAAATCTGGGGAAAATGAGGAAAATGGAGCGAAACTGAGGAAAATGGCGGTACAGTGAGGAAAATGGCGGTAAAGATCTGGGCAAAATGGAGGAAAAGGGAAGGAAACTGAGGAAAAGGTGGAAAATTTTGGAAAAATTGGGGAAAATCTGGGGAAACTGAGGAAAATTTTGGGAAACTGAGGAAAATTTGGGGAAAATCTGGGGAAACTGAGGAAAATGGAGCAAAACTGAGGAAAATGGTGGTAAAGATCTGGGGGAAACTGAGGAAAAGGAGGGTAAAAATTGTAAAAATTCAGGAAAATCGAGGGAAAATTTGGGAAAAATCCCAGGAAATTCAGGAAAATTTTGGGAAAACGTGTGAAATCTCAGGTGAACGGAGCCGAATTGAATGTGGCACACTCACTGGCCCGCGAGCAGACGTCCCTCCGCGAGCCGTGGGCCAGCCAGCGGCTCCAGTTGCCGGTGCCGCCGTAGAGCGCCGCGCGCCGCTGCCGCTCGTGGCCGAAGTTGAAGAAGAGCCCGGAGCCCCCCAGGGCCAGCAGAGCCAAAAAATTTGGGGTCGGGATTGGGGAAAATCCCAAATTTTGGGGTCAGGACTGGGGAATTACAAAGATTTGAGGGGAAAATTTGAAAAAAAAATTGGGAAAACTTGAGGGAAAATTGAGAAAATTTGAGGAAAAATTTGGGGAAACCCTGAACCAAGTCTGGAAACTTGGGAAAATTTTGGAAAAATTTTGAGGGAAAATTTTGAGGAAATTTGAGAAGATTTTGGGAAATTGGGGAAAATCTGGGGAAACTGAGGAAAATTGGGGAAAATTTGGGGAAACTGAGGAAAATTTTGGGAAACTGAGGAAAATTTGGGAAAACTGGGGAAAATCTGGGGAAACTGAGGAAAATGGAGCGAAACTGAGGAAAATTTGGGGAAACTGGGGAAAATTTGGGAAAATTGGGGAAAATTTGGGGAAACTGTGGAAAATTGGGGAAAATCTGGGGAAACTGAGGAGAATTTTGGGAAACTGAGGAAAATTTGGGGAAAATGGGGAAAATCTGGGGAAACTGAGGAAAATGGCACTATAGTAAGGGAAATGGCAGTAAAGATCTGGAGGAAATGGAGGAAAAGGGAAGGAAAGTGAGGAAAAGGTGGAAAATTTTGGAAAAATTGGGGGAAATCTGGGGAAACTGAGGATAATTGGAGGAAAAATTGTAGAAATTCAGGAAAATCGGGAAAAATTCAGGAAAATTTTTGGAAAATCAGGGGAAACTGAGGAAAATTCGGGGAAAGTGGGGAAAACTGGGGAAACTGAGGAAAATTGGAGGGAAAATTGTAGAAATTCATGGAAATCGGGAAAATTCAGGAAAATTTTTGGAAAATTTGGGGGAACTGGGGAAAATTGTGGGAAACTGAGGAAAACTGGAGGAAAAATTGTAGAAGTTCAGGAAAATTTTTGGAAAATTCGGGGAAACTGAGGAAAATTCGGGGAAAATGGGGAAAATCTGGGGAAACTGAGGAAAATGGAGTGAAACTGAGGAAAATTTGGGAAAAATGGGGAAAATCTGGGGAAAATGAGGAAAATGGAGCGAAACTGAGGAAAATGGCGGTACAGTGAGGAAAATGGCGGTAAAGATCTGGGCAAAATGGAGGAAAAGGGAAGGAAACTGAGGAAAAGGTGGAAAATTTTGGAAAAATTGGGGAAAATCTGGGGAAACTGAGGAAAATTTTGGGAAACTGAGGAAAATTTGGGGAAAATCTGGGGAAACTGAGGAAAATGGAGCAAAACTGAGGAAAATGGCGGTAAAGATCAGGAGGAAACTGAGGAAAAGGAGGGTAAAAATTCTAAAAATTCAGGAAAATTGAGGGAAAATTTGGGGAAAATCCCAGTAAATTCAGGAAAATTTTGGGAAAATTTTGAGGAAAATTTGGGGAAACTGAGGAAAATTTGGGAAAATTGGGGAAAATTTGGGGAAACTGAGGAAAATTGGGGAAAATCTGGGGAAACTGAGGAGAATTTTGGGAAACTGAGGAAAATTTGGGGAAAATGGGGAAAATCTGGGGAAACTGAGGAAAATGGAGCGAAACTGAGGAAAATGGCGGTACAGTGAGGAAAATGGCGGTAAAGATCTGGGGAAACTGAGGAAAACGGGGGAAAACTGGGAAAATTTTGGGAAAATTTGAGTAAATATTGGAAAATCAGGAAAATTTTGGAAAAATTGGGGAAAATCCGGGGAAACTGAGGAAAATTGGAGGGAAAATTGTAGAAATTCAGGAAAATTTTTGGAAAATCAGGGGAAACTGAGGAAAATTTGGGGAAAATGGGGAAAACTGGGGAAACTGAGGAAAATGGCGGTACAGTGAGGAAAATGGTGGTAAAGATCAGGAGGAAACTGAGGAAAATGAGGGTAAAAATTGTAAAAATTCAGGAAAATCGAGGGAAAATTTGGGAAAAATCCCAGTAAATTCAGGAAAATTTTGGGAAAATTTTGAGGAAAATTTGGGGAAACTGAGGAAAATTTGGGAAAATTGGGGAAAATTTGGGGAAACTGAGGAAAATTTTGGGAAACAGAGGAAAATTTGGGGAAAATGAGGAAAATTGGGGAAAATCTGGGGAAACTGAGGAGAATTTTGGGAAACTGAGGAAAATTCGGGGAAACTGAGGAAAATCTGGGGAAACTGAGGAAAATGGAGCGAAACTGAGGAAAATGGCGGTACAGTGAGGAAAATGGCGGTAAAGATCTGGGGAAACTGAGGAAAAGGAGGGTAAAAATTGTAAAAATTCAGGAAAATCGAGGGAAAATCCCAGTAAATTCAGGAAAATTTAGGGAAAACTTGTGAAATCTCGGGGGAACAGAGTCTGGCACACTCACTGGCCCGCGAGCAGACGTCCCTCCGCGAGCCGTGGGCCAGCCAGCGGCTCCAGTTGCCGGTGCCGCCGTAGAGCACCGCGCGCCGCTGCCGCTCGTGGCCGAAGTTGAAGAAGAGCCCGGAGCCCCCCAGGGCCAGCAGAGCCAAAAAATTTGGGGTCGGGATTAGGGAAAATCCCAAATTTTGGGGTCAGGACTGGGGAATTACAAAGATTTGAGGGGAAAATTTGAAAAAAAATTGGGAAAACTTGAGGGAAAATTGGGAAAATTTGAGGGAAAATCAAGAAAAATCGGGAAAATTTGGGGAAACCCTGAACCAAGCCTGGAAAACAGGAAACTTGGGAAAATTTTGAAAAAATTTTGAGGAAATTTGAGAAGATTTTGGGAAATTGGAGAAAATATGGGGAAACTGAGGAAAATGGGGGGAAACTAAGGAAAATTGGGGAAAATTGGGGAAAATTTGGGGAAACTGAGGAAAATGGCGGTAAAGATCTGGGCAAAATGGAGGAAAAGGGGGGGAACTGAGGAAAACGGGGAAAAACTGGGAAAATTTTGGGAAAATTGGGGAAATCTGGGGAAACGGAGGAAAATTTGGGGAAAATGAGGAAAATTTGGGGAAACTGAGGAAAATGGCGGTAAAGATCTGGGCAAAATGGAGGAAAAGAGGGAAAACTGAGGAAAATTTGGGGAAACTGCAGAAAATTGGGGGAAAAAATTGTAAAAATTCAGGAAAATCGAGGGAAAATTTGGGGAAAATCCCAGTAAATTCAGGAAAACTTTGGGAAAACGTGTGAAATCTGGGGGGAACGGAGCCGAACCGAATCTGGCACACTCACTGGCCCGCGAGCAGACGTCTCTCCGCGAGCCGTGGGCCAGCCAGCGGCTCCAGTTGCCGGTGCCGCCGTAGAGCGCCGCGCGCCGCTGCCGCTCGTGGCCGAAGTTGAAGAAGAGCCCGGAGCCCCCCAGGGCCAGCAGAGCCAAAAAATTTGGGGTCGGGATTGGGGAAAATCCCAAAAAATTTGGGGTCAGGACTGGGGAATTACAAAGATTTGAGGGGAAAAGTTGAAAAAAAATTGGGAAAACTTGAGGGAAAATTGGGAAAATTTGAGGGAAAATCAAGAAAAATCGGGAAAATTTGGGGAAACCCTGAACCAAGCCTGGAAAACAGGAAACTTGGGAAAATTTTGAAAAAATTTTGAGGAAATTTGAGAAGATTTTGGGAAATTGGAGAAAATATGGGGAAACTGAGGAAAATGGGGGGAAACTAAGGAAAATTGGGGAAAATTGGGGAAAATTTGGGGAAACTGAGGAAAATGGCGGTAAAGATCTGGGCAAAATGGAGGAAAAGGGGGGGAACTGAGGAAAACGGGGAAAAACTGGGAAAATTTTGGGAAAATTGGGGAAATCTGGGGAAACGGAGGAAAATTTGGGGAAAATGAGGAAAATTTGGGGAAACTGAGGAAAATGGCGGTAAAGATCTGGGCAAAATGGAGGAAAAGAGGGAAAACTGAGGAAAATTTGGGGAAACTGCAGAAAATTGGGGGAAAAAATTGTAAAAATTCAGGAAAATCGAGGGAAAATTTGGGGAAAATCCCAGTAAATTCAGGAAAACTTTGGGAAAACGTGTGAAATCTGGGGGGAACGGAGCCGAACCGAATCTGGCACACTCACTGGCCCGCGAGCAGACGTCTCTCCGCGAGCCGTGGGCCAGCCAGCGGCTCCAGTTGCCGGTGCCGCCGTAGAGCGCCGCGCGCCGCTGCCGCTCGTGGCCGAAGTTGAAGAAGAGCCCGGAGCCCCCCAGGGCCAGCAGAGCCCCCCGGCCGCACGCCCAGCGCTGCAGCCGCCCGCCGCGGCACGGGCCCAGCCGCAGCAGCGCGCCCGCCGCCTCGGCGCTGGCCCCCGCGCAGCGGCCGCTGGCCGCGTGCCGCAGGAGACCCCCGGGCAGCCACTGGAAGAGCTGCGAGGGCGAGGAGGGGGCGCAGGGGGCCAGTGAGAGCCACGGGCCGGCGGTCACCACGCAGCCAGAGTGGTGCTGGTTGTAGATGAGGAAGGGGCTGGAGGCTGCGGGGAAAGGGTTGTGGCTAGTGGGGGGGTGGGTGGCTAGTGGGGGGGGTGGGTGGCTAGTGGGGTGGTGGGTGGCTAGTGGGGTGGTGGGTGGCTAGTGGGGGGGTGGGAGGTCCACCAGGGTTTGGCTTGTGACCACCTGGAGTTGGCCCGTGGTCACTTGGGTTTGGTCAGTGGCTACCTGGAGTTGGTCAGTGGCCACTTGGGTTTGGCTTTTGACCACCTGGATTTGGCTTTTGACCACCTGGATTTGGCCTGTGGTCACTTAGATTTGGTCAGTGGCCACTTGGATTTGGTCAGTGGTCACTTGGGTTTGGCCACTGGCCAGTTGGATTTGGCCTGTGGCCACTTAGATTTGGCTTGTGACCACCTGGAGTTGGCCCGTGGTCACTTGGATTTGGTCCGTGGCCACTTAGATTTGGCTTGTGACCACCTGGAGTTGGCCCGTGGTCACTTGGGTTTGGTCCGTGGCTACCTGGCGTTGGTCAGTGGCTGCCTGGAGTTGGCCAGTGACCACCTGGATTTGGTCAGTGGCCACCTGGATTTGGTCAGTGGCCACCAGGAGTTGGCCAGTGGCCACTTGGATTTGGCTTGTGGCCACTTGGGTTTGGTCAGTGGTCACATGGATTTGGCCAGTGGCCACCTGGATTTGGCCTGTGCCCAGCTGAAGTTGGCGAGTGGTCACCTGGATTTGACCAGTGGCTACCAGGAGATGGTCAGTGGCCACTTGAATTTGGCTTTTGACCACCTGGATTTGGTCAGTGGTCACCAGGATGTGGCCTGTGGCAACCTGGATTTGGTCAGTGGCCACTTGGATTTGGCTTGTGACCACCTGGAGTTGGCCCGTGGTCACTTGGGTTTGGTCAGTGGCCAGTTGGACTTGGTCAGTGGCCACTTGGATTTGTCCTGTGGCTACCTGGAGTTGGTCAGTGGCTACCTGGATTTGGTCCGTGGTCACTTGGATTTGGCCAGTGGCTACCTGGAGTTGGTCAGTGGCCACTTGGGTTTGGTCAGTGGCCACTTGGATTTGGTCAGTGGCCACCTGGGTTTGGTCAGTGGTCACCAGGAGTTGGTCAGTGGTCACCAGGACGTGGCCTGTGGCCACCTGGATTTGGCCAGTGGCTACCAGGAGATGGTCAGTGGACAGGTGACAATGGGACAGGTGACAATGGACAGGTGACACTGGACAGGTGACACTGGACAGGTGACAATGGGACAGGTGACAGTGACACTGGACAGGTGACAAGGGACACGTGAGAGGGACAGGTGACAATGGGACAGGTGACACTGGAGAGGTGACAAGGGAAAGGTGACATTGGGAGGGGACAGGTGACAATGGACAGGTGACAAGGACAGGTGACAATGGGACAGGTGACAAGGACAGGTGACAATGGGACAGGTGACACTGGAGAGGTGACAAGGGAAAGGTGACAGTGGAAGGGGACAGAGGACAGGTGACACTGGGCAGGTGACATTGGGAGGGGACAGGTGACATTGGACAGGTGACACTGGGACAGGTGACACTGACAGGTGACAATGGACAGGTGACAATGGACAGGTGACACTGGGCAGGTGACATTGGGAGGGGACAGGTGACAATGGACAGGTGACACTGGACAGGTGACACTGGACAGGTGACAATGGACAGGTGACACTGACAGGTGACACCGACCTGCTGTTGGTGGCGGCTCCTTCGCCTTCTCGGCCTCCAGGGCGGCCTCCAGGGCCGAGACTGAGGGGACATTTTGGGGACATTTTGGGGACATTTTGGGGACATTTTGGGGACATCGCAACTCCCAAAATGTCCCCAAATTCCTCCAGAATTCCCCCAAAAACCTCCCTAAAAATCGCCCCAAAAAGGCCCCAAATACCCCCAAAATCCACCCCAAAATTCCCCAAAAATTCCCTCAAAGTCGTCCCAAAATCCTCCCAAAAATCTCCCCCAAAATCCGCTCCAAAACCCCAAAATTCCCCCCAAATTATCCCAAAATCCTCCAAAAAGATCCTCCCCAAAACAGCCCCAAATCCCCCCAAAATCCTCCCAAAATTGCCCCAAAATTGACCCAAAATCCACCCCAAAACCCTCAGATCCCCCCAATCCCCCCAAAATTCCCCAAATTCCCCCCAAAATCCACCCCAAAATCCCAAAATTCCTCCAAAATCTCCCCAAAAATCCACCCCAAAGCAGCCCCGAATCCCCTCAAATTCGTTTCCAAAATCCCTCTAAAATCCACCCCAAAATTCCCCCAAACCCCCAAATCCCAAATACCCCCTCAAAATTTCCCTAAAAAAAAATCCCCAAAAATCCCCAAAATAATCCTGAAAATTTCTTTAAAAAATCGTCAAAAATCCAAAAAAAATCCATTAAAAAATCCCAAAATTTCCCTTAAAAAATCCCCCCAAAAACACCCAAAGAATCCCCCCCAAAAATCAGGTAAAAATCCCAAAAAATCCCCAAAATTTCCCTAAAAATATCCCTTTTAAAAATCCATTTAAAAATAAAAAAAAATCCTCAAAAAAACCTCTAAAAATCCCCCAAAATCCCCAAAATTTCCCTAAAAATATCCCTTTAAAAAATCCTTAGAAAATCCCCAAAAAATCCCCAAAATTTCCCTAAAAATATCCCTTAAAAATCCATTAAAAATTAAAAAAAAAAAAATCCTCAAAAAATCCTCAAAAAATCCCCCAAAATTTCCCTACAAATATCCCTTAAAAATCCATTAAAAATTCCAAAAAAAATCCCCAAAAAATCTTGAAGAAATCCCAAAAATAACCCCAAAATTCCTCAAAAATCCCCAAAAAAATCCTCAGAATTTCCCTAAAAAATCCCCCAAAAGTCCTAAAAAAACCCTCAAAAAACCCTCAAAAAATCCCCAAAATTTCCCTAAAAATATCCCTTAAAAATCCATTAAAAATTAAAAAAAAAATCCTCAAAAAAACCTCAAAAAATCCCAAAAGAATCCCCAAAAATCCCAAAAAAATCCTCAAAAAAACCTCAAAAAATCCCCAAAAATCCCCAAATTTTCCCTAAAAATATCCCTTAAAAATTCATTAAAAATTTTAAAAAATCCTCCAAAAACCCTCAAAAAATCCCCCAAAATCCCCAAAATTTCCCTAAAAATATCTCTAAAAAATCCATTTAAAATTCCAAAAAAAATCCTCAAAAAATCCCCAAAAATCCCCAAAATTTCCCTAAAAATATCCCTTAAAAATCCATTAAAAATTTTTAAAAATCTTCCAAAAATCCCTTAAAAATCCCCAAAAATCCCAAAAAAATCCGTCAAAAATCCCAAAAAAATCCCAAAGAATCCCCAAAAATCCCCAAATTTTCCCTAAAAATATCTCTAAAAAATCCATTAAAAATTAAAAAAAAAATCCTCAAAAAATCCCAAAAAAATCCCCAAAAATCCCAAAAAAATCCGTCAAAAACCCCCAAAAAATCCCAAAAAATCACTTTAAAATCCCCAAAAAACCCCAAATTTCCCCAAAATGCCCCAAAACCCCCAAATTTGCCCGTTGCCGACTCACTGCGCCGCGCCCCGAGCGTCCCCAGCAGCAGCAGCAGCGTCACCGCCAGGGCCACCAGGGCCACCAGGGCCACCAGGGCCACCAACGTCCCCCGCGGGGCCACCGGGGCGGGCCCGGGGGGGGAGGGGCGCGGCTTGGGGGGGGTCCCCGGGGTGGGGGAGGGGTCCAGGAGCTCGTAGGGGTCCTCGGGAGGGGGTGGCACTTGGGGACAGCCTGGGGGGACGCAGGGGACAGCGGTGGTGGCATTTGGGGACAGCTTGGGGGGGTTGGGGACAGGTTTGGGGACATCTAAGGGGGTTGGGGACAGCAGTGGTGGCACTTGGGGACAGCTTGGGGGGTTGGGGACAGCAGGGGTGGCACTTGTGGACATCTGGAGGGGATTGGGGACATCCTTGGGGACATCTAAATGGTTTGGGGACAGCAGTGGTGGCACTTGGGGACAGCTTGGGGGGTTGGGGACATCCTTGGGGACATTTAAAAGGGTTGGGGACAGATTTGGGGACATCTAAAGGGGTTGAGGCCATCCTTGGGGACATCTAAAGGGGTTGGGGACAGCAGTGGTGGCACTTGGGGACAGGTTTGGGGACAGCTGGAGGGGTGGGGACAGGACTGGTGGCACCTGGGGACATCTGGAGGGGTTGGGGACAGGTTTGGGGACATCAAAAAGGGTTGGGGACAGGTTTGGGGACAGCTTGGGGGGGTTGGGGACAGCAGGGGTGGCAATTGGGGACAGATTTGGGGACAGCTGGAGGGGTGGGGACAGGACTGTGGCACTTGGGGACAGGTTTGGGGACATCTAAAGGGGTTGGGGACAGGACTGGTGGCACTTGGGGACATCTAAAGGGTTTGGGGACAGCAGTGGCGGCACTTGGGGACAGCTTGGGGGGGTTGGGGACAGTTTTGGGGACATTTAAAAGGGTTGGGGACAGGTTTGGGGACATCTAAAGGGTTTGGGGACAGCAGTGGTGGCACTTGAGGACATCTGGAGGGGTTGGGGACAGGTTTGGGGACATCTAAAGGGGTTGGGGACAGCAGGGGTGGCACTTGGGGACATCTGGAGGGGTTGGGGACAGGTTTGGGGACATTTAAAAGGGTTGGGGACAGGTTTGGGGACATCTGGAGGGGTTGGGGACAGGTTTGGGGACATCTAAAGGGGTTGGGGACAGCAGTGGTGGCACTTGGGGACAGCCTGGGGGACGCAGGGGACAGCAGTGGTGGCAATTGGGGACAGGTTTGGGGACAGCTGGAGGGGTTGGGGACAGGTTTGGGGACATCTAAAGGGGTTGGGGACAGCAGTGGTGGCACTTGGGGACAGCCTGGGGGACGCAGGGGACAGCAGGGGTGGCATTTGGGGACAGCCTGGGGGGGTTGGGGACAGTAGTGGTGGCACTTGGGGACAGGTTTGGGGACATCTAAAGGGGTTGGGGACAACCTTGGGGACATCTAAAGGGGTTGGGGACAGCAGTGGTGGCACTTGGGGACATCAAAAAGGGTTGGGGACAGGTTTGGGGACAGCTTGGGGGGGTTGGGGACAGCAGTGGTGGCACTTGGGGACAGGTTTGGGGACAGCTGGAGGGGTGGGGACATCCTTGGGGACAGCTGGAGGGGTTGGGGACATCCTTGGGGACATCTAAAGGGGTTGGGGACAGGTCTGGTGGCACTTGGGGACATCTAAAGGGTTTGGGGACAGCAGTGGTGGCACTTGAGGACATCTGGAGGGGTTGGGGACAGGTTTGGGGACATTTAAAAGGGTTGGGGACAGGTTTGGGGAGGTGACACTGAGGACAGGGAGGTGACATTGGGGACAGGGAGGTGACACCGAGGTGACATTGGGGACATCGGTGGCCGTACCTTCCCCGGCTGCCCCGCCGGTGTCCAGCGCCGTCTCCACGTTCCCGTACATCGTCCCCAAATGTCCCCAAATTGTCCCCAAACTGTCCCAAACTATCCCCAAAAGGTCCCAAATGTCCCCAAATGTCCCCAAATTGTCCCCAAATTGTCCCAAAATATCCCCAAACTGTCCCCAAAAGTCCCCAAACTGTCCCCAAAAGTCCCCAAACTGTCCCAAAATATCCCCAAACTGTCCCCAAATGTCCCCAAATTGTCCCCAAATGTCTCCAAATGTCCCCAAATGTCCTCAAATATCCTCAAACTGTCCCCAAATGTCCCCAAACTGTCCCCAAATGTCCTCAAACTGTCCCCAAATGTCCTCAAATGTCCCCAAATGTCCCCAAATGTCCTCAAACTGTCCCCAAATGTCCTCAAATGTCCCCAAATGTCCTCAAATGTCCCCAAATGTCCCCAAATGTCCTCAAACTGTCCCTAAATGTCCCCAAATGTCCCCAAAAGTCCCCAAACTGTCCCCAAAAGTCCCCAAACTGTCCCAAAATATCCCCAAACTGTCCCCAAATGTCCCCAAATGTCTCCAAATGTCCCCAAATGTCCTCAAACTGTCACAAATGTCCCCAAACTGTCCCCAAACGGTCACAAATGTCCCCAAACTGTCCCCAAACTGTCCCCAAATGTACTCAAATGTCCCCAGATGTGTCACAAATGTCCCCAAACTGTCCCCAGATGTGTCACAAATGTCCCCAAACTGTCACAAATGTCCCCAAACTGTCCCCAGATGTGTCACAAATGTCCCCAGACTGTCCCCGAGCTGTCCCCGCTGTCCCTCCCCGATAACGCCCGCAGGGGACACATTTGGGGACAGGATGTCCCCTCCCCTCCCCTCCCCCACCCCGTGGTGGCCTCAGTGTCCCCTCCCCCCCTCCCAAAGGAGGTGGCACCAGGGGGTGTCCCCAAAGTGTCCCCAAGGTGTCCCCAAGGGTGGCACTTGCACCAGGGTGGCTCCACAGTGTCCCCAAGCCCTGTCACTGTCCCCATTGTCCCCAAAGTGTCCTGAAAGTGCCCCCAGTGTCCCCAAAGTGTCCCCATTGTCCCCAAGTCCCTGTCCCTGTCCCCAAAGTGTCCCCAAAGTGTCCCCAAGTCCCTGCCCCTGTCCCCAGAGTGTCCCCAAAGTGTCCCCAAGCCCTGTCCCTATCCCCACAGTGTCCCCAGGATGTCCCCATTGTCCCCAGAGTGTCCCCAAAGTGTCCCCAGAGTGTCCCCAAGTCCCTGTCCCTGTCCCCAGTGTCCCCAATCCCTGTCCCCAAAGTGTCCCCATTGTCCCCAAAGTGTCCCCAAGCCCCTGTCCCTTTCCCCAGAGTGTCCCTATTGTCCCCACAATGTCCCCATTGTCCCCAAGTCCCTGCCCCTGTCCCCAAAGTGTCCCCACAATGTCCCCATTGTCCCCAAGTCCCTGTCCCTGTCCCCAGAGTGTCCTCAAAGTGTCCCCATTGTCACCAAAGTGTCCCCAAGTCCCTGCCCCTGTCCCCAGAGTGTCCCCAAAATGTCCCCACAGTGTCCCCATTGTCCCCAAGTCCCTGTCCCTGTCCCCAGAGTGTCCCCACAATGTCCCCAGAGTGTCCCCATTGTCCCCAGAGTGTCCCCACTGTCCCCAATCCCTGCCCCTGTCCCCAAGGTTGTCCCCATTGTCCCCAAGCCCCTGTCCCTGTCCCCACAATGTCCCCAAAGTGTCCCCAAGCCCCTCCCCCAGGATGTCCCCAAAGCCACACAGGAAGAGCCAGGCGCTATCAGCCCCGGCCACCCCCTGTGTCACCTCCTGTGCCACCTCCTGTCCCCTCTGTCACCTCCTGTCCTCTGTGCCACCTCCTGTGTCACCTCCTGTCCCCTCAGTGTCCCCAAATGTCCCCCAGTGTCCCCGTCCGGGGACACTGGGGGACATTTGGGGGCACTGAGGGGACATTTGGGGGCACTGAGGGGAGATTTGGGGAGATTTGGGGACATTTGGTGACATTTTGGGGACATTTGGGGACATTTGGTGCCCCCCTCAGCCCAGTCCTCATCGCCATCCCCACAGTTCCCGCCCCCACCACCAGCCGCGCAGCGATTGGTCAATTCCAGTGATTGACAAACAAGCTGACCAATCGTCAGCGAGCGGCGCACAAACGCGGAAGCGGCGCCCAAAAAGCAGTGGGTGTCCCCCCCACCTCCTGCGTGCTGCGATTGGGTGACTCATCTGATTGACAGGCGAACGGACCAATGAGAGAAAAGCTCAGTGACAACTAGCCTCACCCCCCTCCGCCCTGTGATTGGCTGATCTCACTGATTGACACCCACATCAACCAATCACCGCCGCGCCGCACCCAACCCGGAAGCACCGCTCTCAAAACGGGAATATTTTGAGGGAAAACCTCGGGATTTTGGGATTTTCCTTTTTTTTTTTATTATTATTCCCCCTCCTCGGGCAGAACCTTCTGGGGCCTCCTCTGCAGCAGCTTCCGCGCAGGGGATCCCTGCAGCTGCCGGAATGCTCGTGAAGCTGGAAAAAAACCGGGAAAATCCCGAAATTCCTCATTTTTCCACCAAAATTCGCAGGATTTTGGGCAATTTTGGGCCATTTTGGGCGATTTTTTGGGATTTTGCTCACCCAGCTGCTCCGAGAGGCCCCTGAGGAAGCTCCGGCTCTCCTCGTGGAATTCCAGCACCATTTTCCCGGCCTGCTGGGCCTCATCCACCTGAAAATCCCCAAAAATTCCCATAAAATTCACATTAAAGCCCCAGAAAAGTAAAAAAAAAAAGAGCAAAATTAGAAATCCCCCCCAAAAAAAAAAACCCAAAAAAATCCCAAAAATTCCCCAAAATCCTCCAAAAAATCCCAAAATTTCCCCAAAACACCAAAAATTCCCATAAAATTCCCCAAAACCCCCTCCAAAAAAATCCCAAAGAAACAAAAAAAATCCCCAAAAAATTGTCTAAAAATTCAAAAAAATCCCCAAAAATCTCCCAAAATCCCCCATAAAAACCCCAAAAATCCACTAAAGTTCCCCAAAAATTCCTCAAAAAATCCCCAGAAATTCCCATAAAACAATCCAAAAAATCCCGAAAAATCCCAAAAAAATCCCCATAAAAATCCCAAAAGTCCCATAAAAACCCAAAAACTTCCCAAGAAATCCCAAAAATTCTCCCCAAAAAAATCCCAAAAATTCCCATAAAACCCCCAAAAAATTCCCCCAAAACCCCCCAACAATCCCCAAAAATCCTAAAAAAAATCCCCAAAACCCCCCAAAAATTCCCATAAAAACCCCCAAAATCCCCAAAATTCCCATAAAACCCCCCAAAAATTCCCCAAAAATCCCCAAAAAAATCCCCTAAAATCCCCCCAAAAAAATCCGCAAAAATCCTAAAAAAATCCCCAAAAATCCCCCAAAAAACTCCAAAAATTCCCATAAAAACCCCAAATATTCTCCCAAAAAATCCCCAAATATTTCTCCCAAAAAAATCCCCCAAAATTCCCATAAAACCCCCCAAATATTCCCCAAAAATCCACAAAAAAATCCCAAAATTTCTCCAGAAATCCACAAAAAAATCCCAAAAATCCACAAAAAAAAATCCCAAAAGTTCTCAGAAAATCCCCAAAAATTCCCCAAGACAAACCCCAAAAATTCCCCAAAATTCCCCCCAAAATATTCTCAAATAAACAAAAAAAAATCCCAAAAATTCCCCAAAAATCCCCATAAATCCCCCCAAAAAATCCCCAAAAATTCCGATAAAACCCCCCAAAATCCCATAAATTTCCCAAATCCGGGTTTTTTCACCCTAAAATCCTCACCAGGAGCCGCAGGGCGGGCAGGGCCGGGCCCTGCTGGGTCAGGATGGCGCCGTAGAAAAAATCCCCAAAATTCCCAAAAATCCCCCAAAAATTCCCATAAAAACCCCCAAAATTCCCCCCAAATTCCATGAAATCCCCCAAATTTCCCAAATTTGGGGTTTTTCACCCCAAAATCCTCACCAGGAGCTGCAGGGCGGGCAGGGCCGGGCTCTGCTGGGTCAGGATGGCGCCGTAGAAAAAAATCCCCAAAATTCCCAAAAATCCCCCCAAAATTCCCATAAAAACTCCCAAAATTCCATGAAATTGCCCAAATTTCCCAAATTTGGGTTTTTTCACCCCAAAATCCTCACCAGGAGCCGCAGGGCGGGCAGGGCCGGGCCCTGCTGGGTCAGGATGGCACCATAGAAAAAATCCCCAAAAATCCCCCAAAAATTCCCATTAAAACCCCCAAAATTCCCCCCAAATTCCATGAAATCCCCCAAATTTCCCAAATTTGGGGTTTTTTCACCCCAAAATCCTCACCAGGAGCCGCAGGGCGGGCAGGGCCGGGCCCTGCTGGGTCAGGATGGCGCCGTAGTCGGGTTTGGAGGCCAAAATTTGGGAATTTTTGGGAATGGCGGGAGGGGCCCCGGGAGGGCTCCCGGCCCGGAGCTGCTCCAAATTCCTGGAAAAACGGGAATTTTGGGGGTAAAAACGAGGATTTTGGGAAACTTGGTTGGTAAACGGGGGGAAATCTGGGGTAAATTCGGGAATTTTGGGGGTAAAAATGGGGATTTTACGGCAAAAAATTGGGAATTTTGGTGTGGAAATTTGGGGATTTTGGAGGTAAAAATGGGGATTTTGGGGGGAATTTTTTGGGTAAAAATGAGGATTTTGGGAAACTTGGTGGTAAATGGGAGAATCTGGGGTAAATTCGGGAATTTTGGGGGTAAAAATGGGAATTTGGGGAGAAAAGGGGGAATTTGGGGATAAAAGGGGGAATTTGGGGCTCAGTGGGGAATTTGGGGATAAAAGTGGGAATTTCGGGGAGAAAAGTGGGTATTTTTGGGATAATTGTAGGAATTTGGGGATAAAAGTGGGAATTTGGGGGTAAAAGTGGGAATTTGGGGATCAATGTGGGAATTTTGGGGATAAAAGTGGGAATTTGGGGATCAATATGGGAATTTTGGGGATAATAGTGGGAATTTGGGGGGTAAATGTGGGAATTTTGGGGAGAAAAGTTGGGAAAGTTGGGAATAAAAGTGGGAATTTGGGGATCAGTATGAGAATTTTGGGGATGAATGTTGGGATTCCGGGGATAAAAGGGGAATTTTGGGGATAAAAGTGGGAATTTGGGGATCAATGTGGAAATCAATGTGGGAATTTTGGGGATAAAAGTGGGAATTTGGGGATCAGTGTGGGAATTTTGGGGATAAAAGTGGGAATTTGGGGATAAATATGGGAATTTTGGGGAAAAAAAAGTGGGTATTTTTGGGATAATTGTGGGAATTTGGGGATCAGTGTGGGAATTTTGGGGATGAATGTTGGGATTCCGGGGATAAAAGGGGGATTTTGTGGGATAAAAGTGGGAATTTTGGGGAGAAAAGTGGGTATTTTTGGGATAATTGTAGGAATTTGGGGATAAAAGTGGGAATTTGGGGGTAAAAGTGGGAATTTGGGGATCAATGTGGAAATCAATGTGGAAATTTTGGGGATAAAAGTGGGAATTTGGGGATCAGTGTGGGAATTTTGGGGATAAAAGTGGGAATTTGGGGATCAATATGGGAATTTTGGGGAAAAAAAAGTGGGTATTTTTGGGATAATTGTGGGAATTTGGGGATGGATGTGAGAATTTTGGGGATGAATGTTGGGATTCCGGGGATGGATGTGAGAATTTTGGGGATGAATGTTGGGATTCCGGGGATAACAGGGGGATTTTGTGGGATAAAAGTGGGGATTTGGGGATCAGTGTGAGAATTTTGGGGATAAAAGTGGGAATTTGGGGATCAGTGTGGGAATTTTGGGGATGAATGTTGGGATTCTGGGGATAAAAGGGGAATTTTTGGGATAAAAGTGGGAATTTGGGGATCAGTGTGGGAATTTTGGGGATGAATGTTGGGATTTTGGGGATGAGTGTGAGAATTTTGGGGATGAATGTTGGGATTTTGGGGATAAAAGGGGGATTTTTGGGACAAAAGTGGGAATTCTCACCTGGAGGCCTCCTGGGAGTGCTGCAGGTGCTGCTGCAGGAGCCGATCCCAGGCCTGGAGCTCCCCGGAGAGGCTGAGGGGGAGGGGACAGGTGGGACAGGTGGGACAGGGACAGGTGGGACAGGTGGGGACAGGTGTCCCCAAGTTAATTCTCAGTATCCCCAGGTGTGCCCAGGTGTGCCCCAGGTGTGTCCCCCAGGTGTGCCCAGCTGTCCCCAGGTGTCTCTCAGGTGTCCCCTCCCCATTCCAGGTGTGTTCCAGGTGTCCCCAAGGTGTCCCCAGAGTGTCCCTAGGTGTCCCCAAGGTGTCCCCAGGTGTGCCCAGGTGTGTCCCAGGTGTGCCCAGGTGTCCCAAAATGTCCCCAGAGTGTCCCCAGGTGTCCCAAAAATGTCCCCAGGTGTCCCCAGGTGTGCCCAGGTGTGCCCAGGTGTCCCAAAAATGTCCCCAGAGAGTCCCCAGGTGTGCCCCAGGTTTCTTCCCAATGTCCCCAGGTGTCCCCAGGTGTGTCCCAGGTGTGCCCAGGTGTGTCCCAGGTGTCCCCAGGTTTCTTCCCAATGTCCCCAGGTGTCCCCAGGTGTGTCCCAGGTGTGCCCAAGTGTGTCCCAGGTGTCCCCAAAGTGTCCCCAGGTGTGCCCAGGTGTGTCCCCAATGTCCCCAGGTGTGCCCAGGTGTCCCAAAAATGTCCCCAAAGTGTCCCGAGGTGTGCCCAGGTGTGTCCCAGGTGTCTTCCCAATGTCCCCAGGTGTGACCCAGGTGTGTCCCAGGTGTCCCCAGGTGTGTCCAGGTGTCCCCAAGTACCCCCAAGGTGTGTCCAGGTGTCCCCAAGTACCCCCAAGGTGTCCCCAGGTGTGCCCCAGGTGTCCCCAGGTGTGTCCAGGTGTCCCCAAGTACCCCCAAGGTGTCCCCAGGTGTGCCCCAGGTGTCCCCAGGTGTCCCCCAGGTGTGTCCCCAATGTCCCCAGGTGTGCCCAGGTGTCCCAAAAATGTCCCCAAAGTGTCCCGAGGTGTGCCCAGGTGTGTCCCAGGTGTCCCCAAGTACCCCCAAGGTGTCCCCAGGTGTGCCCCAGGTGTCCCCAGGTGTCCCTAGCTGTCCCCCAGGTGTGTCCCCAATGTCCCCAGGTGTGCCCACGTGTGCCCAGGTGTCCCAAAAATGTCCCCAGAGTGTCCCCAGGTGTGCCCACCTGGCCATCAGCTGCTTCACCTGAGCCACGGATTCCTCCAGCGCTGGATCCAGGGAATCCCTGTGGGAAAGGACCCAAAATTCCCCAGAAATTCTCAAATTTCGGGGCAAACCTGGCACCAATTCCCCAAAAATTCCCAAATTTTGGGGCAAATCCAGTGAAAACTCCCAAAAATTCCCAAATTTTGGGGTATATCCAGTGAAAATTCCCACATTTTTATTTCCTAAATTTTTTCCCCTTCCCAGCCTGGAATTCCCAATTTTTGGGGATTTCCATAAATTTTTCCCCTTCCCAGCCTGGAAATTCCCAATTTTAAAAATTTCCATATTTTTTCCCTTTTCCAGCCTGGAAATTCCCAATTTTTTTTCCCCCATAAATTTTTCCCCTTCCCAGTCTGCAAATTCCAAATTTTTTGGGATTTCCATAATTTTTTCCCTTTACCAGCCTGGAAATGCACAATTTTTCCAGATTTCCATGAATTTTTCCATTTCCCATGCTGCAAATTCCCAATTTTTTCAGATTTCCATACATTTTTTCCCCTTCCAGCCTTCAAATTCCCAATTTTTTTTTTTATTTCCGTTATTTTTTTTGTCATTCCCAGGGTGGAAATTCCCAATTTTTGGGGATTTCCATAAATTTTTCCCCCTCACAGCCTGGAAATTCCCAATTTTTTTGTTTTTACTTCAATGAATTTTTCATTTCTCATCCTGGAAATTCCCAAATTTTGGGGGTTTTGCCCCAAATTCTCACCCCGGGGTCGGTTCCAGGCAATTCCCGAGGGTCCCATCCTGGATCAGCCTCTGGAGGAACCTCTGGAATTCCTCAGAGCCCCTCTGGACTGGGGAAAAAATAGGAAAAAATGGGAAAAAATGGGATTAGAAACCACCCTGGAATTAATTATTTATTAATTCTTAATTAATTGCTGATTTTTCGAATAGAATTTAGGGATTTCTGGTGGTTTTCCCGATTATTTTTACCCAAATTCCCAACTTTTTTTGGGAATCAAGAACCCCAAGGAGCTGCTCTGACCTTCCCCCAGTTAATTATTGATTAATTATTAATTATCAGTCATTAATTCCATTATTTTCTCGTGTTCCCCCCTTTTTTTCCCCTGAAATTCCTGATTTTTCTGGGAATCAGAAAGACCCAGGAATCCCTCAGGATCCTTTTTCATCCTGCCCCAATTAACAATTAATTAATCATTAATTAACTATTAATTAATCCTCTATTTTAAAAGGAATTTAGCTATCAGCTCCTCTATTTCTGGTCATTTTTCTTGGACTTTTTTACCCAAATTCCCACTTTTTTTTTTTTTTTGGGAAAACCCAGGAATCCCTCAGGACCCCCCCCCCCACCAAAATTAATTCCAAATTAATTCTTAATTAATTATGCTGCTTTTTCCCCAAAAAAACCCAAATTTTTGAGGTCTCCACCCCTCTGGGGAGTTGGAAATTTGGGATTTTGAGGGGGAAAATCCCAAATTTTGGGGATTTCCCAACCTTTGGCAGCGAAAGCCTCGGGGTCGAATCCTTCGGATTCCTCCAGGACCTGCTGCAACTTCCGGGCAGAAAACTGAGGGAAAAAAGGAAAAAAATGGGAAAAATCCAATAAAAAATAGGGGAAAATGAGAAAAATCCAATAAAAATGGGGAAAAACGGGAAAAATCCAATAAAAATGGGGGAAATCCAAGAAAAAATGGGGGAAAAAATTAAAAAAAACAACAAAAAATGGGGAAAAAAAATAGGAAAAATCCAACAAAAAATGGGAAATATTCCAACAAAAAATGGGAAAAACCCAACAAAAAGTGGGGAAAAATGGGAAAATCCAATAAAAATCGGGAAAAAAAAAAAAAAATTGGGAAAATGGGAAAAATCCAACAAGAATGGAGAAAAATGGGGAAAATTCAACAAAAAGTGGGGGAAAATGGGAATAATCCAACAAAAAATGGGGAATGGGAAATATTCCAACAAAAAATGGGAAAAAAAGGAAAAGATGGGAAAAATTTTAAAAAAGGGTGGAAAATGGGAAAATCCAACAAAAATGGAGAAAATTGGGGAAAATCCAACAAAAAAATGGGGAAAAATTGGAAAAATCCAACAAAAAAATGGGAAAAGTTCAATAAAAAAGGGGAAAATGGGAAAAAAATGGGAAAAATGGGAATTATCCACTAAAAAATGGAAAAAAAATCAGCTTTTATCCCAACTTTCTGGGGCTTAAAACTAAGATTTGGAGCCCAATTTTTTTTTTTTTTTTTGTGTTTGAGCAGTCAGGTTAAGGAATTCAAAGATTTTTTTAGGGGGAAAATTCCAGGATTTGGGTAAATTCCAAGATTTTTGAGGTAATTCCATGATTTTCATTAATTTTATGATTTTTAGGAGCTCTTCCACCTCTGAAAGGGCCCAAAAATTCCCAGTATTTGGGCGAATTCCCAAGATTTTGGGTAAATTTAACATTTTTAGGAGCTGCTGCATCCCTGAAAGTACCAAAAAAATTCAAAATTTTGGTAAATTCCAGGGTTATGGCTTAATTCCAAGATTTTGGGTCCATTTAACATTTTCAGGAGCGGCTCCATCCCTGAAAATACCCAGAAATTCCAGGATTTTGGGTGAATTCCAAGATTTAGGTTAATTTTAGGATTTTCAGGAGCTGCTCAAGCCCTGGAAGGAACAAAAAATTCCCAGGATTTTGGGTAAATTCCAGGATTTTGAGTCAATCTTAGGATTTTTAGGAGCTGCTCCATCCCTGAAAATACCCAAAAATTTCAAAATTTTGTGTCAATTCCAAGATTTTGGTTAATTTTAGGATTTTCAGGAGCTGCTCAAGCCCTGGAAGAACTAAAAAATTTCCAGGATTTTGGGTGAATTTACCTGGAAGCTGGAGAGGAGGAGGAGGGAGAGACGTTGGACCTCGGGAAGCTCCAGGCTGATGGATTGGCTCAACCCTGGGAAAAAAAGGGTTAAAAAATGGTTAAAAAATGATTAAAAAATGGTGAAATTCCCCCCCAAAAAAAACCAGCTGGAATTTGGCCCAGAATTCCCCAAAAAGCAGCTGGGAACGGGGCAGGGTGTGGGGAAAATCAGGGAAAAAAGGAGGAAGAAATCAAATTGAAGGAGGAAAATGGGGAAAAGGGGAAAAAATGGAATTTAAGGGGGAAACTGGGAAAAATAAAGATAAAAAGTCACATTTAAGGGTCAAAAATGGAGGGAAATTGGGAAAAAATCAAATTTTAGGATGAAGAATGGGGAAAACAGAAAAAAGGAAAAGGAAAAACCCTATTTAGGGGGAAAAATTGGAAAAAAAGGAGGAAAACATATTTAAGGGGAAAAATGGGAAAAGAAAAAGGAAAAATCCCATTCAGGGGAAAAATGGGAAAAGAAAGAGGAAAAATCCCATTTAAGGGGGAAATGGGAAAATAAATAGGAAAATAATCACATTTAGGGAGAAAAATGGGAAAAGAAAGAGGAAAATTCAATTAATTTTTGATAATTTTAAAATAAATTTAAATTCATCAAAAAAAAAGTTAAAATGAAACGAAAACGAACTTACCTTTTCTTAAAATTAAATATTAGTATTTGAGATATTAATATATTAATTTAATATATTAAGTTAATATATTAATATATTAATTTGATATATTAAGTATTACATTTTTAATTTAAAAATATTTTTATTAATTTTAATATTTGAGATATTAATATATTAAATTAATATATTAAGTTAATATATTAATATATTAATTTGATATATTAAATATTATATTTTAAATTTAAAAATAATTTTAAAAACTTAAATATTAAAAATTAAATATTAAATCAAATTAACGATGAATTCGAACAAAATAACGAAATTTGTATTTAAAATTAAATTGATTTAAATTGAATTTTGAATATAAAATTAAATGAAATTTGAAAATAAAACGAAATTTGAATTTAATATCGATTTTAACTGAATTTTGAATTTGAAAATTAAATGAAATTTGAAAATAAAACGAAATTTGAATTTAATATCGATAGTAAATGAAATTTGAATTTAAAATTAAATTGATTTAAATTGAATTTTGAATATAAAATTAAATGAAACTTAAAAATAAAACGAAATTTTAATTTAATATCGATTTAAATTGAATTTTGAATTTTAAAATTAAATGAAAATTTGAAAATAAAACGAAATTTGAATTTAATATCATTTAAATTGAATTTTGAATTTGAAAATTGAATAAAATTTGAAAATAAAACGGAATTTGAATTTAATATCGATTTAAACTGAATTTTGAATTTGAAAATTAAATGAAATTTGAAAATAAAACGAAATTTGAATTTAATACCGATAGTAAATGAAATTTGAAAATAAAACGAAATTTGAATTTAATATCGATTTAAGTTGAATTCTGAATTTGAAAATTAAATGAAACTTAAAAATAAAACGAAATTTGAATTTAATATCGATTTAAATTGAATTTTGAATTTTAAAATTAAATGAAACTTAAAAATAAAACGAAATTTTAATTTAATATCGATTTAAATTGAATTCTGAATTTGAAAATTAAATGAAATTTGAAAATAAAACGAAATTTGAATTTAGAATTAAAATTTGATTAAAAACCAAAGTTACGCACCGGTGTGGAGCGGGGGCAGCGAGCTGCGGCGGGAGCGCCGCCCCTTGAGGCTGGAGCGGCGCCAGGAGCGGCGCGGGCCCCGCGGGCCCCGGGGCGCGGCCACGGCCGGGGACAGCCGGAACGAGCCCGGGGCCGCCCCGGGGCTGCCCGCGGCTCTTCGCCTCCTCCGGCCCGACGAGCCCGGCGTTCCCTTCGGCAGCGCGGCCGAGCCCGGCTCTGCAATGGGAATTCAGGGTGAGTTAAAAAGGAAATAATAAATATATTTGTGTAAGGTGGAATTTCAGACAAAGCAATCCTTCCTGCACCCACAGACCCAAATCTCACCCAAACCAATCTTCCCTTCACCCAGAGCTCCAAAACTCACCCAAACCAATCTTCCCTGCACCCAGAGCCCCAAATGTCACCCAAACCAATCCTTCCTCCACTGACAGCAGCCAAATGTCACCCAAACCAATCCTCCCTGCACCCAGAGCACCCAAATCTCACCCAAACCAATCCTCCCTGCACCCAGAGCCCCAAAACTCACCCAAACCAATCCTCCCTGCACCCAGAGCCCCAAATTTCACCCAAATCTCACCCAAACCAATCCTTCCTGCACCCAGAGCCCCAAATTTCACCCAAACCAATCCTTCCTGCACCCAGAGCCCCAAATTCCACCCAAATCTCACCCAAACCAATCCTCCCTGCACCCAGAGCCCCAAATCTCACCCAAACCAATCCTCCCTGCACCCAGAGCAGCCAAATTCCACCCAAATCTCACCCAAACCGATCCTCCCTGCACCCAGAGCCCCAAATTTCACCCAAACCAATCCTCCCTGCACCCAGAGCTCTAAATCTCACCCAAACCAATCCTCCCTGCACCCAGAGCCCCAAATTCCATCCAAATCTCACCTAAACCAATCCTCCCTTCACCCAGAGCCCCAAATTTCACCCAAATGTCACCCAAACCAATCCTCCCTGCACCCAGAGCCCCAAATTTCACCCAAACCAATCCTTCCTGCACCCAGAGCCCCAAATCTCACCCAAACCAATCCTTCCTGCACCCAGAGCCCCAAATTCCACCCAAATCTCACCCAAACCAATCCTCCCTCCCCCGATTCCCTTCCCTGCCCTCACCTGGCGCGGCTCCCCGGCTCTCCGTGCTGGCTCCGCCGGACCGTGGCTGAAGGGAAGAACCGTTACCCGCCTGGAACCGCGGCTCCCCCGCGGCTCCCCCCGGCCGAGCCGGACCCTTCCAGCGCTCACCTCGTCCTCCCGCGGCCCGGCCGAGCCCCGCGGGGACGGGGCCGCGGCCGGCCCGGGGGAACCGCCGGTTCCCGCCGCGGTTTCCTCCATGGCGGATTCCCGCCGCTCGCTTGCCCTCAGCGCCGCGCGCATGCGCGGAACCCGCGACGGCTTCGCCGCCAGCATGGCGCGGGCGCGGGGCGGTGCCTGCCCTCACAACGGGGAGGTGCCCGCCCTCACAGCGGACGCGAAACCCGCCCCACCCTTCCCACTTCCCTCGATATTTCCGTCCTTTCCCTCCCCTCAGGACGCTGCCAGTCTTTTCCAGCCCCTCACGATCTTCCTGCCCTTTTCCCGCCCCTCACACCTTCACGTCCTTTTCTCTTCCCTCACGCTCTTCTCGCTCTTTTTCCACCCCTCACGACCTTCCCGCCCTTTTTTAGCCCCTCACGATCTTTCCGCCATTTTCCCTCCCCTTATGATCTTCCCGCCCTTTTCCTCCCCTCAGGATCTTCCCGCCCTTTTCTCTCCCCTCACGACCTTCCCGCCCTTTTCTCTCCCCTCACGACCTTCCCGCCCTTTTCCCGCCCCTCACACCTTCACGTCCTTTTCTCTTCCCTCACACTCTTCTCGCTCTTTTTCCACCCCTCACGACCTTCCCGCCATTTTCCCTCTCCTCACGCTCTTCTCGCCCTTTTTCCTCCCCTCACGATCTTCCCACCCCTCACGATCTTCCCGCCCTTTTTTCTCCCCTCACGATCTTCCCGCCCTTTTTCCTCCCCTCAGGATCTTCCCGCCCTTTTTTAGCCCCTCACGATCTTCCCGCCCTTTTCCCTCCCCTCACGACCTTCCCGCCCTTTTCCTCCCCTCAGGATCTTCCCGCCCTTTTCCTCCCCTCATGATCTTCCCGCCCTTTTCCCACCCCTCATGAACCTCATGCCCACCGAGCCCAAACCCAAGAGAAATAAAAAACCAGAAGAAAAGTGGGGAGAAAAAGGAAAAAAAAAAAAAAAAAAAGGCTTTGGAAGTTTATTTTTTTTGATTAAAAATCTCAACTGAAAGGGGCGGCCTCTGAGCACAGCACTAGAACGGCACAAACCCCCTGGAATTCCCATGGGGAAATCCTGTGGTTCGGCTGTTTTGTGGTGAATTTGGGGGTTTTAATTTGATTTTTGTACTTTTTCCATCAGAAAAAGTAAAGCCGTGGAATTTTCCCGATATGAAATCCCTGGGAATGACTCCAGGGGAAGGTCCGACCTGCGTGTGACGTCCAGCGAGAAGTTTAGTAAAGCAATGTTCCCATTATTGAGATAAATTATTTTTAAAAAGCTGAATTTCCTATAGAAAATTACAATACAGAGAACATCCAATTGCAGTGGAGGGGTTTAACTGGAACTATTCACCTAGAACAGAAATCCCAGCATAAAAAACCGGACGAAACAAAAATAAATCCATTTTTTTCCGCTGTAAAACAAGAGACAAACGCCAAGAGGTTTTTTTTTTTTTTTCCTTCTTCAGGTTTTTCATGTAAAATCCAAAGTTTTTCCTTAAAAAAACTGAATTTTCTGAGGCGAAATGAAATTATAAATAATTCCGAGTCGGCGCTGAGAGGTAGAGGCGGCGCTGCCATCACAATCTATTGGCTTGTTCTGAGGTAATTCATTCATTGCGAGTCAATAATTCCACCGGCCCGAGAGCGATATTAATTAATTAACGTTAATTGACCTCTCTCCTCTCAAAAAGGTCCCAAAATCTCTTTAATTGGAGGCGTCGGAGTTGACGCTGCCGGGGTCTGCGGCGGGGGAGGTGATGGAGGAGGGGGTGGCGGCGTCCTGCCAGCTGCCATTGGCCTGAGGGACATTAAATCATAATTAATTCATGATTAATTAAATTGTAATTAATTAATTAATCATAATTGGCAATAAATAATCAATAAATTATCTATACATGACATAACAGGGCTCTGTGAGTTTGGATGTGAGGGTGGTTTTAAAAGGAAATTGATACCCCAAAAAACCTCCTGCTCCTTTGATTTATAATTTAATATAAGTATAATTTTATATTCATATATATAAGTTTTTTATATATTAATTTTCAATAAACATAATAAATTTCTATTTTTATTTCATGTGTAATATTATGTCAAATATATTTCAAAACATATTAGTAAGTATATGCTTGTAATTTCTACATTTAAATCTAAATTTATGTACTTAAATGAATTTAATGTATAGTAATAACAATAATAGTAGCTCTTTATTATAGAAATTAAAGTATGCATATATAATACATATATATGTAATATATATTGTACATAAATGTATAAACACATATATACGTAATATATATTATACATAAATGCATAAATACATATACGTAGTATGTATTATATATAAATGTATAAATTCAAATATATATGTAATCGATATTATAAATAAATGTATAATTTCTAAAAATACTATACTGTTCATTAATATAAACCGATAATATTTATACAATATAGTTTTATACAATTTTATAGTTTTCTATAATGTTACATAATATACAAATAATTTATACAAATTATACAATAATTTCATATAATTTAATCATTTATATAGTTTAATTTTAATCCAGATTAAATACAAAATGTACTCAAATATTTAAATTTCTATTAATGATATCCATTAAATGTTACATTTGCATATAGTAAATATAGTAATATTAGTAACAACATTAAATATGGTAAAAGGTTGAAAAATTTAAACTAAGGTTTAAAAATTTAAATTTAAAAATGTACAAGTTGGCCAATTAAATTTAATTTTTCCAGCTTTTTCTCCATCCCAACATCAGCCATATGTTGAGGGAAATAATAAAAAATAAAAATTAAAATTAAAATGAATTGAAAATAAAAATAAAAACAAATGGAGAAAATGCAATTTTTGGATAATAATGAGAATAAAACAGAATAAAACAAAGTCACCTCGAGGCGCTGCGTGGAGTACAAAGGGCTCCCCACGAGGGGCTCGAACCTCCCCGAGTGCTGCAGGACGTGGTGCAGGGAATCCAGCTGCAAAATCCAAAAAAAAAAACACAAAAAAAGGGAAAAAAAGCTGAAAAAAAACAGCCTGGAATGCCCGAAATGGGAATTTTTCACTCACAATTTCCATGGGAATAAAGAGTCGGAGCGAGAGGAGGAATTTGAGAATTTGGTAAAAATTTGGGAATTTAAATCAAAATTTCAGGGGATTTTTAATCAAAATTTCAGTGGGGATTTCAAGCGAGAGAAGGGAATTTATGGATTTAATAATGAGATTTTTTAATAGGAATTTGGGTGAGAATTTCAGTGGGAATTTTGGATTTTCAGTGGGAATATCACTGAAAATTTTGGAATTTGAGTGAGAATTTCCCTCCTAATCCCAAGAGGAATTTCAGATTTTCAGTAAAAGCAGAAATTTGAAGAACCCCAAACCTTTAAACAACCCTGAAAATCGCAGGAGGAATTCCTCCGGGATCCAGGGCAGAAATTTGGATTTTTTCCCCATTTTTCCTCACCTGGCTCTGCACGTTGGGAGGGCTCTGGTAGGAATTCAAGGGCTGCAGGTTGAGGAAGGAATCTCCAGAATTTGTCATCTTAAAAGACCCAGAGGAAGCTGAAAAAACACCAAAAAAACCCCCAAAAAATGCAATTAAAATAAAGAATTTTAGTGCATGACAAACCCGCCCAGAATGGTTCTTCAGGTGAGATAGAAAGGGGAATAAATGGAATAAAAATGGGAATAAAAGGGATTTTAAAAGAGAATAAAATGGAATGATAAAGGGAGTAAAATGGAAATAAAAATGAAATAAAATGGAATGAAATGGAAGGAAATAAATGGGAATGAAAATAAAGAAACGGAGGGAAAGTAGATCAAAGGAAATAAAAAATAAATGGCAATAGAAATCAGAAAAAGAATTAAAATGGAAATATAAATAAATAAATGGACATAAAATTCTATAAAAATATGAAACAAAAGGGGATGGGCCCTGGTAGCCAAAATAAATCAAATTAAACCCAAAAAAATCAAATTAAACCCAAATAAACCCAAATCAAAAAGGTCAAACATTGCTCCCAGGAGCCAGAACCGCAGCTCGTTAATTAGCCCAGGTTAATTAGTGATTCTCACCGGAGTTGGGCGAGCAGGGGGCGGGGCCCTGGTAGCCAAAATAAATCAAATTAAACCCCAAAAAATCAAATTAAACCCAAATAAAAAGGTAAAATCACGCTCCCAGCGGGCAGAACCGCAGCTCATTAATTAGCCCGGGTTAATTAACGATTCTCACCGGAGTTGGGCGAGCAGGGCGCCTCCCCCGCGCCCCGGGCCGCGTAGATATTTGCCTCCTCCTGGAACTTGCCCATGTTCTTCTTGTAGCGGATGCGCTTGTTCCCGAACCAGTTGGACACCTGGGAAAGGGAATTCCAGGAATTTTTCCCAAAATCCCACAAATTTGCACCAAAATCCTGGATATTTGCCCCCAAAATCCCATGAAATTTGCTCCAAAATCGCAGAAATTTTCCCCAGAATCAAAAAAAATTTGGCCTGAAAATTCCAGGAATTTGCCCCAAAATCCCAGAAAATTGCCCTAAAATCCTGTGAATTTCCTCCAAAATCCCAGGAATTCGGCCCGAAATCGCAGCAGTTTTCCCGAAATCCTGTGAATTTGCCCAAATCCCAGAAATTTGCCTCAAAATCCCAGGATTTGCCCCAAAATCCCAAGAATTTGCCCAAATCCCAGAAATTTGCCTCAAAATCCCAGGATTTGCCCCAAAATCCCAAGAATTTGTCCCAAAATACCGGGAATTTGCCCCGAAATCCCAGAAATTTCCCCCATAATCTCAGGAATTTGCCTCAAATCCCAGAAATTTGCACCAAAATCCTGGATATTTGCCCCCAAAATCCCATGAAATTTGCTCCAAAACCGCAGAAATTTTCCCCAGAATCAAAAAAATTTGGCCTGAAAATTCCAGGAATTTGCCCCAAAATCCTGGGAATTTCCCCAAAATCCCAGAAATTTCCCCCTAAATCCCAGGATTTTCCCCAGAATCCTGGGGAACTTCCCCCGAAATCCCAAGAATTTGCCCAAATCCCAGAAATTTGCCTCAAAATCCCAGGATTTGCCCCAAAATCCCAAGAATTTGTCCCAAAATCCCAGGAATTTGCCCCAAAATCCCAGAAATTTCCCCCATAATCTCAGGAATTTGCTTCAAATCCCAGAAATTTGCACCAAAATCCTGGATATTTGCCCCCAAAATCCCATGAAATTTGCTCCAAAATCGCAGAAATTTTCCCCAGAATCAAAAAAAAATTTGGCCTGAAAATTCCAGGAATTTGCCCCAAAATCCTGGGAATTTCCCCAAAATCCCAGAAATTTCCCCCTAAATCCCAGGATTTTCCCCAGAATCCTGGGGAACTTCCCCCGAAATCCCAAGAATTTGCCCAAATCCCAGAAATTTGCCTCAAAATCCCAGGATTTGCCCCAAAATCCCAAGAATTCGTCCCAAAATACCAGGAATTTGCCCCAAAATCCCAGAAATTTCCCCCGTAATCTCAGGAATTTGCTTCAAATCCCAGGAATTTGCCCAAAAATCCCAGAAAATTGCCCTAAAATCCTGTGAATTTCCTCCAAAATCCCAGGAATTCGGCCCGAAATCCCGTGAATTTTCCCGAAATCCCGTGAATTTGCCCCAAAAGCGCCCACCTGGGAGACGGTGATGCCGCCCCTGCGGGCCAGCTCCTCCTTGGCCTCCTCGCTGGGGTAGGGGTTGCTGAGGTGGGAGTAGAAATACTCGTTCAGCACCTCGGTGGCCTGCTTGCTGAAATTGCGCCGCTTCCGCCTGCGGGACAGGGAAATTCCATTTATTGGGGAGAAAACGGGGAATAAAGCCATTTATTTGGGGTAAAACTTGGGTTTGGAGGGCAAAAATGGGAAATAAAGCCATTTATTTGGGGTAAAATGGGAAATAAAGCCATTGGTTTGGGGTAAAATGGGAAATAAAGGCATTTATTTGGGGTTAAATGGGGAATAAAGCCATTTATTTGGGGTAAAACATGGGTTTGGAGGGCAAAAGTGGGAAATAAAGCCATTTATTTGGGATAAAATGGGAATTATTTGGGGTAAAATGGGAAATAAAGCCATTTATTTGGGATAAAATGGGAATTATTTGGGGTAAAATGGGAAATAAAGCCATTTATTTGGGATAAAATGGGAATTATTTGGGGTAAAATGGGAAATAAAGCCATTGATTTGGGGTAAAACTTGGGTTTGGAGGGCAAAAATGGGAAATAAAGCCATTTATTTGGGGTAAAATGGGAAATAAAGCCATTAATTTGGGGTAAAATGGGGAATAAAGCCATTTATTTGGGATAAAACAGGAAATAAAGCCATTTATTTCGGGTAAAACAGGGGCTTGGAGGGCAAAAATGGGAAATAAAGCCATTTATTTGGGGTAAAACTTGGGTTTGGAGGGCAAAAATGGGAAATAAAGGCATTTATTTGGGATAACATGGGAAATAAAGCCATTTATTTGGGATAAAAATGGGAAATAAAGACATTTATTTGGGGTAAAATGGGAAATAAAGCCATTGATTTGGGGTAAAATGGGAAATAAAGGCATTGATTTGGGGTTAAATGGGAAATAAAGCCATTTATTTGGGATAAAACAGGAAATAAAGCCATTGATTTGGGGTAAAACAGGGGCTTGGAGGGCAAAAATGGGGAATAAACTCAATTATTGGGATAAAATGGGAAATAAAGCAATTTATTTAGGGTAAAACATGGGTTTGTAGGGCAAAAATGGGAAATAAAGGCATTTATTTGGGATAAAATGGGAAATAAAGCCATTTATTTGGGGTAAAACTTGGGTTTGGAGGGCAAAAATGGGAAATAAAGACATTGATTTGGGATAAAATGGGAATTAATTGGGGTAAAATGGGAAATAAAGCCATTTATTTGGGATAAAATGGGAATTATTTGGGGTAAAATGGGAAATAAAGCCCACATATTTCCATGAAAACCCCACATTTTTCCATGAAATACACATATTTTTCAATGAAATATCCATATTTTTCCACACATTGGAGGAATTCTCCCCCCAAATTCTCTCACCTGGCATTGAGGAACCGGGACCTGAGGATCACAACTGCCTCGCCAAACTTGCTGTGGTTGACACCCACCCAAAAATATCCACATTTTTCCATGAAATACCCACATTTTTCCATTAAATGTCCTCATTTTTCCATTAAATACCCACATTTTTCCATGAAATACCCACATTTTTCCATGAAATACCCATATTTTTCCATTAAATACCCACATTTTTCCATGAAATATCCACATTTCTCCATGAAATACTCACATTTTTTCATGAAATACCCACATTTTTCCACGAAATATCAATATTTCACCATGAAACATCCACATTTTCCATAAGTTATCCATATTTTTCCATCTGTTTGAGGAATTTTCCCCCAAAATTCCCTCACCTGGTGTGGAGGAACCGGGACCTGAGGATCACGACGGCCTCGCCAAACTTGCTGTGGTTGACACCCACCCAAAAATATCCACATTTTTCCATGAAATACCCACATTTTTTCCATGAAATACCCACATTTTTCCATGAAATACCCACAGTTTTCCATGAAATACCCACATTTCACCATGAAACATCCACATTTTCCATAAGTTATCCATATTTTTCCATGAAATATCCTTATTTTTCCACCTGTTTGAGGAATTTTTCCCCAAAATTGCCTCACCTGGTGTGGAGGAAGTGGGACCTGAGGATCACGACGGCCTCGCAGGTGCTCTGCTTGAGCTGAGCTTGCCATGGATGTCACCCACCCAAAAATATCCAAGATTTTCCATGAAAAATCCATATTTTTCCACACATTGGAGGAATTTTCTCCCCAAATTCTCTCACCTGGCATTGAGGAACCGGGACCTGAGGATCACGACGGCCTCGCCGAAATTGCTGTGGTTGATCCCCACCCAAAAATATCCACATTTTTCCATGAAATATCCATCTTTTTCCATGAAATACCCACAGTTTTCCATGAAATACCCACATTTTTCCATGAAATACCCACATTTTTCCATGGACTATCCATATTTTTCCATTAAATGTCAATATTTTTCCATGAAATGTCCACATTTTTCCACGAAATATCCATATTTCACCATGAAATATTCACATTTCACCATGAAACATCCACATTTTCCATAAGTTATCCATATTTTTCCATGAAATATCCATATTTTTCCACCTGTTTGAGGAATTTTCCCCCAAAATTCCCTCCCCTGGCGTGGAGGAAGCGGGACCTGAGGATCACGACGGCCTCGCAGGTGCTCTGCTTGAGCTGAGCTTGCCATGGATGTCACCCACCCAAAAAAAATCGTATTTTTCCACCTGTTTGAGGAATTTTTCCCCAAATTCTCTCACCTGGCGTCGAGGAAGCGGGACCTGAGGATCATGACGGCCTCGCAGGTGCTCTGCTTGAGCTGCACCTGGATGGAGCTGAACTTGCCGTGGATGACGCCCACCATGCGCTCGATCTCCTTGGGCGCGATCGGCCGCGTGCGGCTCTGCTCCCGCAGCAGGTTCAGCACGTGCGTGGTGAACTCGCTGCACGCCTGGCACGGGGGGAAAAAAACGGGGGAATTAGGAAAGGAATTCTCACAGAAACAGCTCAAAATTCCCACATAAACAGTCCAAAAATTCCCACCAAAACGCCCCAAAAATTCCCACACAAACAGCCCAAAATTCCCACAAAAACACTCCAAAAATTCCCACCAAAACGCCCCAAAAATTCCCACAGAAACAGCTCAAAATTCCCACCAAAACACTCCAAAAATTCCCACCAAAACGCCCCAAAAATTCCCACAAAAACACTCCAAAAATTCCCACACAAACAGCTCAAAATTCCCACAAAAACACTCTAAAAATTCCCACACAAACAGCTCAAAATTCCCACATAAACAATCCAAAAATTCCCACAGAAACAGCCCAAAATTCCCACCAAAACACTCCAAAAATTCCCACGAAAACACTCCAAAAATTCCCACACAAACAGCCCAAAATTTCCACAAAAACACTCCAAAAATTCCCACAGAAACAGCCCAAAATTCCCACAAAAACACTCCAAAAATTCCCACACAAACAGCCCAAAATTCCCACCAAAACACTCCAAAAATTCCCACACAGACAGCCCAAAATTCCCACATAAACAATCCAAAAATTCCCACACAAACAGCCCAAAATTCCCACATAAACAATCAAAAAATTCCCACAAAAACACTCCAAAATTCCCACCAAAACACTCCAAAAATTCCCACACAAACAGCCCAAAATTCCCACCAAAACACTCCAAAAATTCCCACCGAAACGCCCCAAAAATTCCCACACAAACAGCCCAAAATTCCCACAAAAACACTCCAAAAATTCCCACACAAACAGCCCAAAATTTCCACAAAAACACTCCAAAAATTCCCACAAAAACGCTCCAAAAATTCCCACACAAACAGCCCAAAATTCCCACCAAAACACTCCAAAAATTCCCACACAAACAGCCCAGAATTCCCACAAAAACACTCCAAAAATTCCCACACAAACAGCCCAAAATTCCCACAAAAACACTCCAAAAATTCCCACACAAACAGCCCAAAATTCCCACAAAAACACTCCAAAAATTCCCACACAAACAGCCCAAAATTCCCACCAAAACACTCCAAAAATTCCCACAGAAACAGCCCTAAATTCCCACAAAAACACTCCAAAAATTCCCACCAAAAAACTCCAAAAATTCCCACACAAACAGCCCAAAATTCCCACAAAAACACTCCAAAAATTCCCACAGAAACAGCCCAAAATTCCCACCAAAACACTCCAAAAATTCCCACAGAAACAACCCAAAATTTCCACAAAACCCCTCCAAAAATTCCCACAAGAACACCCAAAAATGCCCAAAATTCCCACCAAAAAAACCCCCAAATATCCCTCGAAAACACACCAAAATTCCCAGAAAAACACTCCCAAATTCCCACAAAACACTGAAAAACCCCCAATATTCCCACAAAACCACAGAAAATAACCCCAAAATTCCCACAAAACCCCCCCAGCATTCCCACAAAAGTCCTCCAAAATTCCCACAAAACCACCCCAAAAACCCCAAAATTCCCAGCAAAACACAGAAAACCCCTGAAATTCCCACCAAAACCACCCTGAATTCCCACAGAAACACCGAAAACCCACAGAACCACCCTCAAAAAAACCCAAAATTTCCACAAAACCCCCAAAATTTCCCCAAAAATATACCCCCAAATTCCCCCAAAACCCCCCAAATCCCCACAAAACCCCCCAGATCCCCCCAAAACCCCCCAAATCCCCACAAAACCCCCCAAATCCCCACACAAACCCCATTTCCCGCGCGGGAAGATCACCTGGTCGTACTTCTCCAGCTCCGAGTGGAAGATCTGCCGGATCTGCGCCAGCTTGGCGCGGTAATCCGAGTGCTCGATGCCGTGGTCGTGGGGACAAGCCCCCGGCGGGCCCATCCCGATTTTCCCGGGTCCCTCTCCCGCTTTTCCGGGCACTTCTGCCGCTTTTCCCGGCCCCTCTCCCGGTTTTCCGGGTGCTTCTCCCGGTTTTCCCGGGCGGGAGCGGGCTCGCTCCGGGCCCGCCACGCCCTCGGCCAGCAGCATGTTGTCCAGGCGCAGCAGCTGCGCGTCAGGAGGGTCCGCCTCAGGCAGGCTGCGAACGCTGAGGGCTGCGAAAAGGCGGGAAGCGTGAAATAGCGGGGGGAATGAGGGGAAAAGGGGAAAAAAAAGGGGGAAAATGGGGGGAAAACGGGGGGAAAATGGGGGAAAAAAGAGGGGGAAAATGGGGGAAAAAAGAGGGGGGAAATGTGGGGAAAAATGTGGGAAAAAATGTGGGAAAACGGGGGAAAAAAGAGGGGGGGAATGTGGGAAAATGGGGGAAAAAAGGGGGAAAAAGTGGGAAAAAATGTGGGAAAACGGGGGGAAAAAAGGGGGGGAATGTGGGAAAACGGGGGAAAAAAGAGGGGGAAAATGGAGGAAAAAAGAGGGGGAAAATGGGGGAAAAAAGAGGGGGAAACGGGGGGAAAAAAGGGGTGGGAATGTGGGAAAATGGGGGGGAAAAAAGGGGGAAAATGTGGGAAAACGGGGGGAAAATGGGGGAAAAAAGAGGGAAAACGGGGGGAAAAAAGGGGAGGGAATGTGGGAAAACGGGGGGAAAATGGGGGGAAAAGGAGGGGGAAAATGGGGGAAAAAAGAGGGGGAAAATGGGGGAAAAAAGAGGGGGGAATGTGGGAAAACGGGGGGAAACGGGGGGAAAATGAGGGGAAATGGGGGGGAAAATGTGGGAAAAAAAGTGGGAAAACGGGGGGAAGAAAGGGGAAAATGTGGGAAAATATGAGGGGGAAAATATGAGGGGGAAAATGTGGGAACACGGGGGGAAATATGGGGGGGAAATGAGGGGAAATGGGGGGGAAAATGAGGGAAAAGGAGGGAAATGAGGGGGAATGTGGAAAAATGGGGGGGGAAATGTGAGAAAATATGGGGAAAATATGAGGGGAAAAATGTGGGAAAACGGGCGGAAACATGGGGGGAAATGTGGGAAAATGAGGGGAAACGGGGGGGAAAATGTGGGAAAAAATGTGGGAAAACGGGGGGAAGAAAGGGGGGGGAATGTGGGAAAACGGGGGAAAAAAGGGGGGGAAAATGTGGGAAAATGGGGGGGAACGGGGAAAATGAGGGGAAATGGGGGGGAAAATGTGGGAAAAAATGTGGGAAAACGGGGGGAAGAAAGGGGGGGGGAATGTGGGAAAACGGGGGGAAATGAGGGGAAATGGGGGGGGAAATGTGGGAAAATGGGGGGAAACGGGTGGAAAATGAGGGGAAAATGGGGGAAAAAAGAGGGGGAAAATGTGGGAAAATGGGGGGAAAAAAGAGGGGGAAAATGTGGGAAAAAATGGGGGGAAACGGGGGGAAAATGAGGGGAAATGGGGAAAATGTGGGAAAAAATGTGGAAAAACAGGGGGAAGAAGGGGGGGAATGTGGGAAAATGGGGGAAACGGGGGGAAAATGAGGGGAAATGGGGGGCAAAATGTAGGAAAAAATGGGGGAAAACGGGGAGAAGAAAGGGGAAAATGTGGGAAACTATGAGGGGGAAAATATGAGGGGGAAAATGTGGGAACACGGGGGGAAATATGGGGGGGAAATGAGGGGAAATGGGGGGGAAAAGGAGGGAAATGAGGGGGAATCTGGAAAAATGGGGGGGGAATGTGAGAAAATATGGGGATAATATGAGGGGAAAAATGTGGGAAAACGGGGGGAAACATGGGGGGAAATGGAGGGGAAACGGGGGGGGAAATGGGGAGGAAATGTGGGAAAACAGACGAAATATGAGGGGAAATGTGGGGGAAAATTAGGGGAAAAATGTGGGAAAACGGGGGGAAGAAAGGGGGGGGAATGTGGGAAAATGGGGGGAAAAAAGGGGGAAAATGTGGGAAAACGGGGGGGGAAATGGGGGAAAATTGGGGGAAAAAAAGGGGAGAAATGTGGGAAAACGGGGGGAAATATGGAGGGAAATGGGGGGGAAAATGAAAGAAAATATGAGGGAAAATGGGGGTGGGGGGAATGTGGGAAAATGGGGGGGGAAATGTGGGAAAATATGAGGGGGAAAATATGAGGGGGAAAATGTGGGAAAACGGGGGGAAATATGGAGGGGAAATGGGGGGGAAAATGAGGGAAAATGGGGAAGAAAATGAAGGAAAATGGAGGGAAAACGGAGAAAATGAAGAAAAATAGGAAAAATTGGGGAAAAAAATTGGGAAAAAAAAATTGGGAAAACTGGGGGGAAATGGGAAAAATGAGGGAAGAAAAAGGGGAAATAGGGAAGAAAATAAGGGAAAGCGGGGAAGAAATGAGGGAAAATGGGAAAAAATGAGGGGAAACTGAACAAATGAAGAAAAAATGAAGGAAATATGAGGGAAAGCAGAGGAAAAATGAGGAAAGATGGGAAAATTTGGAAAAAAATAGGAAAAACGGGGAAATGGGGAAAAATGAGGAAAAGTGAGGAAAAGTGGAAAAAAATTTGAAGAAAAATTGGAAAATTAGGAAAAATAGAGAAAAAATTAGGAAAAATTGAGGAGAAAAAGTGAGATTTGAGGGGGAAAATGGGAACAAAAAGGAGAAATCCAGACCTGTTTTTTCTTTGATTTCACAGAGGACGCTGAACAGGGCCGGCTTCATCCTGTGGCAGTTCAGGGCGTGCTTCCTGCAAAAAACATGGAAAAATCAGCCCCAAAATCCATTAAAAAACCACCAAATTAGGGTGATGTCATGGGAAGAGCAGGTGAGTGTAGAAAATCCTGGGAAAAATGGGAAAATCTGAGGGAAAATGGGAATTTTGGTTTTTTTTTTTAATTTCATCTCATTTTTCTAGAAGCAAAATTCCTAATTTTCCGGAATTTTGAGCTAAATTCCACATTAAAAAAGGGGGAAATCCACCGGATGAAAAATCCACCTCAAAATCTCTTTTTTTTTTTTTTACTTCTTTTGAGCCCTTTTTTACCTCAGAAAAATCTATTTATAGCTGAATCCCATGGATTTTTAAATATATATTCCCAAAATTCCCCAGTTTTCCAAGGTTTGGGCCCAAATTCCACCGGGAATAATCCTCTGTGGAAACTCCCTCAAAATCCTCTCTTTTTTTGCTGCTTTTGAGCTCTTTTTCCCCTCAGAAAACCCATAAAAATTCCACTTTACTCTCATTTTTCCCACCAAATCCCGATTTTCCCGCCCTGCGAACCTCCCCAATCCGGGCTCCCCATCAGCCCCGCCCCAAATCCTGGGATTTCCCCTCAAATCCTTGGAATTTTTCCCTCAGAACCTCGCGGGTTTTGCCCAAAAAGTCGGGATTTTGCCCTAAAAAAAACCCAAAAAAACAGCGGGGAAAAAAAAAAAAAAAAAAAAAAAAAAAAAACGGGAGGCGCGGCGGGAGAACAAAGGCGGCTCCGATCCCATTGTCCTCAAAAAAAACAGGAATGTGAGGGGAAAATCCCACCAAAACCCCCCCATTTTGGGACTAAAACCTTCGATTTAGGTCCCCGAAGGCAGCGCTGGCTAATTAAGTAATTAATAATTAATACTCATTAATTATTCATTCATGAAGTCCCGCCCAGCTCCTCCCTGCCGGGTCCGCTTCCTGCCCTAAATTGGGAGCTTGGATGTGAAAATTTCTAATTTTGGGACTTTTCAAGGGCTTGGGAAATCCCTAAAATTTGCATTTTTAATAGAAAATTAATAATTAATCCTTAATGAATGGCTGGAAACATCTCAAATCCAAAAACTTCACAGACAAGGGGAAATAAAAGTGGATTTTCCATGAAAAGTGCTGGAAAATTTGGAAGCAGATTGGTGGGTTTGGGTTAATATTGAAAGGATTTGGGTTAAAAAAAGCCCATTCCTCACTTTATGGGAATTAAAACTCCTGACAAATTCAAAATTATCCTGAATATCCCAAAATTCTCCTCAGTATTCCATGAATTCCACATTTAAGAAATCCCTAATGGAGCTGCAGGTGGGGAATGCCCAAAACAACGCCAGGGAAGGGCAAAAAAAGGGAATTTCGCAAGAAAAATGGACAATTCCATCCCAACAAACAACCCAAAAAATTACTTTAACCCCAAATTTTGAGGGTTTGGAGGGAAAACTCCTCCCGAAATTCCAAATAATCCACGGAAACAGCTGGAATTTGGGGCTGCCACAACCAGAAAGGGCCAAATTTTGGGGCGAGATAAGGGAAAACGGAGACTTTTATCAGCTCCCTGAATTAGGACCACTCCCAGCTCCCTCAAAACCGCGGGAATGAGGGGAAAACGCCCCAAAAAAAGGCCAATTTTTGTAGGATTTGAGGCATTTCCCTCCCGGAGCAGCAACTAATGCAGTGTTAATTACCCCCAGTTAATTAAGCAATGCAGAACCCACCAAAATCCTGGAATTCTGCTCATTCCCAGCTCTGGTTTTCCCTAAAATTCAGGAATTCCTGGTGTGGATGAAGGATTTATTCCAAATCACCCCAAACTGGGGGTCTCACCCCATCCTGGCCAAAATTCCAGCCCCAAAGCTCCACTTTTCCCATTCCTGGGGTTCTTTGCCCCATTCCCAGTGGGGTTTTTCCAATTCCCAGTGGGATTTCCCCCACTCCTGGAGGTTTTGCCCCATTCCCAGTGGGATTTTCCCCATTTTTCAGTGGGATTTTCCCCATAATTCTTAAGTTTTTCCCTCAATCCTGGAGTTTTTTCCCCAATTCCGGAGGGTTTTCCCTCATTCCCAGTGAGGTTTTCCCCATTCCAAGTGATTTTTGTCCCATTTCTGGGTTTTTTTTCCCCACATTCACAACGGGTTTTCCCCATTTCCAGCAGTTCTGCCTGGGATTGTCCTGCCTGACCCCAAAAACTGCTGGGAATGGGGTAAAAACCCCGGGAATTGGGAAAATCCCACAGGGAATGGGGTAAAGTCCCTGGAAATGGGACAAAATCCCAAAGGAATGGGGTAAAATTCCCAGGAATGGGGGAAATCCCAGAGGGAATGGGGAAAATCCCTGGAAATAGGACAAAACCCCCAGGGAATGGGGTAAAAAGACCAGGAATGGGGCAAAACTCACTGGAAATGGGGAGAAAACACCAGGAATGGGGAAAACCCACTGGAAATGGGGAGAAAACACCAGGAATTGGGTAAAAAGACCAGGAATGGGGCAAAAACTCACTGGAAATGGGGAGAAAACACCCGGAATGGGGCAAAACTCACTGGAAATGGGGGGAAACACCAGGAATGGGGTAAAACCACTTGGAATGGGGCAAAACCCACTGGAAATGGGGAGAAAAGACCAGGAATTGGGAAAACTCACTGGAAATGGGGGGAAAACACCAGGAATGGGGTAAAACCACTTGGAATGGGGCAAAACCCACTGGAAATGGGGAGAAAACACCAGGAATGGGGTAAAACCACTGGAAATGGGGGGAAAACACCAGGAATGGGGTAAAACCACCTGGAATGGGGCAAAACCCACTGGAAATGGGGAGAAAACACCAGGAATGGGGTAAAACCACTGGAAATGGGAGGAAAACACCAGGAATGGGTAAAACCACCTGGAATGGGGCAAAAACGTGTGGGAAAGGGGGAAATCCGCTGGGAATAGGACAGAAAGCCTGGGAATGGGGCAAAAGCCTTGGAATGGGGTAAAAGGACTCTGGCAATGAGGCAGAACCCCGAGGGAATGGGACAAAATGGACAAAATCCCCAAGAATTGCCCCCAAAGCGGGAAGGAGCTTTAGGGAAGAAGCGGGAGGCTCAGCCGGGGATGCGGGGTCTGAGGGGAGCGGGAAAACCGGGAATAGCGGGGAAGTTTCGCCCCCAAACCTCTCCCTCAGTGTCCCCGCGGTGTCCCCTCAGTGTCCCCTCAGCGTCCCCTCGGTGTCCCCGCGCTGAGTCACGGCCGTGCCGGTGTCCCCGGTGCCCGTTGACGGTGTCCCCTCGCCGTACCTGGCCTGGGCCTCATCCAAGCTCTGGTCGGTGATGGCCATGATCTGCTGCAGGACATCGCCGGTGTCGTGCTGCGCTGGCCGCGCTGCTGGCCCTGAGGGTGGCCCTGAGGGTGGCCCTGAGGGTGGCCCTGAGGGTGGCCCTGAGGGTGGCGGGTCCCCGCCAGCAGCGGGGGGAGGTGCTGGCGGAAGAGACCCCACCAAGGCCACCCCGGGCATCAGCCGCGGCGCGGCCTCCATGGGCGGGCCTGGAGCCGCGGGGCCGGCGCGACAAATCGCGACAAATCGCGACAGAGCCGCCACAGGACCCTCGCCGAGCTGGCGGCCACAGCGCCACCCCCCCCCCGACCCCCCCGCGATGCCGCCGTTGTGGTCACGCCCAGGCTTGGCCACGCCCCCTTCCCGCCGCGCCCACGGGAGGCCACGCCCCCTCCTGAGGGGACGCCCTTCCCGCCGTTGCGCGTGGCCACGCCCCCACGGTGGGACGAGATTCCCGCCTTCAGCGTAGCCACGCCCTCTCTCTGACCACGCCTACTTGTGGCCACGCCCCTTATCACGTCTGTTGTTTCCATGGCAACGTTAGCCACGCCCACCCAACGTTAGGCCACGCCCATTTCCCATAGGCCACACCCCCGGGTCCAGATTATTCCTGATTTTCCCCTTTTTCCACCCAAAAATTTGGATTTTGTGCTGCTCACAGCCCCGTTTTGGGCCATTTTGAGGCTTCCGGGGTTGGATCCTAACAAAGCAGAGCTTTGATCCCATTTTTGGGATAAAAACAGAGGGAAAAACGAAGGAATTAAAGGAAAATTAAAGGAATAAATGGGGAAAATGAAGGAATTAAAAGAAAAAATAAAGGAATCAATGAAAGGATAAATGTAAAAATAAAGGAATATCAGGGAAAATGCAGGAATTGAAGTTTAAAAATTCCCATTCAGGAGCAATTCTAATTTTGGAGGAAGTTTTGCCTGGAAAAATCCCAGAGAATCCGGAAAAATCCAATTTAATCCATGGAATTCTGCAGCCAAGGTGGGAAAAACCACCTGGTTCCACTCCAGTATCCCTGGCAATTCCCAGAATTGTCGTGGAAGTTTTCCAGGATCGAGGAAAAAATAGGGAAAAAAAAAAAAAAAAAGGGAAATTTTGTCTTTTTCTCAGCATTCCCGAATCCTGGGATTTGTGGAATTTTCAGGGAAAATTCTGCACTCACAATTCCCAATCCCTGCCCTCAGAATCCCCAAATTCCGGGGGATTTCTGAGCTTTTCCAGGGAAAAATCTGCCCTCGGAATTCCCAAGTTCTGCCCTCGGAATTCCCAAGTTCTGCCCTCGGAATTCCCAAGTTCTGCCCTCGGAATTCCCAAGTTCTGCCCTCGGAATTCCCAAATTCCCAAACCCCCCCAGGATTCCTGAGCCTTTTCCAAGGAAAAACGACTCCGGGTTAAATCCAGTCTTTAATGGGAATTCTGCTCCGAGGGTTTCCCACAAAACCTGGAGGTTTCCAGGGAAAAATCCAACGTGGAGCCCCCCTGGAATCCAAAATTCTTCTCAATCCTTGATCCACCAGGAGTTTTCCAAGGAAATTTGGATTTTGGAGCCCACCAGGAATCCGAGGTTCTCCCAAATCCCACAAAACCACCTCGATCCTGAGTTTTCCATGGAAATTTGGATGCTGGAGCCTCCCAGACCCCAAAATTCTTCTCAATCCTTGATCCCACCAGGAGTTTTCCAAGGAAATTTGGATTTTGGAGCCCACCAGGACTCTGGGACTCTCCCAAATCCCAAAAAATCAATTTATCCTTGACCCACCAGGAGTTTTCCAAGGAAATTTGGATTTTGGAGCCCCCCAGGAATCCAAAATTCTTCTCAATCCTTGATCCCACCAGGAGTTTTCCAAGGAAATTTGGATTTTGGAGCCCACCAGGAATCCGAGGTTCTCCCAAATCCCACAAAACCACCTCGATCCTGAGTTTTCCATGGAAATTTGGACGCTGAAGCCTCCCAGACCCCAAAATTCTTCTCAATCCTTGATCCCACCAGGAGTTTTCCATGGAAATTTGGATTTTGGAGCCCACCAGGACTCTGGGATTCTCCCAAATCCCAAAAAATCACTTTATCCTTGATCCCTCCAGGAGTTTCCCAAGGAAATTTGGATTTTGGAGTCCCCCAGGAATCCAAAATTCTTCTCAATCCTTGATCCCACCAGGAGTTTTCCAAGGAAATTTGGATTTTGGAGCCCACCAGGAATCCAAGGTTCTCCCAAATCCCACAAAACCACCTCGATCCTGAGTTTTCCATGGAAATTTTGATGCTGGAGCCTCCCTGGGCTCCAAAATTCTTCTCAATCCTTGATCCCACCAGGAGTTTTCCAAGGAAATTTTGACGCTGGAGTCCCCCAGGAATCCAAAATTCTTCTCAATCCTTGATCCCACCAGGAGTTTTCCAAGGAAATTTGGATTTTGGAGCCCACCAGGACTCTGGGATTCTCCCAAATCCCAAAAAAATCACTTCATCCTTGTTCCCACCAGGAGTTTTCCAAGGAAATTTGGATTTTGGAGCCCACCAGGACTTTGGGACTCTCCCAAATCCCAAAAAAATCGCTTCATCCTTGATGCCACCAGGAGTTTTCCATGGAAATTTTGATGCTGGAGCCTCCCTGGAATCCAAAATTCTTCTCAATCCTTGATCCCACCAGGAGTTTTCCAAGGAAATTTGGATTTTGGAGCCCACCAGGACTCTGGAGTCTCCCAAATCCCAAAAAATCAATTTATCCTTGATCCCACCAGGAGTTTTCCAAGGAAATTTGGATTTTGGAGTCCCCCAGGAATCCAAAATTCTTCTCTATCCTTGATCCCACCAGGAGTTTTCCATGGAAATTTGGATTTTGGAGCCCACCAGGAATCCAAGGTTCTCCCAAATCCCTCAAAACCACCTCGATCCTGAGTTTTCCATGGAAATTTGGATGCTGGAGCCTCCCTGGGCTCCAAAATTCTTCTCAATCCTTGATCCCACCAGGAATTTTCCATGGAAATTTGGATTTTGGAGCCCACCAGGAATCCAAACCCCTCCTCAACCCCACAATCCCTCCTCCACCACGACTTTCCCAAGAAAAATTCCCACCTCGGAGCCCCACAGCCCTTTGGGCCGCACCCAAAAAAACCCCAAAAATCCCAAAAAAACCCCAAAAATCCCAAAAAAAACCCCAAAAAACCCCTAAATGGAAGAATCGACGGTGAAGTGGCCGTTGTGGGAGCTCAGCCCTCGCTCCGGAGCGGCGTATTTGGAATTCCGGAGGCACGGGAAGCACAGGATCCGTCGGAAGGTGTTCCTCATCTCGTTATCGCGCCACGAGTAAACGATGGCGTTAATGAGGGAGTTAATTTCGGCCAGCAGCAGCACGTACTTCTCCACGGCCAGAACGTCGCAGCTCTGGCAGCCCAGCCCGTCCAGCAGCAGAACCACCTGGCCCGGGGTCCAGCACACCACGAAGGCACCTGGAAAAACGGGAAAAATGGGAAAAAATGGGAATTTTTGGTGTTTTTTGGTCACTTCCTGGCTGGGATTTCAGTTCTTTGTGGCCTGAAGAATTCCAGGATAAAATCGTTCCATGGAATCCCTGTGGATTCCAATCTTTGAGGGAAAAAGATCCAGGAGAGCCCAAAGGCACCTGGAAAAGTGGGAAAAAATGAGAAAAAATGGGAATTTTTGGTGTTTTTGGTCACTTCCTGGATGGGATTTCAGTTCTTTGTGGTCCAAAGAATTCCAGGATAAAATCGTTCCATGGAATCCCCAAATCCCCGTGGATTCCAATCTTTGAGGGAAAAAGATCCAGGAGAGCCCAAAGGCACCTGGAAAAACGGGAGAAAAATGACAAAAAATGGGAATTTTTGGTGGTTTTTGGTCACTTCCTGGATGGGATTTCAGTTCTTTCTGACCCAAAGAATTCCAGGATAAAATCGTTCCATGGAATCCCTGTGGGGAATCTTGGCAGAAGAATGAGATGAGGGAAAAAAGATGGGGAAAAGATCCAGGAGAGCCCAAAGGCACCTGGAAAAACGGGAGAAAAAAGGAAAAAAATGGGAATTTTTGGTGTTTTTTGGTCACTTCCTGGATGGGATTTCAGTTCTTTCCGACCCAAAGAATTCCAGGATAAAATCGTTCCATGGAATCCCCAAATCCCCGTGGATTCTGATCTTTGAGGGAAAAAGATCCAGGAGAGCCCAAAGGCCACTGGAAAAAAGGTGAAAAAAGGAAAAAAATGGGAATTTTTGGTGTTTTTTGGTCACTTCCTGGATGGGATTTCAGTTCTTTGTGGCCTGAAGAATTCCAGGATAAAATCGTTCCATGGAATCCCCAAATCCCTGTGGATTCTGATCTTTGAGGGAAAAAGATTCACTAGAGCCCAGATGCACCTGGAAAAATGGGAAAAAAATGAGAAAAAATGGGAATTTTTGGTGTTTTTGGTCACTTCCTGGCTGGGATTTCAGTTCCTTGTGGCCTGAAGAATTCCAGGATAAAATCGTTCCATGGAATCCCCAAATCCCTGTGGATTCTGATCTTTGAGGGAAAAAGATTCATTAGAGCCGAAATGCACCTGGAAAAATGGGAAAAAAAGGAGAAAAAATGGGAATTTTTGGTGTTTTTTGGTCACTTCCTGGCTGGGATTTCAGTTCTTTGTGGCCTGAAGAATTCCAGGATAAAATCGTTCCATGGAATCCCTGTGGGGAATCTTGGCAGAAGAATGAGATGAAGGAAAAAAGATGGGAAAAAGGGTCACTAGAGCCGAAATGCACCTGGAAAAATGGGGAAAAAATGAGAAAAAATGGGAATTTTTGGTGTTTTTTGGTCACTTCCTGGATGGGATTTCAGTTCTTTCCGACCCAAAGAATTCCAGGATAAAATCGTTCCATGGGATCCCTGTGGGGAATCTTGGCAGAAGAATGAGATGAGGGAAAAAAGATGGGGAAAAGATCCAGGAGAGCCCAAAGGCACCTGGAAAAGTGGGAAAAAAAAGGGAAAAAATGGGAATTTTTGGTGTTTTTTGGTCACTTCCTGGATGGGATTTCAGTTCTTTGTGGTCCAAAGAATTCCAGGATAAAATCGTTCCATGGAATCCCCAAATCCCTGTGGATTCCGATCTTTGAGGGAAAAAGGGTCACTAGAGCCGAAATGCACCTGGAAAAATGGGGAAAAAATGAGAAAAAATGGGAATTTTTGGTGTTTTTTGGTCACTTCCTGGATGGGATTTCAGTGCTTTGTGGTCCAAAGAATTCCAGGATAAAATCGTTCCATGGGATCCCCAAATCCCCGTGGATTCCGATCTTTGAGGGAAAAAGATTCACTAGAGCCCAGATGCACCTGGAAAAATGGGGAAAAAATGAGAAAAAATGGGAATTTTTGGTGGTTTTTGGTCACTTCCTGGCTGGGGTTTCAGTTCTTTGTGGCCTGAAGAATTCCAGGATAAAATCGTTCCATGGAATCCCCAAATCCCCGTGGATTCTGATCTTTGAGGGAAAAAGATGCAGGAGAGCCCAAAGGCACCTGGAAAAACGGGAGAAAAAAGGAAAAAAATGGGAATTTTTGGTGTTTTTTGGTCACTTCCTGGCTGGGATTTCAGTTCTTTGTGGCCTGAAGAATTCCAGGATAAAATCGTTCCATGGAATCCCCAAATCCCCGTGGATTCTGATCTTTGAGGGAAAAAGATCCAGGAGAGCCCAAAGGCACCTGGAAAAATGGGGAAAAAAATGAGAAAAAATGGGAATTTTTGGTGGTTTTTGGTCACTTCCTGGATGGGATTTCGGTTCTTTGTGGCCTGAAGAATTCCAGGATAAAATCGTTCCATGGAATCCCTGTGGGGAATCTTGGCAGAAGAATGAGATGAGGGAAAAAAGATGGGAAACAGATTCACTAGAGCCGAAATGCACCTGGAAAATGGGAAAAAAGGAAAAAAAATGGGAATTTTTGGTGGTTTTTGGTCACTTCCTGGCTGGGATTTCAGTTCTTTGTGGCCTGAAGAATTCCAGGATAAAATCGTTCCATGGAATCCCCAAATCCCCGTGGATTCTGATCTTTGCGGGAAAAAGATCCAGGAGAGCCCAAAGGCCACTGGAAAAAAGGGGAAAAAAGGAGAAAAAATGGGAATTTTTGGTGGTTTTTGGTCACTTCCTGGATGGGATTTCAGTTCTTTGTGGCCTGAAGAATTCCAGGATAAAATCGTTCCATGGAATCCCTGTGGATTCCGATCTTTGAGGGAAAAAGATCCAGGAGAGCCCAAAGGCCACTGGAAAAAAGGGGAAAAAAGGAAAAAAATGGGAATTTTTGGTGTTTTTTGGTCTCTTCCTGGATGGGATTTCAGTTCTTTGTGGCCTGAAGAATTCCAGGATAAAATCGTTCCATGGAATCCCCAAATCCCCGTGGATTCCAACCTTTGAGGGAAAAAGATTCACTAGAGCCCAGATGCACCTGGAAAAATGGGAAAAAAATGAGAAAAAATGGGAATTTTTGGTGTTTTTGGTCACTTCCTGGCTGGGATTTCAGTTCTTTGTGGCCTGAAGAATTCCAGGATAAAATCGTTCCATGGAATCCCTGTGGGGAATCTTGGCAGAAGAATGAGATGAGGGAAAAAAGATGGGAAAAAGATCCAGGAGAGCCCAAAGGCACCTGGAAAAACGGGAGAAAAAAGGAGAAAAAATGGAAATTTTTGGTGTTTTTGGTCACTTCCTGGCTGGGATTTCAGTTCTTTGTGGCCTGAAGAATTCCAGGATAAAATCGTTCCATGGAATCCCCAAATCCCTGTGGATTCCGATCTTTGAGGGAAAAAGATCCAGGAGAGCCCAAAGGCACCTGGAAAAACGGGAGAAAAAAGGAAAAAAATGGGAATTTTTGGTGTTTTTTGGTCACTTCCTGGATGGGATTTCAGTGCTTTGGGGCCTGAAGAATTCCAGGATAAAATCGTTCCATGGAATCCCCAAATCCCCGTGGATTCTGATCTTTGAGGGGAAAAGATCCAGGAGAGCCCAAATGCACCTGGAAAAATGGGAAAAAATGAGAAAAAATGGGAATTTTTGGTGATTTTGGGTCACTTCCTGGATGGGATTTCAGTTCTTTGCGACCCAAAGAATTCCACAATAAAATGGTTCCATGGAATCCCCAAATCCCCGTGGATTCTGATCTTTGAGGGAAAAAGATTCACTAGAGCCGAAATGCACCTGGAAAAATGGGAAAAAAAAGGAAAAAATTGGGAATTTTTGGTGGTTTTTGGTCACTTCCTGGATGGGATTTCAGTTCTTTCCGACCCAAAGAATTCCACGATAAAATCGTTCCATGGAATCCCCAAATCCCCGTGGATTCCGATCTTTGAGGGAAAAAGGGTCACTAGAGACAAAATGCACCTGGAAAAATGGGAAAAAAATGAGAAAAAATGGGAATTTTTGGTGGTTTTTGGTCACTTCCTGGCTGGGATTTCAGTTCTTTGTGGCCTGAAGAATTCCAGGATAAAATCGTTCCATGGAATCCCTGTGGGGAATCTTGGCAGAAGAATGAGATGAGGGAAAAAAGATGGGAAAAAGATCCAGGAGAGCCCAAAGGCACCTGGAAAAGTGGGAGAAAAAAGGAAAAAAAGGGGAATTTTTGGTGGTTTTTGGTCATTTCCTGGCTGGGATTTCAGTTCTTTGTGGCCTGAAGAATTCCAGGATAAAATCGTTCCATGGAATCCCCAAATCCCCGTGGATTCTGATCTTTGAGGGAAAAAGATCCAGGAGAGCCCAAAGGCCACTGGAAAAAATGGGAAAAAAGGAAAAAAAATGGGAATTTTTGGTGTTTTTTGGTCACTTCCTGGATGGGATTTCAGTTCTTTGTGGCCTGAAGAATTCCAGGATAAAATCGTTCCATGGAATCCCTGTGGGGAATCTTGGCAGAAGAATGAGATGAGGGAAAAAAGATGGGAAAAAGATCCAGGAGAGCCCAAAGGCCACTGGAAAAAAGTGGGAAAAAATGACAAAAAATGGGAATTTTTGGTGTTTTTTGGTCACTTCCTGGATGGGATTTCAGTTCTTTGTGGCCTGAAGAATTCCAGGATAAAATCGTTCCATGGAATCCCTGTGGATTCCAATCTTTGAGGGAAAAAGATCCAGGAGAGCCCAAAGGCCACTGGAAAAAAGGGGGAAAAAGGAGAAAAAATGGGAATTTTTGGCGGTTTTTGGTCACTTCCTGGATGGGATTTCAGTTCTTTGTGGCCTGAAGAATTCCAGGATAAAATTGTTCCATGGAATCCCCAAATCCCCGTGGATTCTGATCTTTGAGGGAAAAAGGGTCACTAGAGCCGAAATGTACCTGGAAAAATGGGGAAAAAAGAGAAAAAATGGGAATTTTTGGTGGTTTTTGGTCACTTCCTGGATGGGATTTCAGTTCTTTGTGGTCCAAAGAATTCCAGGATAAAATCGTTCCATGGAATCCCCAAATCCCCGTGGATTCTGATCTTTGAGGGAAAAAGATTCACTAGAGCCCAGATGCACCTGGAAAAATGGGGAAAAAATGAGAAAAAATGGGAATTTTTGGTGTTTTCCGGTCACTTCCTGGATGGGATTTCAGATCTTTCCGACCCAAAGAATTCCACAATAAAATCGTTCCATGGAATCCCCAAATCCCTGTGGATTCCGATCTTTGAGGGAAAAAGATCCAGGAGAGCCCAAAGGCACCTGGAAAAACGGGAGAAAAAAGGAAAAAAATGGGAATTTTTGGTGGTTTTTGGTCACTTCCTGGATGGGATTTCAGTTCTTTGTGGCCTGAAGAATTCCAGGATAAAATCGTTCCATGGAATCCCTGTGGGGAATCTTGGCAGAAGAATGAGATGAGGGAAAAAAGATGGGAAAAAGATCCAGGAGAGCCCAAAGGCCACTGGAAAAAAGTGGGAAAAAATGACAAAAAATGGGAATTTTTGGTGGTTTTTGGTCACTTCCTGGATGGGATTTCAGTTCTTTGTGGCCTGAAGAATTCCAGGATAAAATCGTTCCATGGAATCCCTGTGGATTCCAATCTTTGAGGGAAAAAGATCCAGGAGAGCCCAAAGGCCACTGGAAAAAAGGGGGAAAAAGGAGAAAAAATGGGAATTTTTGGCGGTTTTTGGTCACTTCCTGGATGGGATTTCAGTTCTTTGTGGCCTGAAGAATTCCAGGATAAAATTGTTCCATGGAATCCCCAAATCCCCGTGGATTCTGATCTTTGAGGGAAAAAGGGTCACTAGAGCCGAAATGTACCTGGAAAAATGGGGAAAAAAGAGAAAAAATGGGAATTTTTGGTGGTTTTTGGTCACTTCCTGGATGGGATTTCAGCTCTTTGTGGCCTGAAGAATTCCGGGATAAAATTCAGCACAGTGTCACCCCCAATTGACCGCTAATTAACCGCTAATTAACCACCCACTGGAGATGATGATGACCAACCCACCAAATATGATGATCACCAACCCAATTAACCCCTAATTAACCACCCTCTGAGGATGACGATGAGCAACCCAACTAACCCCTAATTACCGCTAATTAATCACCCACCAAGGATGATGATGACCAACCCAATTAACCCCTAATTACCCCTAATTAACCACCCACTGGAGATGATGATGACCAACCCATCAAGGATGACGAGGACCAACCCAATTAACCCCTAATTAACCACCCTCTGAGGATGACGATGAGCAACCCAACTAACCCCTAATTACCGCTAATTAATCACCCACCAAGGATGATGATGACCAACCAAATTAACCCCTAATTACCCCTAATTAACCACCCACCAAGGACCACCGAAGATGACAATGACCAACCCAATTAACCCCTAATTAACCACCCTCTGAGGATGAGATGACCAACCCACCAAGGATGATGATGACCAACCCAATTAACCCTTAATTACCCCTAATTAACCACCCACCAAGGACGACAATGACCAACCCAATTAACCCTTAATTACCGCTAATTAATCACCCACCAAGGAGGATGACCAACCCACCAAGGATGATGGTGACCAACCCAATTACCCCTAATTAACCACCCACCGAAGACGACAATGACCAACCCAATTAACCCCTAATTAACCACCCACCAAAGACAACAATAACCAACCCAATTACCCCTAATTAACACCCACCCAGGACGATGGTGACGGTCTTGACCAGCGCCAGCACGGTGTCGCGGTGCCGCGGGTGCGCGCCCGTGTGCCGCGCCATGCGCGCCATCCTCCTCCTGACGTAGACGAAGATGTGCCCGTAGACCATCACCATGACCAGGAACACCAGCAGGTTGGAGATGGCCCAGAAGGTCAAGTAGCTGCGGCTGTAGAGCGGCGCCATCCTGGAGCAGCTCTCCAAGGAGCACAGGCAGTGCCACCCGTAGGACGGGATCAAGCCCAGCAGCAGCGCCGCCGCCCAGATGGAGAAGATCAAGCCCACCACGCGCTGGGCGGACATCTCGCTGTGCAGCTGCACGCTCAGCACCGTGCGGTGCCGCTCCACCGCGATGGCCAACAGGTTGACCACCGAAGCCGTCAAACTGGTGTCCAACAAGCTCTGCCGGACGAACCAAGTCTTGAGCGACAACTGGGCGGTTCTAGGCCCGGTGTGGAACATCAAGAACATGTAGGCCACGCCGGCGAAGACGTCCGCGGCCGCCAGGTTGGCCAGGAGATAATAGATGGGGTGGTGGAAGCGGCGGTTGGTGGCCACGGCGGCGATGACCAGCAGGTTGGCCAGCAGCACCGCGGCGCCGAGCGCCAGGCCCAGCGCCAGCAGCAGCGCGTCCCGGGGCCGCCATGTCGCGCTCAGCTCCTTGCGGCTGTTGTTGTAGAAGAAGCCGACGGACTCGTTGTAGAAGCAGTGCCGCATGGCGGGGGGCCTGAGGGGAGGGGGGGAATGGGATTTTGGGGGGAAATGGGGATTTTGGGGAAAAATGGGGATTTTGGGGAAATATCGGGGGGAAAATGGGGATTTTGGGAAAAATATTGGGGGGAAATGGTGGAAATGGGGAAACAATGGGGATTTTGGGAAAAAATATGGTGGGGGAATGGGGACTTTGGGAAAAAATATGGGGGAAATGGGGATTTTGGGTAAAAATGGGGGAATGGGGAAAAAATGGGGGGGGAATGGGGGGGAAAATGGGGATTTTGGGAAAAATATGGGGGGAAATGGGGATTTTGGGGAGAAAATATCAGGGGGAAATGGGGATTTTGGGAAAAAATATGGGGGGAAATTGGGGGTTTTGGGAAAAAGTATTGGGGGAAATTGGGGGGAGAAATGGGGATTTTGGGAAAAAATGTGGGGGGGGAATGGGGGAAATGGGGAAAAATGGGGATTTTGGGAAAAATATTGGGGGGAAATGGGGGGGATAATGGGGGAAATGTTGGGGGGAAATGGGGATTTTGGGGAAATATCGGGGAAAATGGGGAAATGGGGAAAATATGGGGGGGAATGGGGATTTTGGGGAAAAATGGGGATTTTGGGGAAAAATATTGGGGGGAAATGGGGATTTTGGGGAAAAAATGGGGATTTTGGGGAAATATCGGGGGGAAATGGGGGGAAAAATGGGGGAAATGGGGAAAAAATGGGGATTTGGGGAAAAATATTGGGGGGAAATGGGGATTTTGGGGAAAAAATGGGGATTTTGGGGAAATATCGGGGGAAAATGGGGATTTTGGGGAGAAAATATCGGGGGGAAAAATGGGGATTTTGGGAAAAAATATGGGGGGGGAAATGGGGATTTTGGGGAAAAATGGGGGGGAAATGGGGGGGAAATATGGATATTGAGGAAAAAATGGGGTAATTAGGGAAAATGGGGGGAAATGGGGATTTTGGGGAAAAATGGGGGAAATGGGGGGAAAAGCGGGGGGAAATGGGAAAAAACACAAAATTGGGGAGAAACCCCCTAAACTTGAAAAAAAAATACCCAAAAATGGGAAAACAACTCAGAACTAGGAAAAAACCCCAAAAATTGGTTAAAAATCCCCCAAAATTGGGAAAAATCCCCAAAACTGGGATGGAACCCCCAAAATTGGGGAAAAATTCCAAAAGTAGGAAAAAAGCCTAAAAATTGGGGGGGGGGGAGCCAAAATTTGGGGTCAAAGCCCCAAAATTGGGGGGAAAACTTCAAAAATCAGACAAAACCCCAAAAAATTGGGAAAAAAATCCCAAATTCTGGCTCACCTGTGCTCCCCTGAATCCCAAATTTGGGAATTTTTGGGTCCTCCCATCCTGAGGTTTTTTCCCTTCCTGGAATTTTTTATTCCGGAGTTTCCGGGGCTGTTTCTCCTCCTTGGGCAAACAAATCCCTGGAGTTGAGGAATTCCCGAGGAATTCCCGAGGAATTCCCATTGTTCCTTGGGATGGACTTTGGATCCCGACATTCCCAGGGCTGGGAGGGGAAAATCCCTGAAAATCCCCACAAAAATCAGGAAAAAATGGGATTTTTAGGAATTTTTTTAAGGAAAAAAGGGGAAAAAATGAGAAAATGAGGCTGCTCCGGGTGGTTTTTCCCTTTTTTTTTTGGGATGTTTGGATCTGGATCCGGCTGGGAATTGTTGATCCCAAAATTTGGGAGGAATTCCCAGATTTGGGGCAGATTTGGGGAATTTTCAAACTGGGAATTCCTTAAAAATCCCATTTAAATCTTGATTTTTCCCATTCCTGCTGTCCCTCCTTTCATCTTTGATCCCGAATTTCCTGGAATTTCTTTTGGGATGTGCCGGGAGCACTGAAATCCCAAAATTCCTGATTTTTTTTGGGGAAAAGGGGTCTTTAATCCCATCCCAATCCTACAAAAAGTCCTATAAAAAAAAAAAATCCATAAAATTCCTTAAAACCCAAAAAAATCCCCCAAAAATCCCTAAAAATCATCCCAAAAAAAAATCCCAAAACCCCCATAAAATCCCTTAAAATTTCATCTAAATCCCTAAAAATCCCATTAAATTCCCATAAAAATCCCTTTTTTTCCCCCCCTCGTAAAATCCTTGGAAATTCCATCCCAAATTTCCCCCACAAAAAAAAACCTTTGGAAAAGCTCCAAAATCCTGAAAAAAAAAACCGGGAAAATCCCAAATTTCCCTCCCCCCGCAGCTTTTCCCAACATTCCCAGCCCGACCTTGGAATTCCCGCGGGAATCCAAACAATTCCAAGAGGGAAAAAAAAACCAAAAAAAACCAAAAAAGGGGATTAAAACCAGCCCAAATCCCCAAAATTCCCGCCTGGAATTCTTCCCATAAAAACCACCGGGAGCCGCAGGAATTCCTTTGTTCCCAAAATTCTGGGAAAGAGGGAAAAAAAATGGAATTTTCTGCTTCTTTTCCCGTTTTTCCAAGTTTTTTTTGAGTTTTTTTGAGCCTTTTCCAGCGGTTCTGCAAAAAATTCCGGGATGGGGGCGGGAATTTGGGGAGGATTTGGGGATTTTCCCGGGATTTTGGGGGTTTTTCCCTGGATTTTTTGGAGCTTTTCTTTGGATTTTTGGGGTTTTTTTTCCTGGATTTTTGGGGGGTTTTCTTTGGATTTTTGGGGGTTTTTCCCTGGATTTTTTGGGGTTTTTCTTTGGATTTTTGGGGGTTTTTTTCCCCGGGATTTTGGGGTTTTCCTGGGATTTTGGGTTTTTCTTCTTCGGATTTTTGGGTTTATTTCTTTTTCCTGGGATTTTGGGGTCTTTTCCTGGGATTTGGGGTTTTTCCTGGGATTTTGGGTTTTTTCTCCTTAGATTTGGGATTTTTTTCCTTAAATTTGGGGGTTTTCTTTGTATTTTGAGATGTTTTCCTTGAATTTAGGGGTTTTTCCTGGGATTTTGTGGGGGTTTTTTCCGGGATTTTGGGGTTTTTTCCCTGGATTTTGGGGGTTTTCTTCCTTGAATTTAAGTGTTTTTTCCTGGATTTTGGGGGTTTTTCCCTGGATTTAAAGGTTTTTTTTCCCTGAATTTGGGGTTTTTTCCTTGGATTTTGAGGGTTTCCCCTTGGATTTGGTGTTTTTCCCCCAAGATTTGGCTTTTCTTCCATGGATTTGGGGATTTTTTTCCCCTTGGATTTTTTTTTTCCCTGGATTTGTTGTTTTTTTTTTTTTTTTTTCCTGCATTTTCGTTTTTTCCCCCTGGATTTGGGGTTTTTCCTTGAGGAAATTTCCCTCTTTTCCAGGATTTTCCCTCCCCTTTGGGATTTCCCCTCCCCCTCCTCCCTCGGGACCTCCTCCCGTCCCAAAATCCCTTCAAAATCCATTAAAATTCCCATTTTTTCCTGGAAAAAAAAAACCCGGAAAGGGCCTCCCCTACTCCTTCCAAGGCCCGCACAGATTTGGGGCAAAACTCCTGGAATTCGGCTGGAATTCTCCTCCCAAAAAAAAACCCCAAAACCCAGGAAAACTCCATAAAAACCCCAAAAAAACTCACTTTTTTTTCTCTTTTTTTTCCCCCTCCGGGGAATTCCCCCTCCCCCATTTTTAAGGCTCCGAGGGGAATTTTGGGATAAAATTCCGGGAATTCTCACCTGGGATCAGCACGCGGCGCTCCAGAGGGGAAATTCCCATTTCCAGCGGCGCTTCCCGGCGGGAAAAAATCCCCCAAAATTTTCTTTTTTTTTGTTTTTTTTTGGGTTAAAAGTTGGAGCTGGCGGAGAAATCCGGGAAGGGGAAAATTCCTCCGAGGAGCCGCCGGGAGCCGCCCCCGGGCGGGGCCTGAAATTCGATCCCGGGAACCCAAAATCCCGATCGCGGAAAATTCCGGGAGCGGGATCCGGAACTGGGACCAGTTTAACTCCCAAACTGGGACCAGTTTAATTTCCAAACTGGGACCGGTTCATTCCCAGACTGGGATTGATTCATTCCCAAACTGGGACCAGTTCATTCCCAAACTGGGATTGGTTCAATCCCAAACTGGGACCAGTTTAACTCCCAAACTGGGATTAGTTCATTCCCAAACTGGGATAAATTCATTCCCAAACTGGGACCGGTTTAATTCCCAAACTGGGACCAGTTTAATTCCCAAACTGGGAGTGGTTCAGTTCCCAAACTTGGATTGGCTCAATCCCAAACTGGGACCAGTTCAGTTCCCAAACTGGGACCGGTTTAATTCCCAAATTGGGACCAGTTAAATTTCCAAACTGGGACCGGTTTAATTCCCAAACTGGGATTGATTCATTCCCAAACTGGGATAAGTTTAATTTCCAAACTGGGATTGATTCATTCCCAAACTGGGATCGGTTCATTCCCAAACTGGGACCAGTTTAATTTCCAAACTGGGATTGGTTCAATCCCAAACTGGGATTGATTCATTCCCAAACTGGGACTGGTTCAGATCCCAAACTGGGATTGATTCATTCCCAAACTGGGACCGGTTTAATTTCCAAACTGGGACCAGTTAAATTTCCAAACTGGGATTGATTCATTCCCAAACTGGGACCAGTTTAACTCCCAAACTGGGACCAGTTTAATTTCCAAACTGGGATCGGTTCATTCCCAAACTGGGACCAGTTTAATTCCCAGACTGGGACCGGTTCATTCCCAGTTGGATCCACACCAGGGCCTCTTCCTCTTCCTCTTCCTCTTCCTCTTCCTCTTCCTCTTCCTCTTCCTCTTCCTCTTCCTCTTCCTCTTCCTCTTCCTCTTCCTTTATTTTTGGGAAAACCGATGGGATTTTGGTTGAGTTCTTCACATGGAGATGCCGGAACCGGAGCGACCATTCCCAGCTGGATCCACCCCAATGTTCCATCACTTTTCCGGGATTTGGGATCCAACCTCTACTGCCTCTGCTCTTCCTCTTCCCTTTCCACCTCCTCCTCCTCCTCCTCCTCCTCCTCCTCCTCCTCCTCCTCCTCCTCCTCGTCCTTTATTTTTGGGAAAACCGATGGGATTTTGGGTGAGTTCCTCCAACGGAAGAACCGGAACCGGAGCGACCATTCCCAGCTGGATCCACCCCAATGTTCCATCACTTTTCTGGGATTTGGGATCCAACCCCTACCCCCGCTGCCCTTCCTCCTCCTCCTCCTCCTCCTCCTCCTCCTCCTCCTCCTCCTCCTCCTCCTCATCCTCGTCCTTTATTTTTGGGAAAACTGATGGATTTTTGGTTGAGTTCTTCACATGGAGATGCCGGAACCGGAGCGACCATTCCCAGCTGGATCCACCCCAAGGTTCCATCACTTTTCCTGGATTTTGGATCCAACCCCTACCCCTGCTGCCCTTCCTCCTCCTCCTCCTCCTCCTCCTCCTCCTCCTCCCTCATTTTTTTGGAAAATCGATGGGATTTTGGTTGAGTTCCTCCAACGGAAGAACCGGAACCGGAGCGACCATTCCCAGCTGGATCCACCCCAAGGTTCCGTCACTTTTCCGTGATTTTTGATCCGTCCCCTACCCGCCACTGCCCTTCCTCTTCCCTTTCCCCCTTCTCCTCTTCCTCCTCCTTCTCCTCCATCCTCATTTTTTGGGAAAATTTATGGGATTTTGGGTGAGTTCTTCAAATGGAGATGCCGGAACTGGAGCGACCATTCCCAGCTGGATCCACCCCAATGTTCCATCACTTTTCTGGGATTTTGGATCCATCCCCTACCCCCGCTGCCCTTCCTCCTCCTCCTCCTCCTCCTCCTCCTCCTCCTCCTTGTCCTTTATTTTTGGGAAAACCGATGGGATTTTTGGGTGAGTTCCTCCAATGGAAGAACCAAAACCTTAGTGACCATTCCCAGCTGGATCCACCCCAAGGTTCCATCACTTTTCTGGGATTTGGGATCCAACCCCAACTCCCGCTGCTCTTCCTCTTCCCTTTCCACCTTCTCCTCTTCCTCCTCCTTCTCCTCCATCCTCATTTTTTGGGAAAACCGATGGGATTTTGGTTGAGTTCTTCACATGGAGATGCCGGAACCGGAGCGACCATTCCCAGCTGGATCCACCCCAAGGTTCTGTCACTTTTCTGGGATTTTGGATCCAACCCCTACCCCCGCTGCTCTTCCTCCTCCTCCTCCTCCTCCTCCTCCTCCTCCTCCTCCTCCTCCTCCTCCTTTATTTTTGGGAAAACCGATGGGATTTTGGTTGAGTTCTTCACATGGAGATGCCGGAACCGGAGCGACCATTCCCAGCTGGATCCACCCCAATGTTCCGTCACTTTTCCGGGATTTTGGATCCATCCCCTATCCCCGCTGCCCTTCCTCCTCCTCCTCCTCCTCCTCCTGCTCCTCTCGGCTCTCGGGTCGGTACTTTCGGCGCCGCAGGATCCCGGTGATGCCGCGCGGCGCCGATCCCGGGATCTCCTGGCGCTCCTGGAAGTTTCGGTCCAGCAGCTCGGCCGCCTGGCGCCAGTTGTGGAAGCAGGAGGGTCCCAAATCCCGAATCTCCGGCACCGCGTCCCGCACCAGCACGGCCCCGCTGGGCGCCAGCACCACCACGGCCGGCAGCGCCGACACCCCGAAACGGCGCTCCAGCTCCCTGCGGACGGGAAAAACGGGGGAAATTGGGGAAAAATGGGGGGAAATTGGGAAAATGGGGGAAATCGGGGAAAATGGGGGAAATCGGGAAAATGGGGAGGTTGGGAATGGGAAATGGGGATTGGGGATATTGGGATTGGGGAATGGGGGAATTGGGGTGGGGGAAATGGGATTGGGGAGGTTGGGAATGGGGAAATGGGAATTGGGGAAATTGGGATGGGGAAATTGGGATGGGGGAATGGGGAAATTGGGGGAGTTTGGGATGGAGGAAATGGGAAATTGGGGAATTGGGATGGGGAAATGGGGAAATTGGGGGAATTTGGGATGGAGGAAATGGGAAATTGGGGGAGTTTGGGATGGGGGAATGGGGGAAATGGGGATTGGGGAATATGGAATTGGGCGAAATGGGGATTGGGGAATGGGGATTGGGGAAATTGGGATTGGGGGAATTGGGATGGGGGAAATGGGAATTGGGGAAATGGGAATTGGGGATATTGGGATTGGGGGAATTGGGATGGGGGAATGGGGATTGGGGGAATTGGGGAAATTGGAAATTGCAAAAATGGGAATTGGGGATATTGGGATGGGGGAATGGGATTGGGGAAATGGGAATTGGGGATATTGGGATGGGGGAATGGGGGAAATGGGGAGGTTGGGATGGGGGATGGGAATTGGGGGAGTTTGGGATGGGGGAATGGGGGAATTGGGGTGGGGGAAATGGGATTGGGGAGGTTGGGAATGGAGAATGGGAAATTGGGGGAGGTTGGGAATGGGGGAATGGGGATTGGGGGAGTTTGGGATGGGGAATGGGAAATTGGGGAGGTTGGGAATGGGGGAATGGGGAATGGGGAAAATGGGATTGGGGAAATGGGAATTGGGGGAATGGGATTGGGGGAATTGGGAATTGGGGATATTGGGATGGGGGAATGGGGATTGGGGGAATTGGGATGGGGGAATGGGGGAATTGGGATGGGGGAAATGGGATTGGGGGAATGGGGATTGGGAAAATGGGGAGGTTGGGGATGGGGGAAATGGGGATTGGGGATATTGGGATTGGGGAAATGGGAATTGGGGGAACACCAAAGGTGTTCCTACCTGTCCTCACCTACCACACCTGTCCCTCCCCTACCACAGGTGTCCCCACCTGTCCCTCACCTGCTGTAGGTGTCCCCACCTGTCCCTCACCTACCACAGGTGTCCCCACCCATCCCTACCTGTCCCACCTCTCCGTCAGCTACCAAAGGTGTTCCTACCTGTCCCTCACCTACCAAAGCTTTCCCCACTTGTCCCTCACCTACCAAAGGTGTTCCTCACCTGTTCCACCTGTCCCTCACCTGCCAAAGGTGTCCCCACATGTCCCTCACCTGTTGTAGGTGTCCCACCTGTCCCCAGGTGTGCTCACCTGTCCCCAGGTGCGCTCACCTGCCGAACTGATCCCCATAGGGCAGCGCCAGCCAGTTGCGGGGCATGTCCCGCAGGTACTCCCGGTGCTCCTGCTCCTGTCCCACCTGTCCCCAGCTGTCCCACCTGTCCCCACCTGTCCCACCTGTCCCCAGGTGCGCTCACCTGCCGAACTGATCCCCGTAGGGCAGCGCCAGCCAGGCGCGGGGCATGTCCCACAGGTACTCCCGGTGCTCCTGCTCCTGTCCCACCTGTCCCCTCACCTGTCCCACACCTACCAAAGGTGTCCCCAGGTGTGCTCACCTGTCCCCAGGTGCGCTCACCTGCCGAACTCATCCCCGTAGGGCAGCGCCAGCCAGGCGCGGGGCATGTCCCGCAGGTACTGGCGGTGCTCCTGCTCCTGTCCCACCTGTGCTCACCTGTCCCCACCTGCGCTCACCTGTCCCCAGGTGCGCTCACCTGTCCCCAGGTGCGCTCACCTGCCGAACTGATCCCCGTAGGGCAGCGCCAGCCAGGTGCGGGGCATGTCCCGCAGGTACTCCCGGTGCTCCTGCTCCTGTCCCTCACCTACCAAAGGTGTCCCCACCTGTCCCCAGGTGTGCTCACCTGCCGAACTCATCCCCGTAGGGCAGCGCCAGCCAGGCGCGGGGCATGTCCCGCAGGTACTCCCGGTGCTCCCTCTCGCTGCCGTCGCTGCCCACGTAGACCAGCCCGAGCTGCTCGGGCCGCTCGGTGTGTCGGGGCTCGGTGAGGCGGCTCCAGAAGCGGCGCAGGCGGGGCTCGAACCCGCGGCACCGGGGGCAGCGGCGGGCGGCGAACAGCAGCAGCAGCAGCCGGTTCTCCAGCGCCGCCCGCAGCTCCCGCTCCGTGTCCAGCCGCAGCTCCGAGCGCCGCGCCAGCAGCGCCCGGCCCGAGAACAGCGCCCACGCCATGGCCGGGGGGGAACAGGGGGATAGGGGGGGTTATAGGGGGGAAAAGGGTGGGAATAGCGGGGGGAAAGGGCTGGGAATAGCGGGGATTATAGCGGAATTATATCGGGAAAAAAGGGTGGGAATAGTGGGGATTATAGCGGGGAAAAGGGGTGGGAATAGGGGGGATTATAGTGGGGAAAAAAGAGTGGAAAAGGGTGGGGATGGTAGTGGGGGAAAGAGGGGGAAGAGAGGGGGAAAAGAGGGGGAAAGGGTGGGGGAAAGTGGTGGGAATAGCGAGGAAAAGCGGTAGGAATAGTGGGGATTATAGTGGGGAAAAGGTGTGGGAATAGCGGGGGTTATAGTGCAGATAGTGGGGAAAAAGGGGTGGGAATATCGGGAATTATAGCGGGGTTATAGCGGGAAAAAAAGGTGGGAATACCGGGGGTTATAGTGGGGAAAAGGGGTGGGAATGGCAGGGGAAAGGTGTGGGAATAGCGGGGGTTATAGCAGGGAAAAAGGGGTGGGAATAGCGGGGGGAAAGGGTGGGAATAGCGGGGATTATAGCTCGGAAAAAGGGTGGGAATAGCGGGGATTATAGTGGGGAAAAGGGGTGGGAATAGCGGGAATTATAGCGCGGAAAAGGGGTGGGAATGGCAGGGGAAAGGGGTGGGAATAGCGGGGATTATAGTGGGGAAAAGGGGTGGGAATAGCGGGAATTATAGCGCGGAAAAGGGGTGGGAATGGCAGGGGAAAGGGGTGGGAATAGCGGGGATTATAGTGGGGAAAAGGGGTGGGAATAGCGGGAATTATAGCGCGGAAAAGGGGTGGGAACAGCGGGGGGAAAGGGTGAGAATAGCGGGGGGAAAAGGTGTGGGAATAGCGGGGGGAAAAGGGCTGGGAATAGCGGGAATTATAGCGGGGAAAAAGGGTGGGAATGGCAGGGGAAAGGGGTGGGAATGGTGGGGATTATAGCGGGAATTATAGCCGGGAAAGGGGTGGGAATAGCGGGGGAAAAGGGGTGGGAATCGAGGGGATTATAGTGGGGAAAAGGGAGGGAATAGTGGGGGAAAAGTGGTGGGAATAGTGGGGGTTATAGCGGGGAAAAAGCGGGAATTATAGAGGGGATAAATCGGGAATTATAGCGGGGATAATGGGGAAAAAGGGGGTGGAAATAGCGGGAATTATAGTGGGGAAAAAGCGGGAATTACAGAGGAGAAAAAGCGGGAATTGTAGCGGGGAAAATCGGGAATTATAGAGGGGAAAAAGCGGGAATTATAGAGGGAATAGCGGGAATTATAGAGGGGAAAAAGCGGGAATTATAGAGGGGGAAAAGCGGGGATTATAGAGGGAATAGCAGGAATTATAGCGGGAATAATGGGAATAAAATGATAGGAATGATAAAAATAATAGCGGGAATAATGGGAATAATGGGAATAATGGGAATAAAAGTGGTGGGAATAGTGGGATTGATAGCGGGAATAATGGGAATAAAATAATAAAAATAATAGCGAGAATAATGGGAATAAAAGTGGTGGGAATAGCGGGAATGATAGCGGGAATAATGGAATAATGGGAATAAATATGATAGGAAAAAATTAGGATTTATCCCTAAAAAATGGGCGTTTATCCCTAAAAAAAGGAGGTTTATCCCTGAAAAAAATGGGGGCTGATTTCTAAAAAAAAATGGGGGTTTATCCCTAAAAAAATGGGGATTTATCCCTAAAAAATTGGGGGTTTATCCCTAAAAAATTGGGGATTTATCCCTAAAAACAGAAGGGCTGCGGTGGAGGAAAAAGGATGAGGAAAAATGGGAATTTTATCCCTAAAAATCGCAGATAAAAGGGGCCGGAGCGGCCCCGCCGAGCGAGCGCGGATTTGGAGCAGCGGATTCATTAAGGGATTAATTAAGGCGTTAATTAACGGCGGGAGAGGGGGAGGGGCGGGAGCTGCTGGGGGAGGGGGTTTTATAAAAAAAAATTTGGATTTATTCCCAAAAAATGGGGGTTTGTGCTCAAAAATTGGAATTTAATCCCAAAAAATGGGGGTTTGTGCTCAAAAATTGGGATTTAATCCTAAAAAATTTGGTTTGTCCCAAAAAATTGGGATTTAATTAAAAAAATTAGGGTTTGTGCTCAAATATTGGGATTTAATCCCAAAAATTGGGGTTTATATGAAAAAATTGGGATTTAATCCCAAAAAATTTTGGTTTGTGCTCAAAAATTGGGATTTAATCCCAAAAAAATTTGGTTTGTGCTCAAAAATTGGGATTTATTCTGAAAAAATGGGGGTTTATACCAAAATGGGGATTTAATCCCAAAAAATTGGGTTTGTCCTCAAAAATTGGGATTTAATCTTGAAAAATGGGGGTTTGTGCTCAAAAATTGGGATTTAATCCTAAAAGTGGGGGTTTATACCAAAAATTGGGATTTAATCCCCCAAAATAGGGGTTTATACCAAAAATTGGGATGAAGACACCAAAAAAATGGGATGGAAACCCCAAAAATGGGATGAAACCCCCAAAAAATGGGATAAAAACCCCAAAAATGGGACAGAAACCCCAAAAAAAAATAAAAAAAGGCGGAGCCCCCCCGGGGTCGCCTCCGGTCGCGGATTTGGGATTTTTGGGGATTTGGGATTATTTGGGATTTTTTGGGATTTGGGGGGAGGGGCGGAGGGGTGGGGGAGGGTTGCTTAGCAACGTGACGCGCTCTGACTCACTTCCGGTAATAATCCCATGGTTGCTTAGCAACGAGACGCGCTCGACTCAACTTCCGGTTAAAAAAAGGTTGCTTAGCAACGTGACGCTCTCTGACTCACTTCCGGTAATAATCCCACGGTTGCTTAGCAACGCGACTCATCTGACTCAACTTCCGGTAAGAACCTCACGGTTGCTTAGCAACGTAACGCGCTCTGATTTAGCTTCCGGTAAAACCCCGCCGTTGCTTAGCAACGAGACGCGCTCTCACTCAGCTTCCGGTAAAACCCCGCGGTTGCTTAGCAACGCAATGCGCCGCTGACGTCACTTCCCCCTTCTCCTTCCTCCCCCCGCCGCCGCCATCATGGCGGCCGTGTCGGTGTTCCCGTCCCCGGCCGAGCTCGGCGCGGCCCTGGCGCGCTCGGTGGCGGACGCGGCGGCCGAGGCGGTGGCGAGCGGCGGCCGCTTCACGCTGGGGCTGTCCGGGGGCTCGCTGGTGGCGCTGCTGGCGCGGGAGCTGCCGGCGGCGCTGCGGGCGGCCCCGGGCGCGGAGCCCTCCCGGTGGCTGCTGGCGTTCTGCGACGAGCGCCTGGTGCCGCCCGAGCACCCCGACAGCACCGGCGGCGCCTACCGGGTGAGGGGCGGGGTTTACCGGGTGAGGGGGCGGGGCTTACCGGGTGAGGGGCGGGGTTTACCGGGGGAGGGGCGGGGTTTACCGGGTGAGGGGGCGGGGTTTACCGGGGAGGGGGCGGGGTCTGCCGGGGGAGAGGGGCGGGGCCTACCGGGTGAGGGGGCGGGGCCTACCGGGTGAGAGAGGCCTACCGGGTGGGCGGGGCCTAACGGGTGAGGGGGCGTGGTCTACCGGGTGGGCGGGGCGGGGCGGGCGCGGCTCCTCCCAGTTTGGCCCAGTTTGGCCCAGTTCCCTCCCAGTTCCCTCCCAGTCCATCCCAGTTTCTCCCAGTTTGGCCCAGTTTGACCCAGCTCCTCCCAGTCCCTCCCAGTCCCTCCCAGTTTCCCCCAGTATGGCCCAGCTCCTCCCAGTCCCTCCCAGTTCCTCCCAGTCCCTCCCAGTCCCTCCCAGTTCCCCCCAGTTCGGCCCAGTTTCTCCCAGTTTGGCCCAGTTTGGCCCAGTTCCTCCCAGTTCCCCCCAGTATGGCCCAGTCCCTCCCAGTCCCTTCCAGTATGGCCCAATCCCTCCCAGTCCCTCCCAGTTCCTCCCAGTTCCCCCCAGTATAGCCCAGCCCCTCCCAGTCCGTCCCAGTGCTCCCAGTATGACTCCCAGTCCATCCCAGTGCTCCCAGTATGACCAGTTACCCCCTCCCAGTCCGTCCCAGTGCTCCCAGTATGACCAGTTCCCCCTCCCAGTCCATCCCAGTGCTCCCAGTATGACCAGTTCCCCCTCCCAGTGCTCCCAGTATGACCAGTTCCCCCTCCCAGTGCTCCCAGTATGACCAGTGACCCCTCCCAGTGCTCCCAGTATGACCAGTCCCCCCTCCCAGTGCTCCCAGTATGACCAGTCCCCCTCCCAGTCCATCCCAGTATGACCAGTTCCCCTCCCAGTGTGTCCCAGTCCATCCCAGTGCTCCCAGTATGACCAGTTAACCCCTCCCAGTCCCAGCTGCTGTCCCAGCTGCCCCGCCCCTCCCCCCACGTGCTGTGGGTCACCCCCGGACTGGGCCCCGAGGAGACGGCGCGGGACTACGAGGGACAGCTGAGACGGGTACTGGTTTGTACTGGTTTGTACTGGGAGGGACTGGTTTGTACTGGGAGGGACTGGGACGGACTGGGAGGGAACTGGGAGGGAACTGGGAATGGGACTGGGGAAACTGGGAATGGGACTGGGAGGGACTGGGAGCACTGGGAATGAGCACTGGGGTGACTGGGAGTACTGGGAGGGAACTGGGATGGACTGGGAGGGACTGGGAGCACTGGGATGGGACACTGGGAGGGACTGGGAGGGACTGGTTTATACTGGGAGGGACTGGGAGGGGACTGGGGGAACTGGGAATGGGACTGGGAGGGACTGGGAGCACTGGGAATGAGCACTGGGGTGACTGGGAATACTGGGAGGGACTGGGGGGGACTGGGATGGAACTGGGATGGACTGGGAGGGAACTGGGAGGGAACTGGTTTATACTGGGAGGGACTGGGAGGGACTGGGAATGGGCACTGGGAGGGACTGGGAGGGACTGGGAGGGACTGGGAGGGAACTGGTTTATACTGGGAGGGACTGGTTTATACTGGGATGGACTGGGAGGGACTGGGAGGGAACTGGGAGGGAACTGGTTTATACTGGGATGGACTGGGAGCACTGGGAATGGGACTGGGGGAACTGGGAGGGACTGGGAGGGACTGGGAGGGAACTGGTTTATACTGGGAGGGACTGGTTTATACTGGGAATGGGGACTGGTTTATACTGGGATGAACTGGTTTATACTGGGATGGAACTGATTTATACTGGGAGGGAACTGGTTTATACTGGGATGGACTAGGAGGGACTGGGAGGGAACTGGTTTATACTGGGAATGGAACTGGGAGGGAACTGGGAGGGAACTGGTTTATACTGGGATGGAACTGGTTTATACTGGGAGGGAACTGGTTTATACTGGGAGCACTGGGAGGGTTCAAAGGCATTGGGGGAACTGGGATCAGCCAATGGCTGAACCGGTTCAGACTGGTCCAAACTGGTCCAAACTGGTCTGTACTGGTCCATAACGATCAGTATTGATCCAAACTGGTCCAAACTGGTCCAAACTGGTCCATAGCGATCAGTATTGATCAGTATTGATCCGAACTGGTCCGAACTGGTCCATAGTGATCAGTATTGATCCATACTGGTCTGTACTGGTCCATAGCGATCAGTATTGATCCGAACTGGTCCGAACTGGTCCATAGCGATCAGTATCGATCCGAACTGGTCCGTACTGGTCCATAGCGATCAGTATTGATCCGAACTGGTCCAAACTGGTCCATAGCGATCAGTATTGATCAGTATTGATCCGAACTGGTCTGTACTGGTCCATAGCGATCAGTATTGATCCAAACTGGTCCATAGTGATCAGTATCGATCCGAACTGGTCTGTACTGGTCCATAGCGATCAGTATTGATCCGAACTGGTCCATAGTGATCAGTATCGATCCATACTGGTCTGTACTGGTCCATAGTGATCAGTATTGATCAGTATCGATCCGAACTGGTCGGAACTGGTCCTTACTGGTCCGTACTGGTGCCAGGCGTTCCCGGGCGAGGCCACGCCCCGCTTTGACCTGCTGCTGCTGGGGGTGGGGCCGGACGGCCACACCTGCTCCCTGTTCCCGGGCCACGCCCTGCTCCAGGTACCTCCGGGAATTCGGGAATTTCGGGAATTTGGGAATTCTCACCAGTGGGGCAATTTTCCCCGTTGTTTTCCCCGCTTTTCTCCTGCTTTTTCCCTTATTTTTCCCATTATTTTCCTAATTTTTCCAATTATTTTCCCATTATTTTCCAAATTTTTTCATTATTTTCCCCATTTTCCCCATTATTTTCCTCATTTTCCCATTATTTTCCCATTATTTTCCGGATTTTTTCTATTAATTTCCCCATATTTCCCATTATTTTCCCATTGTTTTCTTCATTTTCCCATTATTTTCCCCATTTTCCCATTATTTTCCCCATTTTCCCATTATTTTCCCCATTTTCCCATTATTTTCCCATTATTTTCTCATTTTTCCAATTATTTTCCCATTATTTCCCAGATTTTTCCTATTAATTTCCCCTTTTTTCCTATTATTTTCCCACTATTTTCCTAGTTTTATTTTTCCCATTTTTAATGGTATTTTTCCCATTATTTTTTTGGTTTTTCTCCAATTTCCCATTATTTTTTCCTCTTATTTTTCCTCTTATTTTTCCTCTTATTTTTCCTCTTATTTTTCCCTTTTTTCCCATTATTTCTCCATTATTTTCCCCATTTTTCCCCATTTTCCCCCCATTATTTTCCCTATTATTTCCCCATTTTTTGTTCTATTTTCCCCATTTTTCCCCCATTATTTCCCCCATTTTTCCCATTATTTTCCCCCATGATTTCCCTCTGGATTTTTCCCGATTTCCCGGTTTTTTGCCCCATTTCCAGGAGCAGAATTCCCTGATTTCCTTCCTGGAGGACTCTCCCAAGCCGCCGCCCCAGCGGGTGACGATGACGCTGCCGCTGCTCAACGCGGCCAAGGCCCTGCTGGTGGTGGCCACCGGCGCCTCCAAAGCCCCTGTGATCAAGGTTTGGGGCAAAATCCCCAATTTTTGGTTAAATCCCAAATTTTTGGGCTTAAATCCTGTTTTTTTGGGGGTTAAATCCCGTTTTTGGGGTGTTAATTCCCATTTCTCAACTAGGCCCGGGCCCTGCTCGTGGTGGCCACCGGTGCCTCCAAGGCCCCTGTGATCAAGGTTTGGGGCAAAATTCCCAATTTTTGGTTAAATCCGGAATTTTTGGGGTTAATTCCAAGATTTTTTGGGGTTAAATGCCGAATTTTTGGGGTTAAATTCTGGGATTTTGGGGTTCAATCCCATTTCTCAACTAGGCCCAGGCCCTGCTGGTGGTGGCCACCGGCGCCTCCAAGGCCCCTGTGATCAAGGTTTGGGGCAAAATTCCCAATTTTTGGTTAAATTTGGGATTTTTGGGGTTAATTCCCAGATTTTTTTGGGGTTAAATCCTGTTTTTTTGGGGTTAAATCCCGGTTTTTGGGGTTAAAATCTTGGATTTTGGGGTTCAATCTCATTTCTCAACTAGGCCCAGGCGCTGCTGGTGGTGGCCACCGGCACCTCCAAGGCCCCCGTGCTCAAGGTTTGGGGCAAAATTCCCAATTTTTGGTTAAATCCCAAATTTTTGGGTTTCATTTTGGGATTTTGGGGTTTAAATCCAGGATTTTGGGGCTAAACTCTCCATTTTTGGGTCTAAACTCCCCATTTTTGGGGTTAAACTCCCCATTTTTGGGGCTAAACTCCCCATTTTTGGGCCTAAACTCCCCATTTTTAGGGCTAAACTTCCAATTTTTTTGGCTAAACTCCCCAGTTTTGAGGCAAAACTCCCCATTTTTGGCGCTAAACTCCCCATTTTTGGGGCTAAACTCCCCAGTTTTGGGGATAAACTCCCCATTTTTGGGGTTCAACTCCCCATTTTTGGGCCTAAACTCTCCGTTTTTGGGGATAAACTCCCCATTTTTGGGGTTCAACTCCCCATTTTTGGGTCTAAACTCCCCATTTTTGGGTTTCAGTGTAGAATTTTGGGGTTAAACTCTGGGCTTTTGGGGTTCACTCTGGGATATTTGGGTTAAACTCCCCATTTTTGGCACTAAACTCCCCATTTTTGGGGTTCAACTCCCCATTTTTGGGGCTAAACTCCCCATTTTTGGGTTTTAGTGTGGAATTTTCAGGTTAAACTCTGGGATTTTGGGACTAAACTCCCCGTTTTTGGGGCTAAACTCCCCATTTTTGGGGCTAATCTCTCCATTTTTGGGGCTAAACTCCCCATTTTTGGGCCTAAACTCCCCATTTTTGGGGCTAAACTCCCCATTTTTGGGCCTAAACTCCCCATTTTTGGGCCTAAATTCCCCTTTTTTGAGGCTAAACTCCCCATTTTTGGGGCTAATCTCTCCATTTTTGGGGCTAAACTCTCCATTTTTAGGGTTAAACTCTCCATTTTTGGGGCTAAACTCCCCATTTTTGGGACTAAACTCCCCGTTTTTGGGGCTAAACTCTCCATTTTTGGGGCTAATCTCTCCATTTTTGGGGCTAAACTCCCCAATTTTAGGCCTAAACTCCCCGTTTTTGGGGCTAAACTCCCCATTTTTGGGGCTCTCTCTGGGTTTTTGGGGCTAATCTCTCCATTTTTGGGGCTAATCTCTCCATTTTTGGGGCTAAACTCCCCATTTTTGGGGCTAAACTCTCCGTTTTTGGGGCTAAACTCTCCATTTTTGGGGCTAAACTCCCCATTTTTGGGGCTAAACTCCCCGTTTTTGGGGTCCTCCCCAGGATTTTGGGGTTCACTCGGATTTCCTCTCTCCCCAGCGCATTTTGGAGCCGCCGGAGGAGCAGCGGGAGGAGTCGGAGTCGCTCCCGGCCGCTCGACTCCGGCCGCGCTCGGGGCGGCTCTGGTGGCTCCTGGACCAGGAGGCGGCCAAGGAACTGCGGATCCCCCTGGAAAAATGTCCCTAAAAATGGGAATTCCATGGAAAAATGGGAACATCGCCTGGAAATGGGGGAATTCCGTGGAAAAATGTCTTTAAAATGGAGGAATTCCGTGGAAAAATGGCACTAAAATGGAGAAATTCCATGGAAAAATGTCCCTTAAATTGAGGAAAATCCATAGAAAAATGTCCTTGAAATGGAGAAATTCCATGGAAAAATGTCCATGAAATTAAGGAAAATCCATGGAAAAAATGTCTTTAAAATGGAGGAATTCCATGGAAAAATGGCACTAAAATGGAGAAATTCCATAGAAAAATGTCCTTAAAATGGAGAAATTCCATGGAAAAATGTCCATGAAATTAAGGAAAATCCATGGAAAAAATGTCCTTGAAATGGAGAAATTCCATGGAAAAATGTCCCTAAAATGGAGAAATTCCATCAAAAAATGTCCTTGGAATGGAGAAATTCCATGGAAAAGTGTCTTTGGAATGGAGAAATTCCATCAAAAAATGTCGTTGAAATTGAGAAATTCCATGGAAAAATGAGAATAATACCTTTAAAATGGAGAAGTTCCATGGAAAAAAATTGGGAAAATGTATTTAAAGTGGTAAAATTCCATGGGAAAATGTCCCTAAAATTGAGAAATTAATGGAAAATGTCCTTGAAATGGAAAAATTCTATGGAAAAATGTCCTTAAAATGGAGAAATTAATGGAAAATGTCCTTGAAATTGAGGAATTCTGGGGAAAAATAAGAAAAATGTCCTTAAAATAGAGAAATTCCAGGAAAAATGTCCCTGAAATTGAGAAATTCCAGGAAAAAATGAGGAACATTCCAGGGAAAATTGACAGAGAAATGGAGAATTTTCCATGGAAAAATATTAAAAATTCCAATGGGAATTTTGGACCTTTATTTTATTGGATTTCTTTGGAATTTTTTGATTTTTTAAAAATTATTTTTTGGTTCTTTTTTTTTTTTTTGGGATTTTCGCTGGATTTTTTTGGGATCTGGGGCTGCTTTGGCTGAGCTGGAAATCGTCGGGAAATCCTGGAAATTCTGGGGAAAAAGGGAAAAAAAAATCAGAAAAATCCCAAAATTCTGGAATTGGGGGCTGGGAATCCCAGTGGGAACTGGGAGAGGAAAAATGAGCCCAAAAAATCAGATTTTTGGTGTTTTGGGGGTTTTTATTTTGATTTTTTGGGGAATAAAAGGAGCTTTGGATGAGGAGGAATTGGGGTGAGAATTCCTTGGATTTGGGGGATGGAACTGGGATGGACTGGGAGGGACTGGGGGGTAAAAATGGGCTGAAAAAAGCAAATTTTGGGTCTGTTTTGCAGCAGGAATTGGAAATTTTCCTTTTTTTATCCATGGAAAATCGGATGGGCTGAAAAAAGCAAATTTTGGGTCTGTTTGGGAGCAGAAATGGGAGAATTTTGGGGTTTTGTCCATGGAAAAATTGGGAATTTGAACTGGGAGGGACTGGGATGAACTGGGAGGGATAAAAATGAATAAAAATAGGCTGAAAAAAAGCAAATTTTGGGTCTGTTTGGCAGCAGAAATGGGAAAATTTTGGGGTTTTGTCCATGGAAAAATTGGGAATTTGAACTGGGATAAACTGGGAGGGACTGGGAGGGTAAAATTGGGCTCAAAAAAAGCAAATTTTGGGTCTGTTTGGGAGCAGGAATGGGGAAATTTTCCATTTCTACTAATGGAAAAAATCGGAATTTGGACTGGGAGGGACTGGGATGAACTGGAAGGGACTGGGAGGGTAAAAATGGGCAGAAAAAAGCAAATTTTGGGTCTATTTGGCATCAGGAACGGGAAAATAAAAATCTCCTTTTTTATTACAACGAGGTGGGCGTGGCTTCACCACCACCCCATATATGGCAATAATGGGCGTGGCCCGCCGCAAGGCTCAGCCAATCACCGCGCGTATGGGCGTTTCCCGCCACGCAGTGCTCGGCCAATCACCGCGCCTGGGCGTTTCCCGCCGCGCAGAACTCGTCCAATCACCGCGCCTGGGCGTTTCCCGCCACGCACAACTCGTCCAATCACCGCGCGCGTGGGCGTGGCCAACGTGAGGGGGGCGAAGAAGAAGGGCGTGGCCCGCCCTGAGGGCGGCCCAAGATGGCGGCGCGGCCATGGCCGCCGCTGCTGCCGCTGCTGCTGCCGCTGTTGGCGGGGCCCGAGCGCGGCTCCCGCTCCGCTTTGGGGCCCGGTTTGGGGCCCGGGGGCGCCGCCGCGTATTTCCCCGAGGAGCGCTGGAACCCCGAGTCGCCGCTGCGGCCGCCGAGCGTGGCCGTGGCGCTGCTGGCGCGGAACGCGGCCCACGCGCTGCCGCTGGTGCTGGGGGGGCTGGAGAGGCTGAGGCACCCCCCGGACAGGATGGCGCTCTGGTGGGTGTGGGGACATGGGGACATTGAGGGGACAGTGGGGACAGTGGGGACATTGGGGGGATTGGGGACATTGGGGGTGTTGGGGACATTGGGGACATTAATGGGGACATTGGGGACATTGTGGCCCCTGTGACCCTGTGTGACCCTGAGTGACCCTCACTGACCCCTGAGTGACCCCTGAATGACCCCTGGGGCCCTGTGTGACCCCTCTGTGATCCCTGTGTGGCCCTGTGTGACCCGGAATGACCCCTGAGTGACCCCTGAATGACCCCTGGGGCCCTGTGTGACCCCTCTGTGATCCCTGTGTGACCCGGAATGACCCCTGAGTGACCCTGAGTAACTCTGAGTGACCCGAGTGACCCCTGAGTGACCCTCACTGACCCCTGAGTGACCCTGAGTAACTCTGAGTGACCCCTGAGTGACCCCTGAGTGACCCTGAGTAACTCTGAGTGACCCCTGTGTGACCCTGAATGACCCCTGAGTGACCCTGTGACCCTGTGTGACCCCTGTGACCCCTCTGTGAGCCTGAGTGACCTTGTGACCCTGGTGTGACCCCTATGAATTTTATGACCCTGTGTGACCCTGACTGACCCTGTGACCCTGACTGACCCCTGTGACCCCTGACTGACCCCTGTGTGACCCCTGTGTCACCCCAGGCTGGCCGCTGACCACAGCGTGGACACCTCTGGGTGTGAGTGTGACCCTGTGTGACCTCTGTGACCTTTGTGAACCCTGTGACCCTGACTGACCCCCGTGACCCCTGACTGACCCCATGACCCCTGTGTGACCCCAGGCTGGCCGCTGACCACAGCGTGGACAACACCTCGGCGGTTCTGTCCGAGTGGCTGAGCCGCGTGCGGAGCCGCTACCACCGCGTGAGCTGGAGGCACCAGGAGCTGCCCAGGTGGGGTTTGGGGGGTTTGGGGGGATCTGAGGAATTTGGGGGGTCCGGGGAGGGATTTTGGGGGGTTTGGGGGCGTTTTTGGGGGTTTTTTTGGGGTTTTTTTGGGGTGTTTTTGGGGTGTTTTTTGGGGTTTGGTCATTACAGAAATGGGAGGCACCAGGAGCTGCCCAGGTGGGGTTTGGGGGGTTTGGGGGGGTCTGAGACATTTTGGGGGGTCCGGGGAGGGATTTTGGGGGCGTTTTTGGGGGTTTTTTGGGGTTTTTTTGGGGTTTTTTTGGGGTGTTTTTTGGGGTTTGGTCATTACAGAAATGGGAGGCACCAGGAGCTGCCCAGGTGGGGTTTGGGGGGGTCTGAGACATTTTGGGGGGTCCAGGGAGGGATTTTGGGGGTTTTTTGGGGGATTTTTGGGGATTTTTTGGGGTTTTTTGGGTTTTTTTTAGGTTGATTTTGTCATTTTGGGGAGGAGAGGCAGCAGGAGGATCCCACGTGGGTCTGGGAGGGTTTTTGGGGGTCTCTGAGGCATTTTGGGGGGCTCAGACACATTTTGGGGGGCTCTGACACATTTTGGGGGTCTCAGACACATTTTGGGGGGGTCTGGGGGTGTTCAGGGAGGGATTTTGGGGGTTTTTGGGGTTTTTTTGGGGTGCCTCCCAGACAAGGAGGGACCCAAATTTGGAGGAAGGACTCCCCAAATTTTGGGACTTTCTGAGGTTTTTGGGGGTCCCTGCGGCTCCCCAAATTTCGGGGGGCTCCCCAGGATTTTGGGGGGCTCTCCCTAGAATTTTGGGGTGTCTCCCCGAAATTTGGGGGGATCTCCCCAGAATTTGGGGTGTCTCAGGTACCCCCCAGGTTGTTCCCCAATGAGGAGAGACCCAAATTTGGAGGAAGGACTCCCCAAATTTTGGGACTGTCCCAATTTTTGGGGGTCCCTGTGGCTCCCCAAATTTTGGGGGGCTCTCCCCAGAATTTGGGGGGGGTCTCCCCAGAATTCGGGTGGGGTCTCCCCGAAATTTGGGGGGATCTCCCCAGAATTTTGGGGTGTCTCAGGTGCCCCCCAGGTGATTCCCCAATGAGTCGGGTGTGAAATTTCAGGACTTCCCCCAAGTTTTTGGGGGTCCCTGTGGCTCCCCAAATTTCGGGGGGCTCCCCAGGATTTTGGGGGGCTCTCCCCTGAATTTTGGGGTGTCTCCCCAGAATTTGGGGGGTCTCCCCAGAATTTTGGGGTGTCTCAGGTGCCCCCCCGGTGCCCCCCAGGTGATTCCCCAATGAGGAGAGACCCAAATTTCGGGACTTTCTGAGGTTTTTGGGGGTCCCTGCGGCTCCCCAAATTTCGGGGGGCTCTCCCCGGGATTTTGGGGGGCTCCCCCCGGGATTTTGGGGTGTCTGAGGTGCCCCCCCGGTGCCCCCCAGGTCGTTCCCCGATGAGGAGGGTCCCAAGCACTGGAGCCCCTCTCGCTACGAGCACCTGATGCGGCTGCGCCAGGAGGCCCTGGAGGCTGCCCGGGCCATGTGGGCCGATTACCTGCTGGTAAGGGGGTCCCCAATTTGGGGAGGGGTCCCCCAATTCGGGGAGGGGTCCCCAAGGTGTCCCCAAGGGTCCCCGAGCCCCGGGGTGGGGTGAAAAACTCACCCCAGAGGGGACAAACACAGCCCTGGGTGAGGGAAACTCAGGAAACTCAGGGCAGGGTGTGTCTGTGTTGGATTTTGGGGGGTCCCGAATTTGGGGAGGGGTCCCCCAATTTGAGGAGGGGTCCCCCAATTCGGGGAGGGGTCCCCAAAGTGTCCCCAAGGGTCCCCGAGCCCCGGGGTGGGGGGAAAAAGTCACCCCAGTGGGGACAAACACAGCCCTGGGGTGAGGGAAACTGAGGAAACTCAAGGATAGGTGTGGGTGTGATGGATTTTGGGGGGTCCCGAATTTGGGGAGGGGTCCCCCAATTCGGGGAGGGGTCCCCCAATTCGGGGAGGGGTCCCCAAAGGTCCCTGAGCCCCGGGGTGGGGGACAAAAGTCACCCCAGAGGGGACAAACGGAGCTTCAGGTGAGGGAAACTGAGGACAGCCAAGCCCAGGTGTGACCCTGTGTGATTTGGGGGGGGTCACCCAATTTGGGGAGGGGTCCCTGAGATGTCCCAGGTGTGTCCAGGTATGCCCCAGGTGCCCCCAGGTGTGTGCCCAGGTGTGTCCAGGTGTGCCCAGGTGCCCCCAGGTGTGCCCAGGTGTGCCCAGGTGTGTGCCCAGCTGTGCCCAGGTATATCCCAGGTGTGCCCAGGTGTGCCCAGGTGCGCCCAGGTGTATCCCAGGTGTGCCCAGGTGTATCCCAGGTGTGTGCCCAGCTGTGCCCAGGTGTGCCCAGGTGCCCCCAGGTGTGCCCAGGTGTGTGCCCAGCTGTGCCCAGCTGTGCCCAGGTGTGCCCAGCTGTGCCCAGGTGTATCAGAGCTGTGCCCAGGTATATCCCAGGTGTGCCCAGGTGCCCCCAGGTGTGCCCAGGTGTGTCCCCCCCCGCAGTTCCTGGACGCGGACAATGTGCTGCTGAACCCCGACACGCTGGCGCTGCTGATGGCCGAGAACCGCACGGTGGTGGCGCCGATGTTGGACTCGCGCGCCGCGTACTCCAACTTCTGGTGCGGCGTCACCGCGCAGGTGAGGGCGGGGCCGGGACAGGTGAGGGCGGGGACAGGGACAGGTGAGGGCGGGGACAGGTGAGGGCGGGGCTGGGACAGGTGAGGGCGGGGACAGGTGAGGGCGGGGACAGGTGAGGGCGGGGACAGGGACAGGTGAGGGCGGGGACAGGTGAGGGCGGGGACAGGACAGGTGAGGGCGGGGCGGGGACAGGTGAGGGCGGGGACAGGACAGGTGAGGGCGGGGCTGGGGACAGGTGAGGGCGTGGCCATTCCCCCGTCCCCAGCGGTCTCTCCCAGTGGTCACTCCCATTGGTCACTCCTCATCCCCTGTGGTCACTCCCGGTGGTCACTCCCCATCCCCAGTGGTCATTCCCAGTCCTTATTCCCAGTGGTCACTCTCAGTGGTCATTCCCACTGGTCATTCCCAGTGGCCATTTCCCTATTCCCAGTGGTCACTCGCCATTCCCAGTGGTCATTCCCAGTGGTCACTCGCCATTCCCAGTGGTCATTCCCAGTGGTCACTCGCCATTCCCAGTGGCCACTCCCCCACTCCCAGTGGTCACTTCCCATCCCCAGTGGTCATTCCCAGTCCTAATTCCCAGTGGTCACTCCCAGCGGTCACTCCCATTGGTCACTCCCAGTGGTCACTCCCAGTGGCCATTCCCCCATTCCCAGTGGTCACTCACCATTCCCAGTGGTCACTCTCAGTGGTCATTCCCAGTGGCCATTCCCCCATTCCCAGTGGTCACTCCCCATCCCCAGTAGTCACCCCAGCGGTCACTCCTCATCCCCAGTGGTCACTCCCCATTCCCATCGGTCACTCCCCATTCCCATTGGTCACTCCCATCGGTCACTCCCATCGGTCACTCCCATTGGTCACTCCCCATTCCCATTGGTCACTCCCATTGGTCATTCCCATCGGTCACTCCCATCGGTCACTCCCATCGGTCACTCCCATTGGTCTCTCCCATCGGTCACTCCCATCGGTCACTCCCATCGGTCACTCCCATTGGTCACTCCCATCGGTCACTCCCATTGGTCTCTCCCATCGGTCACTCCCATTGGTCACTCCCATCGGTCACTCCCATCGGTCACTCCCCGTCCCCATTGGTCACTCCCAGTGGTCACTCCCCATTCCCATTGGTCACTCCCATTGGTCACTCCGTTCAGGGCTATTACCGCCGCACGGCCGCCTATTTGCCGATCCGGCGCCGGGAGCGCCGCGGCTGCTTCGCGGTGCCGATGGTTCACTCCACGTTCCTGCTGGACCTGCGCCGGGAGCGCTCGCGGCGATTGGCCTTCCACCCGCCCCCGCCCGGCTACGGCGGCCCCTTCGACGACATCCTCGTCTTCGCCGCCGCCTGCCGGCACGCCGGTCAGCGTCGTTGGCTGGGCTGGGTTGGGTTGGGTTGGGTTGGGTTGGGTTGGGTTGGGTTGGGTTGGGTTGGGTTGGGTTTGGTTTGGTTGAGTTGGGTTGGGTTGGGTTGGGTTGGGTTTGGTTTGGTTGGGTTGGGTTGAGTTGGGTTGGGTTGAGTTGAGTTGGGTTTGTTTGAGTTGTTTTGGGTTGAGTTGAGTTGGGTTTGGATGGCTTGGGTGGGGTTGGGTTGGGTTGGGTTGGGTTGGTTTGGTTGAGTTGGGTTGGGATTGGGTTTGGGATTATGTTGGGATGGGTTGGGTTGAGTTGGGTTGGGTTGGGTTGGGTTGGGTTTGGTTGGGTTGGGTTGGGTTTAATTGGGTGGGGATGGATTAGGTTGAGTTGAGTTGGGTTGAGTTGGGTTGGGTTGGGTTGAGTTGGGTTGGTTGGGTTGGGTTGGTTGGGTTGAGTTGAGTTGGGTTGGGTTGGGTTGGGTTGGGTTGGGTTGGGTTGGTTTGAGTTGAGTTGGGTTGGGTTGGGTTGGGTTGGGTTGGGTTGGGTTTGGATGTGTTGAGTTTGGTTGAGTTGGGTTTGGTTTGGTTGAGTTGGGTTGGGTTTGGTTTGGTTGGGTTGGGTTGGGTTGGGTTGGTTGGGTTGAGTTGGGTTGGGTTGGGTTTGGTTTGGTTGAGTTGGGTTGGGTTGGGTTGGGTTGGGTTGGTTGGGTTGGGTTGGGTTGGGTTGGGTTGGTTGAGTTGGGTTGAGTTGGGTTTGGTTGGATTGTGTTGGGTTGGGTTTGGTTTGGTTGAGTTGAGTTGGGTTGAGTTTGGTTGGATGGGTTGAGTTGGGTTGGGTTGGGTTGGGTTGGGTTGAGTTAGTTGGGTTGAGTTGGGTTGGGTTGGGTTGGGTTTGGATGGCTTGGGTGGGGTTGGGTTGGTTGGGTTGGGTTTGGTTGGGTTGGGTTGGGTTGAGTTGGGTTGAGTTGGGTTGAGTTGGGTTGAGTTTGGTTGGGTTGGGTTGGTTGGGTTGGGTTTGGATGTGTTGAGTTTGGTTGAGTTGGGTTGGGTTGGGTTGGTTGGGTTGGTTGGGTTGAGTTGGGTTGGGTTGGGTTGAGTTGGGTTTGGTTGGGTTTGGTTTGGTTGGGTTGAGTTGGGTTGGGTTGGGTTGGGTTGGTTGGGTTGGTTGGGTTTGGTTGGGTTGGGTTGGGTTGGTTGGGTTGAGTTGAGTTGGGTTGGGTTGGGTTGGTTGGGTTGGGTTGAGTTGGGTTGAGTTGGGTTGGGTTGGGTTGGGTTGGGTTTGGTTGGGTTGAGTTGGGTTGAGTTGGGATTTGAGACCAACTTTGGGTGATCCCAACATTGGAGCGACTCCCCCATCCTGACCCCGATCCCAACATCCCCAATCCCATTCCTGATCCCGATCCCGTTATCCTCGATCCCATTCCCAATCCCAATGCCGTTATTCCCAATTCCGATCCCGACGTTCCCGATCCCGACATTCCCAATCCCGACATTCCCGATCCCAATCCCATTATTCCCAATCCCGATCCCGACATTCCCGATCCCGACATTCCCAACGTTCCAGGGGTGCAGATGTTCGTGTCCAACCGGGAGCCGTTCGGGTTCCTGCCGGTGCCGCTCCCGTCCTGATCCCATTCCCGATCCCATTCCCGATCCTGACATTCCCGATCCCAATCCCGATATTCCCGATCCCGACATTCCCGACATTCCAGGGGTGCAGATGTTCGTGTCCAACCGGGAGCAGTTCGGGTTCCTGCCGGTGCCGCTCCTGTCCCGATCCCGTTCCCGATCCCATTCCCAATCCCGTTATTCCCGATCCCAATCCCGATATTCCTGATCCCAATCCCGGTATTCCCGGTGCCGTTCCAGGGGTGCAGATGTTCGTGTCCAACCGGGAGCAGTTCGGGTTCCTGCCGGTGCCGCTGCGCTCCCGGAGCTCCGTGCGGGACGAGGCCGAGAACTTCCTGCACGTCCAGCTGGAGATCATGGGTGAGATCCCGACGGATCCCCACGGATCCCGACGGATCCGGTGCCGCGGGATTGTCCCAAAGATCCGGGAATGCGGGATTGGAAAATGGAAGGATCCCAATGGATCCCAAAGGATCCCAAAGGATTCTGATGGATCCAGGGCTTTGGGATTATCCCAGAGATCCGGGGCTGTTGGATCCCAAAGGATCCCAAATGGATCCCAAATGGATCCAGGGCCTCGGGGTTGGAGAAGGGAAAGATCCCAAAGGATCCTAAGGGATCCCAAGGGATCCAGGGATTTGGGATCCAGGGAGAGGAGAAGGATCCCAAGGGATCCAAATGGATCCAAATGGATCCCAGATGGATCCAGGGCTTTGGGATCATGAGGTGAGAATGATCCCAAAAGATCCCAAAGGATACCAAATGGATCCCAAGGGATCCCAAATGGATTCAATTAGTTCCAGGGCCTTGGGGTTGGAGAAGGGAAGGGTCCCAAAGGATCCCAAAAGATCCCAAACAATCCCAAGGGATCCAGGGCTTTGGGATCATCCCACAGATCCGGGGCTGCGGGATCCAGGGGGAGGCGAAGGATCCCAATGGATCCAAATGGATCCCAAACTGATCCAGGGCCTCGGGGTTGGAGAAGGGAAGGGTCCCAACGGATCCCAAAGGATCCCAGTGGATCCCAAAGGATCCAGGGATTTGGGATCGGGGGGGGGGGGGGGGGGAAGGATCCAAATGGATCCAAATGGATCCCAAATGGATCCCAAATGGATCCCAAATGGATCCAGGGCCTTGGGGTTGGAGAAGGGAAGAATCCCAAAGGATCCCAAAGGATCCCAGAGGATCCCGGGATTTGGGATCATCCCATTGGATCCAGGGCTTTGATTTGGGCTCATTCCTGTGGGATTTGGGGCCCATTCCCACGGGATTTGGGGCTCATTCCAATGGGATTTGGGGCCCATTCCAATGGGATTTGGGGCTCATTTCCATGGAATTTGGGGCTCATTCCCACGGGATTTGGGGCTCATTCCAATGGGATTTGGGCTCATTCCAATGGGATTTGGGGCTCATTCCCACAGGATTGGGGGCTCATTCCCACGGGATCTGGGGCCCATTTCCATGGAATTTGGGTCCCATTCCAATGGGATTTGGGGCTCATTCCAATGGGATTTGGGGCTCATTCCAATGGGATTTGGGGCCCATTCCAATGGGATTTGGGGCTCATTCCCACAGGATTTGGGGCTCATTCCAATGGGATTTGGGGCCCATTCCAATGGGATTTGGGGCTCATTCCAATGGGATTTGGGGCCCATTCCAATGGGATTTGGGGCTCATTCCAATGGGATTTGGGGCTCATTCCAATGGGATTTGGGGCCCATTCCAATGGGATTTGGGGCTCATTCCAATGGGATTTGGGGCCCATTCCCACAGGATTCGGGGCTCATTCCAATGGGATTTGGGGCTCATTCCCACGGGATTTGGGGCTCATTCCAATGGGATTTGGGGCCCATTCCAATGGGATTTGGGGCTCATTCCAATGGGATTTGGGGCCCATTCCAATGGGATTTGGGGCCCATTCCCACAGGATTTGGGGCTCATTCCCATGGGATTTGGGGCCCATTCCAATGGGATTTGGGGCCCATTCCCACGGGATTTGGGGCTCATTTCCATGGAATTTGGGCCCATTTCCATGGAATTTGGGCCCATTCCCACGGGATTTTACCTTCCCACAGTGAAGCTGCCCCCGGCCGAGCCGTCCCCCCACGTGTGGGTCCCTCCCAAGGTCTTGGACAAGTTGGGATTCGATGAGGTGGGAGCCCCTCCCTCGGAATTCCGGCCTCCCCCTCGGGATCTGGGGCCTTTTCCCAACTTTTCTTTGGGATTTCGGATCGTTTTCCTACTTTTCCCTGGGATTTTGGGTGCATCCCCCCAAATTTCCCCATTTCCCCCCAGATTTCAGGTGAATCTCCCCAAATTTCCTCATTTCCCCCCGAATTTTGGGTGAATCCCCCAGATTTTGGGAGTATCCCCCCAAATTTCCTATTTCCCCCCAGATTTCAGGTTAATCTCCCCAAATTTCCTCATTTCCCCCCGAATTTTGGGTGAATCCCCCAGATTTTGGGTGAATCCCCCCAAATCTCCCCATTTCCCCCCAGATTTCAGGTGAATCCCCCCAAATCTCCCCATTTCCTCCCAGATTTTGGGTGAATCCCCCCAAATCTCCCCATTCCCCACAGATTTTTCCCGATTTCCCCCCAGATTTCAGGTCAATCCCCCCAAATCTCCCCATTTCCCCCAAATTTCCCCATTTCCCCCCAGATTTTGGGTGAATCCCCCCAAATTTCCCCATTTCCCCACGGATTTTGGGTGAATCCCCCCAAATTTCCCCATTTGCCCCCGGATTTTGGCTGAATCCCCCCAAATTTCCCCATTTTCCCCCAGATTTTGGCTGAATCCCCCCGAATCTCCCCATTTCCCCCTGGATTTTGGCTGAATCCCCCCAAATTTCCCCATTTCCCCACGGATTTTGGGTGAATCCCCCCAAATTTCCTAATTTCCACCCGGATTTTGGGTGAATCCCCCCAAATTTCCCCATTTCCACCCGGATTTTTCCCCATTTCCCCCCAAATTTTGGCTGAATCCCCCCAGATCTCCCCATTTCCCCCCAGATTTTGGGTGATTCCCCCCGGATTTTTGCTGAATCCCCCCAAATCTCCCCATTCCCCCCAGATTTTTCCCGATTTCTCCCCAGATTTTTGGTGAATCCCCTGGATTTTGGGTGAATACCCCCAAATTTCCCCATTTTCTCCCAGATTTTGGGTGAATTCCCCCAAATTTCGGCTGAATACCCCCAAATCTCCCCATTCCCCCCGGATTTTGGCTGTATCCCCCCAAATTTGCCCATTTCCCCCAGATTTCAGGATGAATTTCCCCATTTCCTCCCAGATTTTTGGTGAATCCCCCCAAATTTCCCCATTTCCCCCCAGATTTTGGGTGAATCCCCCCAAATCTCCCCATTCCCCCCAGATTTTTCCCGATTTCTCCCCAGATTTTTGGTGAATCCCCTGGATTTTGGGTGAATACCCCCAAATTTCCCCATTTTCTCCCAGATTTTGGATGAATTTCCGCCCGGATTTTGGCTGAATCCCCCCAAATCTCCCCATTTCCCCCCGGATTTTCCCCAATTTCCCCCTGGATTTTTCCCGATTTTCCCCCAAAATCTCCCGATTCCCCCCGGATTTTTCCCGATTTCTCCCCAAATCTCCCCATTTTCCCCCAGATTTTAGATGAATCCCCCCAAATTTCCCTATTTCCCCCCGGATTTTTCCCGATTTTCCCCCAGATTTTTCCCGATTTCCCCCCAAATCTCCCCATTCCCCCCGGATTTTTCCCGATTTTCCCCCGGATTTATCCCGATTTCTCCCCAAATCTCCCCATTCCCCCCGGATTTTCCCCAATTTCCCCCCAGATTTATCCCAATTTCCCCCCAAATCTCCCGGATTTTTCCCGATTTCCTCCCGGATTTTTGGTAAATCCCCCCAAATCTCCCCAATTTTCCCAATTTCCCAATTTTCCCTTTCCAGGTATTCCTGATCAACCTCCGCCGCCGCCCGTCCCGCCGGGCGCGGATGCTCCGCTCGCTGCGGGAACTGGGGGTCGCCCCCAAACTGGTGGAGGCCGTGGACGGCCGGTGAGCGCCGGGGGGGGTCGGGAATTCCGGGAATGACCCCCGGGCCCCTCCGGAATTCCCTTCCGGAACGTTCCGGGCTCCGCAGGGCCCTGAACCGCAGTCAGGTGGAGGCGCTGGGGGTGCGGATGCTGCCGGGGTACCGCGACCCCTTCCACGGGAGACCCCTGACCCACGGCGAGGTGGGCTGCTTCCTCAGCCACTTCCGGGTCTGGCAGGAGGTGAGAGACGGAATTCCGGGAATTTGGGGTGGGAATTTGGGAGTTTGGGGGGTCTGGGATGGAATTTGGGGGGTTTGGAAGGATCCAGATGGTCCATGTGGGTCAGGAAGTTCAGGGAATTCCAAAGGAGCTGCTGCTTCCTCAGCCACTTCCGGGTCTGGCAGGAGGTGAGAGACGGGAATTCGGGAATTTTGGGTGGGAATTTGGGAGTTTGGGGGGTCTGGTATGGAATTTGGGGGGTCTGGGATGGAATTTGGGGTCCAGGGAATTCCCAAGGGTGGGAGGGAGCTGCTGCTTCCTCAGCCACTTCCGCGTCTGGCAGGAGGTGAGAGACGAAAATTCGGGAATTTGGGGAGTTTGGGATGGGAATTTGGGAATTTGGGATGGGAAATTGGGAATTTGGGACAGGAATTTGGGAATTTGGGGGGTCTGGGATGGAATTTGGGGTCCAGGGAGTTCAAGGAAGTCCAAAGGAGTTGTGGCTTCCTCAGCCACTTCCGGGTCTGGCAGGAGGTGAGAGACGGAATTACGGGAATTTTGGGTAGGAATTCGGGAATTTTGGGTGGGAATTTGGGGGGTTTGGAAGGATCCAGATGGTCCATGTGGGTCAGGAAGTTCAGGGAAGTCCAAAGGAGTTGTGGCTTCCTCAGCCACTTCCGGGTCTGGCAGGAGGTGAGAGACGGGAATTCGGGAATTTTGGGAGTTTGGGATGGGAATTTGGGAATTCAGAGTGGGAATTTGGGAATTTGGGATGAGAATTTGGGAATTTGGGGGTCTGGAAGGATCCAGAAGGTCCAGGGGAATTCCCAAGGGTGGGAGGGATGATCCAAATCCCATTGATCCCATTGATCCCATTGACCGCATTGGTCTCATTGATCCCAATGATTGGAATGATCCAAATTCCATTGACCCCATTGATTTCATTGATCCCAATGATTGGAATGATCCAAATCCCATTGATCCTATTGATCCCATTGGTCCCATTGGTTCAATTGATTGTAATGATCCAAATCCATTGATCCCATTGACCCCAATGATTGGAATGATCCAAATCCCATTGATCCCATTGACCGTATCGGTCTTATTGATCCCAGTGATCCCAAAGATTGGAATAATCCAAATTCCACTGACCCCATTGATTTCATTGATCCCAATGATTGGAATGATACAAATCCCAATGGTCCCATTGATCCCAATGATCCCATTAATCCCATTGACCCCAATGACTGGAATGATCCCATTGATCCTATTGATCCCATTGATCCCAATGATTGGAATGATCCAAATCCCAATGGTCCCATTGATCCCAGTGATTGGAATGATCCCATTGATCCCATTGACCCAAATGATTGGAATGATCCAAATCCCATTGATCCTATTGATCCCATTGGTCCCATTGGTTCCATTGATTGTAATGATCCAAATCCATTCATCCCATTGATCCCATTGATCCCAATGATTGGAACGATCCAAATCCCATTGATCCTATTGATCCCATTGGTCCCATTGGTTCCATTGACTGTAACGATCCAAATCCATTCATCCCATTGATCCCATTGACCCCAATGATCCCATTGACCCCATCCCAAATCCCGGAATTCCAGAGGATGGGCGGGTGATTCCCGGCATTCCCGGGGCCCATCCGGCATTCCCGGCATTCCCGGGGCCCATCCAAATCCCGGCATTCCCGGGGTCCATCCGGCATTCCCGGCATTCCCGGGGTCCATCCGGCATTCCCGGCATTCCCGGGGTCCATCCGGCATTCCCGGGGTCCATCCGGCATTCCGGCATTCCGGCATTCCGGCATTCCCAGATTTCGGCGCGGGGCCTGCAGCGCTCGCTGGTGTTGGAGGACGATCTTCGCTTCGAGGTTTTCTTCCGCAGCCGCCTGGAGGAGCTGATGGAGCGGCTGGAGGAGGCGGCGCTCGACTGGGACCTCATGTGAGCCTTCGTCCCACCCTCCTCATCCTCATCCTCCTCATCATCTTCATCCCAAAACTCACCCCAGTCCTCTGGGACCTCGTGTGAGCCTTCATCCTCATCGTCCTCCTCATCCTCATCCTCCTCATCCTCATCCCAAAACTCATCCCAGTCTCCTGGGGCCTCGTGTGAGCCTTCATCCCACCCTCCTCATCCTCATCATCCTCATCATCCTCATCCCAAAACTCACCCCAGTCCCCTGGGACCTCATGTGAGCCTTCATCCCACCCTCCTCATCATCCTCATCCTCCTCATCCTCATCCCAGAACTCATCCCAGTCCCCTGGGACCTCATGTGAGCCTTCATCCCATCTTCCTCATCCTCCTCATCATCCTCATCCTCATCCCAAAATTCACCCCAGGCCCCTGGGGCCTCGTGTGAGCCTTCGTCCCACCCTCCTCATCCTCATCCTCCTCATCCTCATCCCAAAACTCACCCCAGGCCCCTGGGGCCTCGTGTGAGCCTTCATCCCACCCTCCTCATCCTCATCCTCATCCTCATCCTCATCCTCATCCCAAAACTCACCCCAGGCCCCTGGGATCTTGTGTGGGCCTTCATCCCATTTTCCTCATCCTCATCCTCATCATCCTCATAATCTTCATCCCAAAACTCACCCCAGTCCCCTGGGACCTCACGTGAGCCTTCGTCCCACCCTCTTCCTCATCATCCTCATCCTCATCCTCACCCCAAAACTCACCCCAGTCCACTGGGACCTCATGTGAGCCTTCGTCCCACCCTCCTCATCATCCTCATCCTCATCCCAGAACTCACCCCAATCCCAGATCCCCTGGGGCCTCGTGTGAGCCTTCGTCCCACCCTCCTCATCCTCATCCTCCTCATCCTCATCCCACTGCTCCCATTGATCCAATTTCCTGAGGCCTCTTGGATGCCATTGATCGCATTGATCCCATTGATCGCATTGATCCCATTGACCCCATTGACCTCATTGATCCCAATGACCCCATTGGTCCCATTGACCCCACTGACCCCATTGACCTCATTGACCCCAATGTCCCCATTGACCCCAATGTCCCCATTGACCCCAATGACCTCATTGACCTCATTCATCCCATTGATCCTATTGACGCCGATGACCCCAATGACCCCATTGATCCCAATGACCCCATTGACTCCAATGTCCCCATTGACCCCATTGACCCCAATGTCCCCATTGACCTCATTGACCCCACTGACCCCATTGACCCCAATGACGTAATTGATCCCAATGATCCCAATGACCCCAATGACCTCATTGACCCCAATGTCCCCATTGGTCCCATTGACCCCACTGACCCTATTGACCTCATTGACCCCAATGACGCCATTGATCCCAATGACCTCATTGACCCCAATGACCTCATTCATCCCATTGACCCCAATGTCCCCATTGACCCCACTGACCCCAATGTCCCCATTGACCCCAATGATGTCATTGATCCCAATGACCTCATTGACCTCATTCATCCCATTGACCCCAATGACCCCATTGACCCTGATGACCCCAATGACGTCATTGATCCCAATGACTTCATTGACCCCATTGACACCGATGACCCCAATGTCCCCATTGACCCCAATGACGCCATTGATCTTGATAAACCCATTGACCCCATTGACTCCATTGAACTCATTCATCCCATTGACCCCAATGACATAATTGATCCCAATGACCTCATTGACCCCAATGTCCCCACTGACCCCACTGACCCCACTGACCCCACTGACCCCACTGCCCCCACTGCCCCCCGCTGTCCGCAGCTACCTGGGCCGGAAGCGGCTGGAGCCGGAGCGCTCGGAGCGCGGCGTGCCGGGCGTGCCGCAGCTGCTGCGCCCGGGCTACTCCTACTGGAGCCTGGGCTACGCGCTGTCGCTGCGCGGCGCCCGCAAGCTGCTCGCCGCCGAGCCCCTGGGCAAGATGATCCCGGTGGACGAGTTCCTGCCCCTCATGTTCGACCGGCACCCCAGGTGTGACGGGATTTGTGGGATTTATGGGATTTATGGGATTTATGGGATTTTTGGAATTTATGGGGTTTGGCCACGTCTCCGAGAACTCTCCCCTTTTCCCCTTATTTCTCACTTTTCTCTAATGTTTCCCCATTTTTCCCCATTTTCATCACATTTTTCCCCATTTCCTTCCTATTTTTCTCCATTCCCCCAATTTTCCCTAATTTTTACCCTTTTCCTCCCATTTTCCACCCTTTCCCCACATTTTTCCCCATTTCCATAATTTTTCTCCATTTACTCCCCATTTTCTCCGTTTCCTCCCCGTTTCCCCCCATTTCCCCCAATTTTCACCCTTTCTCCCCATTTCCCCCCCATTTCTCCATCTTCCTCCATTTTTCAACTTTCTCCCCAATTTCCCCTCATTTCTCCCCCATTTTCCCCCCAATTTTCCCCCAATTCCCCACATTTTTTCGCCAATTTCCCCCCATTTTTCCCCCGATTTTCCCATTTTTTCCCCGTTTTCCCCCCACTTTTCCCCCATTTTTCCCCAATTTCCCTCATTTCTCCCCCATTTTTTCCCCAATTTCCCTCATTTCTCCCCCATTCTTTCCCCATTTTTCCCCAATTTCTCCCCAATTTTCCCTCACTTCTCCCCCAAATATACCCCAATTTCCCCCGTTTTCCCCCCATTTTTTCCGATTTCCCCCCATTTTTCCCCGTTTTTTCCCCAATTTTTTCCATTTTTTCCCCATTTTTTCCCTGATTTCCCCCATTTTCCCCCATTTTTTCCCTGATTTTCACATTCTCCCCCCATTTTTCCCCCATTTCCCCCATTTTTCCCATGTTTTTTTCCCATTTTTTTCCCTTTTTTTTCCCCATTTTTTCCCCTTTTTTTCCGTTTTTTCCCCATTTTTTCCCCGATTTCCCCCATTTTTTCCCTGATTTTCACCTTTTTCCCCCCATTTCCCCCCAGCCCCGAGTATTCCCGGCACTTTTCCCGGCGGGATCTCCGCGCGTTCTCGGCGGAGCCGCTGCTGCTGTTCCCGACGCACTACACGGGAGATCCCGGATACGTCAGCGACACCGAGACCCCCCCGCAGCCCCCCGAAATTCCGGAAAAATCCCGGAATTCCCACCCTGACGGCGACACCGAGAGCCCCCCGCAGCCCCCCGAAATTCCGGAAAAATCCCCAACGGAATCCCGGAATTCCCACCCCGACGGCGACACCGAGAGCCCCCCGCAGCCCCCCGAAATTCCGGAAAAATTCCCAACAGAATCCCGGAATTCCCACCCCGACAGCGACACCGACACCCCCCCGCAGCCCCCCGAAATTTGGGATGGGGAAGAATTCCTGTGGGAATCCCAAAATTCCCAACCCCGGCGTGACGGCGACGCCCACGAGGAGCTCTGAGCCCGAAATTGGTGAAATTTGGGAAAAAATCCCACGGGAATCCCGGAATTCCCAACCTCAGGAACGAAAAGCTCCGATCCCAAAATCCCCAAAATTTGGGAAAAGTTCCCACAGGAATCCTGGAATTCCCACCCCCAAAGCGACCCCAAAATCCCCCGAAATTTGGGAAGAATTCCTGCTGGAATCCTGGAATTCCCAACCCAAACACAAAGAGCTCTGATCCCAAAATTCGTGAAAATTTGGGAAAAATTCCCACGGGAAATTCCGGAATTCCCAACCCCAAAACGACCCCAAAATCGCCAAAATTTGGGAAAAATTCCCGTGGGAATCCCAGAATTCCCAACCTCAGGCAGGACAAGGTATTGCCCAAAATCCTCAAAATTTGGGAAAAATTCCTGTGGGAATTCCAGAATTTTCAGCCTCAGGCACGGAAAGCTCCGGTCCCAAAATCCCCAAAATTTGGGAAAAAATCCCACGGGAATCCCGGAATTCCCAACCCAAACACGAAGAGCTCCGATCCCAAAATTCGTGAAAATTTGGGAAAATTCCCGTGAGAATCCCGGAATTTTCAGCCCCAGGCACGAAAAGCTCCGACTCCAAAATCCCCAAAATTCGGGAAAAATTCCCACGGGAATCCTGGAATTCCCAACCCCAAAGCGACCCCAAAATCCCCCGAAATTTGGGAAGAATTCCTGCTGGAATCCTGGAATTCCCAACCCAAACACAAAGAGCTCTGATCCCAAAATCCCCAAAGTTTGGGAAAAATTCCCACGGGAATCCCAGAATTCCCAACCTCAGGAACGAAAAGCTCCGATCCCAAAATCCCCAAAATTTGGGAAAAATTCCCACAGGAATCCTGGAATTCCCAGCCCCAAAGCAACCCCAAAATCTCCAAAATTGGGGAAAATTCCCTCGGGAATCCCGGAATTCCTAACCCCAGGCGTGAAGAGCTCCAATCCCAAAATCCCCAAAATTTGGGAAAATTTTCCATGAGAATCCCGAAATTTTCAGCCTCAGGCACAAAAAGCTCCAATCCCAAAATCCCCAAAATTTGGGAAAAATTCCCATGGGAAATTCCGGAATTCCCAACCCCAAAACAACCCCAAAATCCCCAAAATTTGGGAAAAATTCCCACGGGAATCCCGGAATTCCCACCCCAAACACAAAGAGCTCTGATCCCAAAATTCGTGAAAATTTGGGAAAATTCCCGTGAGAATCCCGGAATTTTCAGCCTCAGGCACAAAAAGCTCCGATCCCAAAATCCCCAAAATTTGGGGAATTTTTATTCCCAAATAAATTTTTATTTTTATTTTTAATCCCAGTTTGGGTTTGGTTTTTTTTTGGGGGAATTTTGGGCCACGAAATTCGGGAATTTGGGAGGGAGGGAAACTGAGGCAGGAAAAAAAACCCCGAAAATTCCCAAATTTTGGCCGTTTTCAGGGATATTTTTGGGATAATTTTGGGATACTTTTTGACCGTTTTCAGGGATATTTTGGGGATATTTTTGGGATATTTGGGATAATTTCAGGGCCATTTTTGGGATAACTCGGATATTTTGGGGATTTTTGGGGGATAATTTTGGGATAGTTTTTGGCCATTTTTGGGATATTTTGGGGATTATTTTGGGATAATTTTTGGCCATTTTCAGGGATATTTTGGGGATAATTTTGGGATATTTTGGGGATTTTTTGGGGTATTTTGGGGACAATTTTGGGATTATTTGAGGATATTTTGAGGATATTTTGGGATATTTTGGGGATTTTTTGGGATACTTTGGAGATAATTTTGGGGATATTTTGGGATATTTGGGATATTTTCAGGGATATTTTTGGGATAACTCTGGGATATTTTGGGGATTTTTTGGGATATTTTGGGGATAACTTTGGGATAAATTTTGGCCATTTTCAGGGATATTTTGGGGATAATTTGGGATATTTTGGGGATATTTTCAGGGATATTTTGGGGATTATTTTGGGGTAAATTCAGGATATTTTGGGGACATTTCGGGGATATTTTGGGGCTGTTTTTGGGGTAAATTCAGGCCGTTTTGGGTCAGAGCTCGTCGTGCTCCTCGTGCCCCGCCGGCAGCTCCCGGCAGCGTTTTTGGGGATAATTTGGGATATTTTTTGGACATTTTGAGGTTTATTTTTGGGATTTTTTGGGGATATTTTTGGGACATTTTGGGGATATTTTGGGGATATTTTTGGGGTGAATTCGGGCAGTTTTGGGTCAGAGCTCGTCGTGCTCCTCGTGCCCCGCCGGCAGCTCCCGGCAGCGTTTTTGGGGATAATTTGGGACATTTTGGGGTTTATTTCGGGGATAATTTCAGGATTTTTTGGGGGATATTTTGGGGATATTTTGGGTATATTTTGGGCTAATTTTGGGGCTGTTTTTGGGGTAAATTCAGGCGGTTTTGGGTCAGAGCTCGTCGTGCTCCTCGTGCCCCGCCGGCAGCTCCCGGCAGCGTTTTGGGGATAATTTGGGACATTTGGGGGATATTTTCAGGGTTATTTTTATGATATTTTTGGGATATTTTGGGGATGTTTTGGGGATATTTTTGGGGATATTTTGGGTATATTTTTGGGGTAAATTCGGGCAGTTTTGGGTCAGAGCTCGTCGTGCTCCTCGTGCCCCGCCGGCAGCTCCCGGCAGCGTTTTTGGGGATAATTTGGGACATTTTGGGGTTTATTTCGGGGATAATTTCAGGATATTTTGGGGATATTTTGGGGACATTTTGTGGATATTTTGGGGCTGTTTTTGGGGTGAATTCGGGCGGTTTTGGGTCAGAGCTCGTCGTGCTCCTCGTGCCCCGCCGGCAGCTCCCGGCACGCCGCGGGCGTCTCCAGCTCCAGCAGGTACTCGCAGCGACTCGGCTCCAGCGCCGCCCGCAGCGCCGTCCCTGCGCCGCACCTCAGGGACACCTGCGGGAGGGGGGGGACACACCTGTGAGACCCTGAGGGACACCTGAGGGACACCTGAGCACACCTGAGATACACCTGGGCACACCTGGGAGACACCTGAGATACACCTGAGATACCTGAGGGACACCTGAGATACACCTGAGGGACACCTGGGCACACCTGAGAGACACCTGAGACACCTGAGATACACCTGCGGGGGGGGACACACCTGTGAGACACCTGAGGGACACCTGAGAGACACCTGAGCACACCTGAGATACACCTGGGCACACCTGAGAGACACCTGAGACACACCTGAGGGACACCTGCGGGGGGGACACAGGTGAGACACCTGAGGGACACCTGAGATACACCTGAGCACACCTGAGATACACCTGGGCACACCTGAGATACACCTGGGGCACACCTGGGCACACCTGAGAGACACCTGAGACACACCTGAGGGACACCTGAGACACACCTGAGGGACACCTGGGCACACCTGAGCACACCTGAGAGACACCTCAGATACCTGAGAGACACCTGCGGGGGGGGGACACACCTGTGAGACACACCTGGGCACAGCTGGGGGGGGGACACGGCTCAGACACACCTGAGATACAGCTGGGCACACCTGAGATACCTGAGAGACACCTGAGCACCCCTGAGATACACCTGAGACACACCTGGGCACACCTGAGGGACACCTGAGAGACACCTGGGGCACACCTGGGCACACCTGAGCACACCTGAGCACACCTGGGGCAGTTGGTGCTGTCGGGATTTGGGGAGTTTTGGGGACACAGAGGGGGTTCAGGTGACACAGGTGACACAGATGACATCACACAGGTGACATCACACAGGTGACATCACACAGGTGTGACTCACCGTGGTGGCTCGGGCGGGTTTTGGGGCGGGTTTTGGGGGTTCAGGTGACACAGATGACATCACACAGGTGACACAGGTGACATCACACAGGTGTGTCACAGGTGTGTCACAGGTGTGTCACACAGGTGTGACACTCACCGTGGTGGGGCGGGCGGGTTTTGGGGTGGGTTTTGGGGGTTCAGGTGACACAGATGACATCACACAGGTGTCACACAGGTGTGTCACTCACCGTGGTGGCGCGGGCAGTTTTTGGGGCGGGTTTTGGGGGTTCAGGTGACACAGGTGACACCAATGACGTCACACAGGTGATGACATCACACAGATGACACAGATGACGTCACTCAGGTGTGTCACAGGTGTGACACAGGTGTGTCACTCACCGTGGTGGCGCGGGCGGGGCCCTGCCAGCAGCCCGTGCCCCCCTCGTACTTCTGAGCCCCGAATTTGTCACCTTCGGGCCCCGCCCAGGAGCCCCAGAGCCTGCGGGGGAGGGGACAGGGCACACCTGAGCGACGGGTGACACCAACAGGTGACACCTGAGGGACAGGTGAGGGGACAGGGGACAGGTGAGGGACAGGTGAGGGGACAGGGGACACCGGGGGGGGGACAGGTGACACCTGAGCGACAGGTGACACCAACAGGGGACAGGTGAGGGGACAGGTGACACCAACAGGGGACAGGTGAGGGACAGGTGAGGGGACACGGGACACCTGAGGGGTCACAGGTGACACCGGGGGGGGGACAGGGGACACCTGAGGGGTCACAGGTGACACTGGGGGGTCACAGGTGACACTGGGGGGGGGGACAGAGGACACCTGGGGGGTCACAGGTGACACCTGGGGCTGTCCCCAAGGGTCCCCGGGGGAGTTTTTGGTGTCTCCATGGAGATTTTTTGGGGTTTGGGGGATTTTTGGGGTCCCCAGGGAGATTTTTTGGCTCCCCAGGGTTATTTTTGGGGTCCCCAGGGCGGTTTTTGGGGTTCCCAGGGGGATTTTTGGGGTTCCCCGGGCAGTTTTTGGGGTGTTTTGGGCTTCCCAGAGTGATTTTTTGGGTTTTTTTGGGGTGCCCAGGGGGATTTTTGGGGTTCCCAGGGTGGTTTTTGGGGTCCCCAGGGGGATTTTTGGGGTTCCCTGGGAAATTTTTTTGGGGATTTTTGGGGTTCCCCAGGGTAATTTTTGGGGTGTTTGGGGTGATTTTGGGGTGTTTTGGGTGATTTTTGGGTGATTTTGGGGTGTTTTGGGGTGTTTTGGGTGATTGTGGGGTGTTTTGGGGGATTTTTGGGGTGTTTTGGGTGATTTTTGGGTAATTTTTGGGGTGTTTGGGGTGATTTTGGGGTGTTTTGGGTGATTTTGGGGGTGTTTTGGGTGATTTTGGGGTGTTTTGGGGGATTTTTGGGGTGTTTTACCCCAGGCTGGTCTCGGCGCCGCCGTTTTTGGGTCTTTGGGTGACGCGCTGGAAGGGGCAGAGGCGGTACAGGTACCTGGGGAGAGAGAAACCCAAAAACTCCCAAAATCTGCCCCAAAAACTCCCAAAATCGGCCCCAAAAACTCCCAAAATCCGCCCCAAAAACTCCCAAAATCTGCCCAAAAACCTCCCCCAAAAACTGTCAAAAACCTCCCAAAATCTGCTCCAAAAAATGCCAAAAAGGGCCCCAAAACCCTCCCAAAATCCCTCCCAAAAACCTTCCCAAAAACTCCCAAAAATCTCCCCAAAACCTCCCAAAATCTGTCCCAAAAACCTCCCCAGAACTGCCAAAAACCTCCCAAAATCCGCCCCAAAAACCTCCCCAAAACTCCCCCCAAAACCACCCAAAAACGGCCCCCAAAAACCTCCAAAAATCCTCCCCAAAACATCCCCAAAACCACCCAAAAATGGCCCCAAAAATCTCCCAAAATTCCCCCAAAACCTCTCCAGAACCCCCAAAATTCCCCCAAATTCCTGCCAGGACCCCCCAAATTCCCTCAGGACCCCCCAAACTCCCCCAAATTCCCCCCAAAATCGCCCCAGGACCCCCCAAATCCCCCTCAGGACCCCCGAGACTCCCAAAAATTCCCCCCCAAAATCCCCCCAGGACCCCCCAAACTCCCCCAAAATCCCCCCAAACTCCCCCCTAAACTCCCCCAAATTCCCCCCTGGATGCCCCAAAATCCCCCAAACTCCCCCAAAATCCCCCCAAAATCCCCCAAAACCCCCCCAGGATCCCCCAAAATCCCCCCCAAACCCCCCCAAATCCCCCCTAAACTCCCCCAAAATCCCCCCAGGACCCCCCAAATTCCCCCCTGGATGCCCCAAACTCCCCCAAAATTCCCCCAAAATCCCCAAAAATCCCCCCAGGACCCCCAAATCCCCCCCAAATCCCCCCAAATCCCCCCCAGGACCCCCCAATTCCCCCCCAAATCCCCCCAAAATCCCCCCACGCACTCGCTGGTGCTCAGCTCCCAGCACTGGTTGTACAGGTACGAGAATTCCCCCTCGGGCCCGAAATCCATCCCCAATTCCGTCTCCAGGGCCCTGGGGGGGCACAAAGGGGGTCAGGGGGGTCCCCAAAACCCCCCCGGACCCCCCCAAAAAAATCCCGACCTCCAAACCCCCCCCAGGGCCTCAAACCCCCCAAATTCCTGCAGGGACCGGGGGAAACTGAGGCACGGGGAGGCCCGAAGGAGGTTTTGGGGTGCCCGAGGGGATTTTGGGGGTCCCAGGTCCGATTTTAGGGTTCGGGGAAGATTTTGGGGGTCCCAGTCCCATTTTTGGGGGTCCCAGCCCCATTTTTGGGGGTCCCAGGTCCGATTTTGGGGTTCGGGGGAAGATTTTAGGGGTCCCAGCCCCATTTTGGGGGTCCCCACCCTATTTTTGGGGTTCCCAGTCCCATTTTTGAGGGGTCCCAGGTGAATTTTTGGGGGTTCCATCCCCATTTTTGGGGGTCCCAGGTCCTCTTTTGGGGGTCCCAGTCTCATTTTTGGGCTCCCAGGTCCGATTTTGGGGTTCCCAGCCCCATTTTGGGTGTCCCAGCCCCATTTTTGGGGTTCCCAGCCCCATTTTTGGGGGTCCCAGCCCCATTTTTGGGTGTCTCCGTCCCATTTTTGGGGGTCCCAATCTCATTTGTGGGGGTCCCAACCCCAATTTTTGGGGGTCCCAGTGTTAGTTTTGGGGGTCCATCCCCATTTTTGGAGGTTCCAGGTCCGATTTTGGGGTCCCCACCCCATTTTTGGGGATCCCAGCCCCATTTTTGGGGTCCCAGTTCGATTTTTGGGGGTCCCAGCCCCATTTTTGGGGGTCCCATCCCCATTTTTGGGGGTCCCCACCCCATTTTTGGGGGTCCCAATCTCATTTTTGGGGGTCCCATCCCCATTTTTGGGGGTCCCAGCCCCATTTTTGGGGGTCCCAGCCCCATTTTTGGGGTTCCCAGTCCCATTTTTGGGGGTCCCAGCCCCATTTTCAGGGTCTTGGTCTCATTTTTGGGGCTCCCAGCCCCATTTTGGGGCTCCCAGGTGAATTTTTGGGTGTCCCAGGTCTGATTTTGGGGTCCCCCACCCCATTTTTGGGGGTCTCAGTCCCATTTTTGGGGGTCCCAATCTCATTTTTGGGGGTCCCAGTCCCATTTTTGGGGGTCCCAGTCCCATTTTTGGGCATCCCAATCTCATTTTTGGGGGTCCCAACCCCAATTTTTGGGGGTCCCAGTCTTAGTTTTGGGGGTCCCCACCCCATTTTTGGGGGTCCCAGTCTTAGCTTTGGGGGTCCCATCCCCATTTTTGGGGGTTCCAGGTCCGATTTTGGGGTTCCCAGTCCCATTTCTGGGGGTCCCCACCCCATTTTTGGGGGTCCCCACCCCATTTATGGGGTCCCAGCCCCATTTTTGGGGGTCCCCACCCCATTTTTTGGGGGTCCCAGTCCCATTTTTGGGGTCCCAGTTCGATTTTTGGGGATCTCAGTTCGATTTTTGGGGGTCCCAGCCCCATTTTTGGGGGTCCCAGCCCCATTTTTCAGGGTCTTGGTCTCATTTTTGGGGGTCCCACTCCCATTTTTGGGGGTCCCCACCCCATTTTTGGGGGTCCCCACCTGATCCCATCCTCGGCCTCCTTCAGCTCCCGCTCGGCCGCGGCCAAATCGTCCCGAGCGCGTTGGGCGGCTGCAGGGTCAGAACCCCAAAATCACCCCAAAATCACCCCAAAATCCCCCAAAATCACCCCAAAAACGAGCTCAGCACCCCAAAAATGGGGTCAGCACCCCAAAAACCCCCTGAGCCCCCCCCAAAAACCCCCCAAGCCCCCCCAAACCAGCCCCGAATCGTCCCGAGCGCGTTGGGCGGCTGCAGGGTCAGAACCCCAAAATCACCCCAAAATTACCCCAAAATCCCCCAAAATCACCCCAAAAATGAGCTCAGCACCCCAAAAATGGGCTCAGCACCCCAAAAACCCCCCAAAAAACCCCCCGAGCCCCCCCAAACCAGCCCCGAATCGTCCCAAGCGCGTTGGGCGGCTGCAGGGTCAGAACCCCAAAATCACCCCAAAATCACCCCAAAATCCCCCAAAATCACCCCAAAAACGAGCTCAGCACCCCAAAAAATGGGCTCAGCACCCCAAAAACCCCCCAAATACCCCCCGAGCCCCCCAAAACCTTGCCGCAAATCGTCCCGAGCGCGTTGGGCGGCTGCAGGGTCAGAACCCCAAAATCACCCCAAAATCACCCCAAAATCCCCCAAAATCACCCCAAAATCCCCTCGGGACCCCCCAAAATCCCATCAGGAACCCCCAAATTCCCCCCAAATTCCCCCAGGACCCCCCAAATCTCCCCAGGACCCCCCAAAATCTCCCCAAAATCCCCCCAGGACCCCCCAAATCCCCCCACGATCCCACAAAATCCCTCCAGGACCCCCCAGGACCCCCCCAAATTCCCCCAGGACCCCCCAAACCCCCCCAAATCCCCCCCAAAATCCCCCCAAATCCCCCCAGGGTGCCCCAAATCCCACCAGGCCCCCCCAAATGCCCCCAAAACGCCCCAAATCCCCCCCCAAATCCCCCAAAATCCCCCCAAATCCCCCCAGGACCCCCCAAATCTCCCCAAAATCCCCCCAGGACCCCCCAAATCCCCCAAAATCCCCCCCAAATCCCCCCAAACCCCCCAAATCCCCCCAAATCCCCCCAAATCCCCCCAAAACCCCCCCAAATCTCACCAAACCCCCCCAGGGCCCCCTAAAATCCCCCCAAACCCTCCCAGTACCCCCCAAATCCCCCCAAAATCCCCCCAGGACCCCCCAAATCCCCCCAGAATCGCCCCCAAATTCCCCCAGGACCCCCCAAAATCCCCCCAAATCCCCCCAAAATCTCCCCAAAATCCCCCCAGGACCCCCCAAATTCCCCCCAAATCCCCCCAAAATCCCCCCCAAATTCCCCCCAAATCCCCCCAAAATCTCCCCCAAATCCCCCCAGGACCCCCAAATCCCCCCAAACCCCCCCAAATCCCCCCCAAAATCCCCCCAAATCCCCCCAAATCCCTCCCAAACCCCCCCAAATCCCCCCCAAATCCCCCAAATCCCCCCCAAATCCCCCCAGGACCCCCAAATCTCCCCAAAATCCCCCCAGGACCCCCCAAAATCCCCCCAAACCCCCCCACCATCGATCAGGGCCTGAGTGGCTTCGTCGAACTTCGGCTCCTCCTGGGGGGGCCCCTCCCCCTCCTGGGGGGGCACCGGGGGCACCTGCGGGGGGGGCGGGGCCAAAATTGGGGTCCCCACCCCCCAAATTTGGGGTACGGGGAGGGGGGACCCCAAAATTTACCCCCTCCCCCCTCATTTAGCCCCATTTTAAGGGGGTTTTGCATTTAGAGGGGACAAAATTTGGGGTCCCACCCCCAAAATTTGGGGTCCCACCCCCAAAATTTGGGGTCCCACCCCCCGAAAATTATTAAGTTTGGGACCCCCCCCAAAAATTTGGGGTGCTGAGACCCCCAAATTTGGGGTACAGGGTGGAGGGACCCCAAAATTTGCCCCCTCCCCCCTCATTCAGCCCCATTTTGGGGGGGTTTTGCCTTTAGGGGGGACAAAATTTGGGGTCCCACCCCCAAAATTTGGGGTCCCACCCCCCCAAAATTCAAGTTTGGGACCCTCCCCCAAAATTTGGGGTGCTGAGACCCCCCAAATTTGGGGTACGGGGTGGGGGCACCCCAAAATTTTCCCCCCATTCTGTCCCATTTTGGGGCGTTTCCCACCAAATTTGGGGTTCGGGACCCCCCAAAATTGGGGAACCCCCCAAAATTTGGGGTTCGGGACCCCCCTAAAATTGGGGACCCCTCCAAAATTTGGGGTTCAGGACATTTAGGGTGTGAAAACCCCCCAAATTTGGTGGGGGGACCCCAAAATTTGCCTCCTCCCCCCCCCCATTCTGCCCCATTTTGGGGCGTTTTCTGCCAAATTTGGGGTTTGGGACCGCCCAAAATTGGGGAACCCCCCAAAATTTGGGGTTCGGGACCCCCCAAACCTGCTCAGGGCCTTCCTCGTCCTCCTCCTCCTCCTCCTCCTCCTCCTCGGGCTCTTCCTCCTCCTCCTCCTCCTCGGGGGGGCTCTGGGGGGGCTCGGGGGGGGGTTGGGGGGGCTCGGGGGGGGCCTGGGGGGGAAAATTTGGGGGGACCCCCCAAAAAATTGGGGTGAGACCCCCCCAAAAAATCACCCAGAACCCCCAAAATTGGGGTGGGACCCCCAAAAAATCCCCCAGGAACCCCAAATTCGGGGACCCCTCCCTCAAATTTCATTCCAAAAATCCCCCAATTTTTTGGGACCCCTCCCCAAATTCCACCCCCACCAAAAATGAAAAATCCCCAAAATTCTGGGACCCTCCCCCCAAATTTCGACTCCCCCAGACCCCCCAAATTTTGGAGACTCCCCCCCAAATTTCAGCCCCTGAACCCCCCGAATTTGGGGACCCCTCCCCAAATTTGGGGGCCCCTCCCCCACCTGTGGCCGCAGCCGCTCCCGGACGAGGCCCCAGAGCCGCTCCCGGAACGTTCCGGAATCCGCCCAACCCCCCGAGCCCAGGGCAGCCTGGAATTCCAAAATTTGGGAATTTTTGGGGGAATTTTGGGTGAATTTTGGGGATTTTTTGGGGAATTTTTTTGGAATTTTTTGGGGATTTTTTGGAGATTTTTTTTGAGATTTTTTGGGGATTTTTTAGGGATTTTTAGGGTATTTTTTGGAGATTTTTGGGAAATTTTTGAGATTTTTTTGGGGAATTTTTGGGGATTTTTTGGGAATTTTTTGAGGATTTTTTGGGAGAGTTTTTTGAGGATTTCTTGAGAGTTTTTGGGAATTTTGGAAATTTTTTTAGGGATTTTTTTTGAGATATTTTGGGTATTTTTGGGGTATTTTTTGGAGATTTTTTTAGAAATTTTGGGGATTTTTTGAGGATATTCTGGGATTTCTTGGGAATTTTTTTTTGCAATTTTTTGGGAATTTTTGGTAATTTTTTTAGGATTTTTTGGAGGTTTTTTGGGAATTTTTGGGAATTTTTGAGGGATTTTTTTTAGATCCTTTGGGGATTTTTTTGAGATGTTTTTGGGAATTTTGGGGAATTTTTTAGGGATTTTTGGAGATTTATTGGGAATTTTTAGAGATTTTTTTTTGAGATTTTTTTGGGTATTTTTTATGGAGTTTTTTGTGGGTTTTTGGGGTTTTTTTTTGTATTTTTTTGGGTATTTTTGATGGGTTTTTTGGTTATTTTTTAGGAATTTTTTTTAGGATTTTTTTGGGACTTTTGGATTTTTTTGGGGATTTGGGGAATTTTTGGAAATTTTTCAGGGATTTATTTGAGTTTTTTTTGGGAATTTTTGGGGATATTTTTAGGGGTTTTTGGGGGGATTTTTGATGATTTTTTGGGGGTTTTTTGGGATCATTTTTGTATTTTTTGGGGGTTTTTTTGGGGGCTCTCACCTCAATCTCGGCCCCGTCCAGCTCAGGGTGGGCTCGGAGCTCCTCCAGCGTCAGCCTGGGGGGCACAGGGGGGTCAGGGGCACCCCAAAAAAACCCAAAAATCCCCCCAAAAACCCCAAAGAAACCCCAAATACCCCCCCAAAAATCTTTCCAAAACACCCTAAAAAATAAAAAAAAAATCCCTAAATTTCCCACCAAAAATACCCACAAAAAACCCAAAAATTCCCCACAAAAAACCCCAAAAATGCGCCGAAAAAAACCCCAAAAATCCCCCCCAAAAACCAAAAAAAAATCCCCCAAAAAAACCCTAACAATTCCCAAAAAAAACCCAAATATCCCCCCACAAATCTTCCCAAAACACCCTAAAAAATAAAAAAAAATCCCCAAAACAAAATCCTCCAAAAACCCCAAAAATCCCCCAGAATTCACCAAAATCCCCCCAAAAAATCCCCCAAAGAAACCCCAAATATCTCCCCAAAAAAACCCAAAAAATCCCTCCAAAAATCCCCCAAAAATTCCTCCCAAACATCCCCCAGAATTCACCAAAATCCCCCAAAAAATCTCCCCAAAATCCCCAAAAATTTCCCCAAATATCCCCCAGACCCCTCCCATGGAGACGATTTTTGGGGGGAATTTGGGGTTTTTGGGGTTTTTGGAGCGGGGAAAAGACTCAGGACCCCCCAAAATCCTCTGGGGGACCCCAAAACCCCCCCGGGGACCCCAAAAATCCCCCCAAAAATCCCCCAGACCCTCCCATGAGGACAATTTTGGGAGGATTTGGGAAGAATTTGGAGTTTTTGAGGGAGATTTTGGGGGCAATTTGGGGTTTTTGGGGTCTCTGGAGAGGGGGAAAGACTCAGGACCCCCCAAAATCCCTCTGGGGGACCCCAAAACCCCTCCAGGGACCCCAAAATTTCTGAAAAATTCCCCAAAAATCTCCCTGGCCCTTCCCGCAAGGACAATTTTGGGGGGAATTTGGGGTTTTTGAGGGAGATTTTGGGGGGAATTTGGGGTTTTTGGAGCGGGGGAAAGACTCAGCATCCCCCAAAATCCCTCTGGGGACCCCAAAACCCCCCGGGGACCCCAAAAATCCCCAAAATTTTCCCCAAAAATCCTCCAGGCCCTTCCCATGGAGATGATTTTGGGGGAAATTTGGGGATTTTGGGGTCTCTGGAGCAGGGAAAAGACTCAGGACCCCCCAAAATCCCTCTGGGGGACCCCAAAACCCCCCCGGGGACCCCAAATTTCTCCTGGGGGACCCCAAACTCGCCGTCCGTCCCCGTCCCCGTCGAGTTCCGCGAAGGCTTCGGCCGCTCCGGCCTCGTCCTGGGTCGGTTCTGTCGGAATTTGGGGGGTTGGGGACCCCAAAATTCAACTTGGGACCCCCAAAAACCCCTGAAAAAAAAACCCTAAATCCCTCCCCCCGAAAAAAACCCCAAATTCCCCCCAAAAAAACCACAAATCCCCACAAAAAAAACCATAAAAAACGCCAAACAAAACCAGGAACCGCCCAGAAAAATACCCAAAAAAACCCCCAAAAAACCCCAAACCCCCCCCAAAAATACCCAAATCCCCCTCAAAAAAACCCAAATCCCCCCAAAAAACCCAAATCCCCCCAAAAAAACCAAAACCCCCCCAAAAAATCCCAAATCCACCCCAAAAAAACCCAGAAATTGCCCCAAACTCCTGGAAAAAAAACCCAATAGGACCCTGAACCCCCAAAAAAACCCCAAAAAAACCCCGAAAAACCGCCCTATATCCCTCCCAAAAACCCCAATTTCCCCCTAAAAATCCCCCCAAAAAACCCCACAAAAACCCTAAAAAAGAACCCAAAAACACCCAATAAAACCCCTAAAAATACCCAAAAACCCCAAAAGACACCCAATAAAACCCCTAAAAATACCCAAAAAAAAACCCAATAAAACCCTAAAAATACCCAAAGAAACCCCCAATAAAACCCTAAAAATACCCAAAAAACCCCCGAAAAACACCCAAAAACCACCAAATAAACCCCAAAAAAACCCCAAGCAGACCCCGGACCCCCCAAAAAATTCCCAAATCCCCCCAAATAAACCCCAAATCCCCCCTAAAAATCCCCCAAAAAACCTCAAAAAAAACATGAAAAAAACCCTCTCAAACCCCCCAAAAAATCCACAAAAACCTCAAAAAAACCCCAAAAAAACCCCAAAAAACACCCCAAAGAACCCCAAAAACACCAAATAAAACCCTAAAAATACCCAAAAAAAACCCCAAAACACTCAAAAAACCCCTAAAAATACCCAAAAATACCCCAAAAAACACCCAATAAAACCTTAAAAATACCCAAAAAAAACCCCAATAAAACCCTAAAAATACCCAAAAAAACCCCCGAAAAACACCAAATAAACACCAAAAAAAACCCCAAAAAAACCCCAAGCAGACCCCGGACCCCCCAAAAAACCCCAAAACCCCCAAAATTCCCCAAATTAGCCCCAAAAGCACCTCGGGGCCGGTGCCGCTCCCGCGCCTCCCGCTCGGGTCCCTCGGCCGCTTCTTTGGCCGCGCGGAGCGGCCCCAGCCGGGCCTGCAGCTCCCGGCGCGCGGCCTGCAGCGCCCCCAGCCGGCTCTGCGGGGAAATGCAGGCGGGAATTAGGAATTATTATCCATAAATTATCCCTAAAGTATCCCCAAATTATCCTGGAATTATCCCTAAATTATCCTGGAATTATCCTGGAATTGTCCCCACATTGTCCTGGAATTGTCCACGGCCTGCAGCGCCCCCAGCCGGGACTGCGGGGAAATGCAGCCCGGAATTAGAAATTATTGTTCCTAAATTATCCCTAAATTATCCCTAAATTATCCTGGAATTGTCCTGGAATTGTCCTGGAATTGTCCCCAAGTTATCCCTAAATTATCCCCAAATTGTCCTGGAATTATCCCCAAGTTATCCCTAAATTATCCCCAAATTATCCCGGAATTGTCCATGGCCTGCAGCGCCCCCAGGCGGGACTGCGGGGAAATGCAGCTCCGGGTTAAAAATTATCCCTTAATTATCCTGGAATTATCCCAAAATTATCCCCAAGTTATCCTGGAACTGTCCCTAAATTATCCCCAAGTTATCCCTAAATTATCCCTAAATTATCCTGGAACTGTCCTGGAATTGTCCCCAAATTATCCTGAAATTATCCCTTAATTATCCCCAAATTATCCCCAAATTGTCCTGGAATTGTCCCCAAATTATCCTGGAATTGTCCTGGAATTGTCCACGGCCTGCAGCGCCCCCAGGCGGCTCTGCGGGGAAATGCAGCCTGGTTATTAATTGTTCCTAAATTATCCCTAAATTATCCTGGAATTATCCCTAAATTATCCTGGAATTATCCCCAAGTTATCCCTAAATTATCCCCAAATTATCCCTAAATTATCCCCAAATTGTCCTGGAATTGTCCACGGCCTGCAGCGCCCCCAGCCGGCTCTGAGGGGAAATGCAGTCCCAAATTAGGAATTATTATCCCCAAATTATCCTGGGATTATCCCTAAATTATCCCCAAGTTATCCTGGAACTGTCCCTAAATTAGCCCCAAAGTATCCCTAAATTATCCCCAAATTATCCTGGAATTGTCCACGGCCTGCAGCGCCCCCAGCCGGGACTGCGGGGAAATACAGTCCCAAATTATCCTGGAATTGTCCCTAAATTATCCCTAAATTATCCCCAAATTATCCCCAAAGTATCCCTAAATTATCCCTAAATTATCCCCAAGTTATCCCTAAATTATCCCTAAATTATCCTGGAATTATCCTGGAATTGTCCTGGAATTGTCCCCAAATTGTCCTGGAATTGTCCACGGCCTGCAGCGCCCCCAGGCGGCTCTGAGGGGAAATGCAGCCCCAAATTAGGTATAATTGTTCCTAAATTATCCCTAAATTATCCTGGAATTATCCCCAAATTATCCTGGAATTGTCCTGGAATTGTCCTGGAATTGTACTTGAATTATCCCCAAAGTACCCTGAAATTATCCTGGAATTATCCTGAAATTATCCTGGAATTGTCCTGTAATTATCCTCAAATTATCCTGAAATTATCTCAAAATTACTCTCAAATTATCCTGGAATTATCCTGGAATTATCCTGAAATTATCCCAAAATTATCCTGAAATTATCCCAAAATTATTCTGGAATTATCCCCAAAATTATCCTGAAATTATCTCCAAAATCACCCCAAAATACACAAAAATTATCCCAAAATTATCTCCAAAATCAGCCCAAAATACCCCAAAATTACCCCAAAATCACCCAAATTACCCTAAAATCACCCCAAAATCACCCCAATGATCCCAAATTGCCCAAAATTGGGTTTTTTTACCTCTTTTTCCCTCTTGGCCTCGGCCGCCTCCTGCACGAGGCGCTGCCGGAGAGCGAAACCTTCTCTGGCGCGGGCGGCCGAGCGGAGCCGCTCCTCCCGCTCCTGACGGCCCCGTTCCCTGCCAGGAAAACCAGTAAAAACCAGTAAAAACCAGTATAAACCAGTTCAGACCAGTATAAACCAGTATAGACCAGTATGGACCAGTATAACCCCAAATACACCCATAAAAATCCATAAATATCCATATAAATCCATCTAAACCAGTATAAACCAGTACAGCCGCTCCTCCCGCTCCTGCCGGCCCCGTTCCCTGGGAAAACCAGTATAAACCAGTAAAAACCAGTTCAGACCAGTATAGACCAGTATAGACCAGTATAACCCCAAATAAACCAGTATAAATCCATCTAAATCCATCTAAACCAGTATAAACCAGTACAGCCGCTCCTCCCGCTCCTGGCGGCCCCGTTCCCTGGGAAAAACCAGTATAAACCAGTTCAGACCAGTATAAACCAGTATGGACCAGTATAAACCAGTATAATCCTGTATAAACCAGTATAAATCCTGTATAAACCAATATAAATCCATCTAAACCAGTATAAACCAGTACAGCCGCTCCTCCCGCTCCTGACGGCCCCGTTCCCTGGGAAAAACCAGTAAAAACCAGTAAAAACCAGTTCAGACCAGTATAAACCAGTATAAACCAGTATGGACCAGTATAACCCCAAATAAACCAATATAAATCCATCTAAATCCATCTAAACCAGTATAAACCAGTACAGCCGCTCCTCCCGCTCCTGACGGCCCCGTTCCCAGTAAAAACCAGTAAAAACCAGTAAAAACCAGTATAGACCAGTATAAACCAGTAAAAACCAGTCCAAACCAGTATAACCCAGTATAAACCAGTCAGACCTGCAGGTGTTCTCGCAGGCGCCGCTCCCCCACTCGTCGGTGCCGTCGCAGCAATCTGGGGGGGGGGGACCCAAAATAGCACAAAATGGCCCAAAAATAGCCCAAAATCACCCCAAAAATATACCCAAAAATCACCCAAAAATAGCCCAAAAAATATCCCAAAAGAGCCCAAAAATCAGCCCCAAAATATCCCAAAAATCACCCAAAAATATCCCAAAATCACCTAAAATATCCCAAAAATATCCCAAAAATCACCAAAATAATCCAAAAAATATCCCAAAATATCTCAAAAATCACCCCAAAAATAACTCAAAACTGCCCCAAAATATCCCAAAAATCACCGAAAAAAATCAAAAAAATATCCCAAATATCCCAAAAATACTCAAAAATATTCCCAAAAATATTCCCAAAAATATCCCAAAAAATCATAGAAAAAATCCAAAAAATATCCCAAAATATCCCAAAAATCACCTCAAAAAATATACCAAAAAAATCCAAAAATATCCCAGAAATATTCCCAAAAATATCCCAAAAACATCCCAAAAAATACCCAAAGATACCCCAAAAAATCACCCAAAAAAGAAAAAAGATCCCAAAAATCACCCAAAAATATATCAAATAAATCCCCAAAATATCCAAAAAATACCCAAAAAATACCCAAAAACATCCCAAAAATATCCCCAAATATCCCAAAAATCACCCAAAAAATATCCCAAAAATCCCCCAAAACCCCCCCAAAATCCCCCAGGACCCCCCCAAATCCCCCCCAAATCCCCCAGGACCCCCCAAAATCCCCCCAAATCCCCTCAAAACCCCCAAATCCCCCCAAATCCCCCCCAAATCCCCCCAATTCCCCCCAAGACCCCCCAAATCCCCCCAAATCCCCCCAAACCCCCTCAGGACCCCCCAAATCCGCCCAAATCCCCCCAGGACCCCCCAAATCCGCCCAAATCCCCCCAGGACCCCCCAAATCCCCCCAAATCCCCCCAGCACCCCCCAAATCCCCCCAAAACCCCCCCAGGACCCCCCAAACCCTCCCAGCACCCCCCAAATCCCCCCAAATCCCCCACAGGACCCCCCAAAATCCCCCCAGGACCCCCCAAATTCCCCCCAGAACCCCCCAAAATCATCCCAAGACCCCCAAAACTCCCTCAATTCTCCCCCCAGGGACCCCCAAACCTCCAAACCCCTCCCCCTCAGAGCCCCCTCCTCACTTTTAGGGACCCCAATGATCCCCAGGACCCCCAAAATTCCCCCCAAATCCCCTCAGGATCCCCTAAAATCCCCCCAGGACCCCCCAAATCCCCCCATATCCCCCCCAAATTCCCCCCAAATCCCCTCAATCCCCCCCAAATCCCCCCAGGACCCCCAAAATCCCCCCTAAGCTCCCCCCAAACCCCTTCAGAACCCCCCAAACCCCCCCAGGACCCCCCAGGACCCCCCAAATCCCCCCCAAATCCCCCCAAATCCCCCAAATCCCCCCCAAACCCCCCAAATCCCCCCAGATCCCCCCCAAATCCCCCCAGGACCCCCCAAATCCCCCGAAAATCCCCCCAAAATCCTTCTGTGACCCCCAAATCCCCCCTAAATCCCCCCAAATCCCCCCAGGACCCCTCAAATTCCCCCCAAATTCTCCCCAGGACCCCCCAAATCCCCCCAAATCCCCCCCAAAATCCCCCCAAATCCCCCCAGGACCCCCCAAAATCCCCCCCAAATCCCCCCAAATCCCCCCGGACCCCCACCCACCGCAGACCCCGTCGTTGACGTGCGCCGCGGGGACGCTCCGGGGTCGGTGTCCGGCGTTGGTGCAGTGGAAGCGCCCGTTGGGGCAGGCGGGGGTCCCTGGGGGGATTTTGGGGTCCCCCTCAGTTTTGGGGGGCACCCAGAGGGGTTTTGGGGACCCCTCCCCAAAATTTCGGGGGTTGGGAAGGTCCCAGAAGGTCCCAGAAGGGCCCAAAAGTGAGGAGGGGGCTCTGAGGGGAAGAATTTGGGACGTTTGGGGGTCCTGAGGAAATTTTGGGGGTCCCTGGGGAGATTTTGGGGGGTCCTGATGGGATTTTGGGGGTCCCTGAGGAGATTTTGGGGGGTCCTGAGGAGATTTTGGGGGGTCCTGAGGGGATTTGGGGGGAATTTTGGGGGCCCTGAGGGGATTTTGAGGGGATCCAGAGGAAATTTTGGGGGATGTTTGGGGTCCATGGGGGGATTTTGGGGGTCCCTGGGGGGGATTTTGGGGGGTCCTGAGGAGATTTTGGGGGATTTTGGGGGTCCTGGGGATCATTGGGGTCCCTAAAAGTGAGGAGGGGGCTCTGAGGGGAAGGATTTTGGAGGTTTGGGGGTCCCTGGGGAGATTTTGGGGGTCCCCCTCAGTTTTGGGGGGCACCCAGAGGGATTTTGGGGACCCCTCCCCAAAATTTGGGGGGTTGGGAAGGTCCCAGAAGGGCCCCGGGGTCCCTAAAAGTGAGGAGGGGGCTCTGAGGGGGAGGGGTTTGGAGGTTTGGGGATCCCGAGGAAATTTTGGGGGTCCCTGGGGGGATTTTGGGGGGTCCTGAGGGGATTTTGGGGGGGTCCTGAGGAAATTTTGGGGGGTCCTGAGAGGATCTGGGGGGGTCCTGGGTGGGTTTTGGGAGGTCCCGGGTGAATTTTGGGGAGTCCTGAGGAGATTTTGGGGGAATTTTGGGGATCCTGAGGGGATTTTGGGGGGGTCCTGAGGAAATTTTGGGGAATTTTAGGGGTCCATGGGGGGATTTTGGGGGGTCCTGAGGAGATTTTGGGGGATTTTGGGGATCACTGGGGTCCCTAAAAGTGAGGAGGGGGCTCAGAGGGGGAGGGGTTTGGAGGTTTGGGGGTCCCTGGGGGGATTTTGGGGGGTCCTGAGGAAATTTTGGGGGGGTCCTGGGGGGAATTTTGGGGATCCTGAGGGGATTTTGGGGGGTCCAGAGGAAATTTTGGGGGATTTTGGGGGGTCCTGAGGGGATTTTGGGGTCTCAGGTCGGTTTTTGGGGGTCTCTGTGCCGTTTTTGGGGGAATTTTTGGGGTTTTTGGGGCAGTTTTGGGGTTTTTGGGGTTCCCACGATTTGGGGATATTTTTGGGGGTCCCGAGATCATTTTTGGGGTGATTTTGGGGTTTTTGGGGCAGTTTTTGGGGCTCTCTGTGCTGTTTTTGGGGCAATTTTGGGGTTTTTGGGGCTCCCACACCTCCGGGGGGTTTTTGGGGGCGCTGAGTCCATTTTTGGGGTGATTTTGGGGATTTTGGGGCAATTTTGGGGTTCCCTGTGCCGTTTTTGGGGCAATTTTGGGGTTTTTGGGGCAGTTCTGGGGTTTTTGGGGCAGTTTTTGGGGCAGTTTTGGGGTTTTTTGGGGTTTTTGGGGCTCCCACGCCCCCGGGGGGTTTTTGGGGGTGCCGAGTCCATTTTTGGGGTGATTTTGGGGGTTTTTGGGGCAGTTTTTGGGGCTCTCTGTGCCGTTTTTGGGGCAGTTTTTGAGGCTCTCTGTGGGGTTTTTGGGGAATTTTGGAGTTTTTGGGGCAGTTTTGGGGTTTTTGGGGCTCCCACGCCCCCGGGGGATTTTTGGGGGCGCCGAGTTCATTTTTGGGGTGATTTTGGGGATTTTGGGGCAGTTTTTGGGGCTCTCTGTGCCATTTTTGGGGCACTTTGGGGTGTTTTTGGGGCAATTTTGGGGTTCCTTGTGCCGTTTTTGGGGCAGTTTTGGGGTTTTTGGGGCTCCCAAGCCCCCGGGGGGTTTTTGGGGGCGCCGAGTCCATTTTTGGGGTGATTTTGGGGGTTTTGGGGTCCCACCTGGCTCATCAGAGCCGTCCTGGCAGTCGCAGTTTTGGGGTTTTTGGGGCTCTTTGTGCCGTTTTTGGGGCAGTTTTGGGGTTTTTTGGGGTTTTTGGGGCTCCCACGCCCCCGGGGGGTTTTTGGGGGTCCCGGATCCATTTTTGGGGTGATTTTGGGGGTTTTTGGGGTCCCACCTGGCTCGTCAGAGCCGTCCTGGCAGTCGCAGTTTTGGGGTTTTTGGGGCTCTCTGTGCCGTTTTTGGGGGAATTTTTGGGGCAATTTTGGGGTTTTCGGGGCTCCCACGCCCCCGGGGGGTTTTTGGGGGCGCCGAGTCCATTTTTGGGGTGATTTTGGGGGTTTTGGGGTCCCACCTGGCTCGTCAGAGCCGTCCTGGCAGTCGCAGTAGTCGTCGTTGACCCAGGCGAAGGCGACGGATCCGGAACCGTCCAGGCAGCGGAACGGCCCCGAGGGGTCGTAGAACGGCAACTCTGGGGAAATTTGGGGAAAATTGGGGGATTTTGGGGAAATTTGGGGAATTTTGGGGATTTTGGGGGGTTTGGGGAAAATTTGGGGGGTTTGGGGAAAATTTGGGGGGATTTTGGGGTGATTTGAGTGGAATTTGGGGGGGTTTGGGGGAGTTTGAGGGGGATTTGAGGGGTGGTTGGGGGAAATTTGGGGGAAATTTGGGGGGATTTTGGGGGGTTTGAGGGGGTTTGGGGAAAATTTCGGAGAATTTGGGGGAATTTGGGGGGGTTTCAGTAGATTTAGGGGGAAATTGGGGGAAAAATTAGGGAATTTGGGGAAATTTAGGGGGGAATTGGGGGAATTTGGGGAAAATTTGGAAGATTTGGGGAAAATTTGGGGGGATTTGGGGAGATTTTGGGGAAAATTTGGTGAAATTTGGGAAGATTTGGGGGAATTTGGGTAGATTTATGGGGAATTTGGGGGAAAAATTGGGAAATTTGGGGGATTTTGGGGGGTTTGGGGAAAATTTGGGGAGATTTGGGGAGATTTTGGAGGGATTTGGGGAAAATTTGGGGGGATTTGAGGGGAATTGGGGAGATTTGGGGAGATTTGGGGGGAATTTGGGGGAAAAATTGGGGGAATTGGGGAAATTTAGGGGGGAATTGGGGGAATTTGGGGGAAATTTGGGAAGATTTGGGGAAATTTAGGGGGGAATTGGGGAAATTTGGGGAAAATTTGGGAAGATTTGCGGAAAATTTGGGGATTTGGCGAAAATTTGGGGGATTTGAGGGAAATTAGGGGGAGATTTGGTGGGGGTTGGGGAGATTTTGGGGAAAATTTGGTGAAATTTGGGAAGATTTGGGGGAATTTGGGTAGATTTGGGGGAAATTTGGGGGAAATTTGGGAAGATTTGGGGAAATTTAGGGGGGAATTGGGGGAATTTGGGGAAAATTTGGGAAGATTTGCGGAAAATTTGGGGATTTGGCGAAAATTTGGGGGGATTTGAGGGGAATTAGGGGGAGATTTGGGGAGATTTGGGAAGATTTGGTGGGGGTTGAGGAGATTTTGGGGAAAATTTGGTGAAATTTGGGAAGATTTGGGGGGGTTTCAGTAGATTTAGGGGGAAATTGGGGGAAAAATTAGAGAATTTGGGGAAATTTAGGGGGGAATTGGGGGAATTTGGGGAAAATTTGGAAGATTTGGGGAAATTTAGGGGGGAATTGGGGAAATTTGGGGGATTTTGGGAAGATTTGCGGAAAATTTGGGGATTTGGCGAAAATTTGGGGGGATTTGAGGGGAATTAGGGGGAGATTTGGTGGGGGTTGAGGAGATTTTGGGGAAAATTTGGCGAAATTTGGGAAGATTTGGGGGAATTTGGGTAGATTTGGGGGGAATTTGGGGGAAAAATTGGGGGATTTGGGGAAATTTAGGGGGGAATTGGGGGAATTTGGGGAAAATTTGGGATATTTTGGGGGGGTTTGGGGAAAATTTGGGGGGATTTGGGGTGAAATTTGGGGTTTTTGTGTTCAGAGTGATTTTTGGGGTGATTTTTGGGGATTTTGGGGTGATTTTGGTGGGATTTTGGGGTGAAATTTGGGGTTTTTTGGGGTGGAATTTGTGATTTTTGCGTTCGGGCTGATTTTTGGGGTGAATTTTGGGGTTTTTGGGTCACTCACGGCTCAGGGCCACCCCCCGGGGCCGTGTCACCGTCACCTCGGGGGTCCCGGGGGGGATTTGGGGGATTTTGGGTGGGATTTTGGGGGATTTTGGGTGAAATTTGCGGTTTTTGTGTTCCGGGTGATTTTGGGGTGAATTTTGGGGTTTTTGGGTCACTCACGGCTCAGGGCCACCCCCCGGGGCCGTGTCACCGTCACCTCGGGGGTCCCGGTCACCACCAGCGGCAGCAGCAGCAGCAGAGGGGGCGGGGGCAGCATGGCCGGGCGGGGAAACTGAGGCACGGCCCAAAATCACCCCAAATTCCTGAAAAAGTACCCCAAAATCAACCAAATCCCCCAAATTCCCAAAAATTCACCCAAAATCCCCCAAATTCCCAAAAATTCACCCCAAAATCCCCCAAATTCCAAAAAAATCACCCCAAAATCCCCCAAATTCCAAAAAAATCACCCAAAATTCCCACAAATCCACCCCAAATTCCCAAAAAATTCACCCCAAATTCCCCCAAATTCACCCCAAAATCCCCTCAAATCCCGCAAATTCCAAAATATTCAACCAAATTCCCCAAATTCACCCCAAATTCCCAAAAAATTCACCCCAAATTCCCACAAATCCACCCCAAATTCCAAAAAAATTCAACCAAATTCCCACAAATTCGCCCCAAAATCCAAAAAAATTCACCCCAAATTCCCACAAATCCACCCCAAATTCCCAAAAATTCACCCCAAAATCCCCCAAATTCCAAAAAAATCACCCAAAATTCCCACAAATCCACCCCAAATTCCCAAAAAATTCACCCCAAATTCCCCCAAATTCACCCCAAAATCCCTCAAATCCCCCAAATTCCAAAATATTCAACCAAATTCCCCAAATTCACCCCAAATTCCCAAAAAATTCACCCCAAATTCCCATAAATCCACCCCAAATTCCCAAATAATTCAACCAAATTCCCACAAATTCGCCCCAAATTCCCTCAAATCCCCCCAAAATCCCCCAAATCCCCAAAATTCCCCAAAAATTCACCCCAAATTCCCAAAAAATTCACCCCAAAATCCCCTCAAATCCCCCAAATTCCAAAATATTCAACCAAATTCCCCAAATTCACCCCAAATTCCCAAAAAATTCACCCCAAATTCCCACAAATCCACCCCAAATTCCCTTTAATTTCCCCCAACCCCCCCCAAAATTCCCCTTTAAATCCAAAAATTCCCCTTTAAACCCAAAATTCCCCTTTAAACCCCCAAAACCTCCCCCAAAAATCTTCATTAAACCCAAAAATCCCCCCAAAAATCCCCAAAATCCCCCATTAAAACCTCCCCAAAATTCCCCTTTAAACCCAAAATTCCCCTTTAAACCCAAAATTCCCTTTTAAACCCAAAAATTCCCCTTTAAACCCCAAAAATTCCCCTCAAAACCCCCCAAAATCCCTTTTAAACCCAAAAATTCCCCCTTAAAACCCCAAAAATTCCCCTTTAAACCCCAAAATTCCCCTTTAAACCCCCAAAACCTCCCCAAAATTTCCTTTTAAACCCCCAAAATCCCCTTTAAAACCCCAAAATCCCCTTTAAAACCCCAAAATTCCCCTTTAAACCCCAAAAATCCCATTTAAGCCCCCAAAACCTCCCCAAAATTCCCCTTTAAAACCCAAAAATTCCCCTTTAAACCTAAAAATTCCCCTTTTAACCCCAAAATCCCCTTTAAAACCCCAAAATTCCCCTTTAAATCCCCAAAATCCCCCAAAACTCCCCATTAAAACCTCCCCAAAATTCCCCTTTAAACCCCAAAATTTCCTTTTAAACCCCAAAATTCCCACTTAAAACCCCAAAAATCCCATTTAAACCCCCAAAACCTCCCCAAAATCTCCTTTAAACCCCAAAATTTCCCCCAAAATTCCCCAAAAATCCCCAAATTCCCCCAAAATTCCCTCCCCGCCCCCCCCGCACCGGTTCGGGCCTCCCGCGCGCGCCTCCGGCCCCACACGGCGGAACCGGAAATGACATCAGGCGGAACTTCCGGCTGTACCCTCGGCGGCCGCCATCTTGTACGGATTGAAAAAATTCCCTCTCACTGATTGCGGGCGCCGCCATCTTGGGTACGGCGGCTCAGCCAATCAGCGCCCGAGCGTCCCGTTGCCATAGCGACAGGGGGCGGGGCCAAGGGCCGGCAGCCGCCGAGGGATTTGGGGGCGATTTTGGGGTGAAATTTGGGGGTTTTGGGGGGAAATTTGGGGGTTTGGGGGGGATTTTGGGGTGAAATTTGGGGGTTTTGGGGGAATTTGGGGGGGATTTGGGGGGGTGTTGGGGTTAAACTTGGGGGAATTTGGGGTGAGATTTGGGGGGGATTTGGGGGTGAAATTTGGGGGATTTGGGGGAGGATTTGGGGTGAAATTTGGGGTGAAATTTGGGGTGAAATTTCGGGTATTTGGGGGTGAAATTTGGGGTGAAATTTGGGGGATTTTGGGGTGAAATTTGGGGGATTTGGGGGGATTTGGGGGGATTTTGGGGGGGTTTTGGGGATTTGGGGGAATTTGAGGTGAAATTTGGGGAATTTTGGGGTGAAAATTGGGATGAGATTTGGGGTGAGATTTTGGGGTGAAATTGGGGGGATTTGGGGGTGAAATTTGGGGGAATTTGGGGGATTTTGGGGTTCCCGGGGAGGATTTTGGTGATTTTGGGGTTCCCGGGGGGAATTTTGGGTTTGATTTGGGGGATTTTGGGTTTGATTTGGGGGATTTTGGGGGGATTTTGGTGATTTTGGGGTCCCCCCGACCCCTCTGTGCCCCCTCAGCTCCGGGACCCCCAAATGGCCGCTGGAGACCCCGGTAAGGGGGGGGGGGGATTTGGGGGAAATTTGGGGATTTTGGGGGAATTTTGGGGGGATTTGGGGTAATTTGGGGGGATTTTGGGGGAATTTTGGGGGGATTTGGGGGAATTTTGGCGGAACTTATGGGAATTTTGGGGAGGATTTGGGGGATTTTGGGTTCTTTGAGTTCACTTTGGGGTCTCTGCGGTTACTTTCGGTTATTTTGGGTAATTTTGGGGGGTTTTATTAATTATTTTGGGGTTATTTGGGTAATTTTGGTTTTATTTGGAATTATTTGGGGTTATTTTTGGGGGGTTTTTTGGTTAATTTTGGGTAATTTTGAGTTATTTTTGGGGTAATTTTGGGTTATTTTGGGGTTTTTTGTGTAATTTTGGGTTATTTTGGGGGTAATTTTGGGTTGATTTTGGGTTATTTTGGGGTTTTTTAAGGTTTTTTGGGGCCACTCTGGGTTACTTTTTGTGGGTTTTGGGTAATTTTGGGTTATTTTTGGTGTTTTTTGGTGTTTTTTGGGCCCCCCCAGGTCGGGCCCGGCCCCAGAACGACCCCGGGACCCCCCGAGACCCCCGGCAGGAGCAGGTGGGGCTGACCCCCCGTGACCTCTGACCCCCCATGACCTCTGACCCCCCCTGTGACCCCATATGACCCCTGTGTGACCCATCCATGACCCCACGGTGACCCCTGACCCCTTGGTGACCCCTGCCCCCATTGACCCCCTGGTGACCCCTCTGTGGCCCCTTGGTGACCTCTGACCCCTGGGTGACCTATGCCCCACGCTGACCCTTTGGTGACCCCTTTGTGGCCCATCGGTGACCCTTCACCCCTCAGTGACCCCTGACCCCCGTGTGACCCCTGTGTGACCCATTCATGACCCCACGGTGACCCCTGACCCCTTGGTGACCCTTCCATGACCCCAAATTGACCCCTGGCCCCCCATGACCTCTGACCCCCGTGACCCCTGGGTGACCCCCGTGACCCCTGGGTGACCCCCGTGACCTCTGCCCCCTGTGACCCCGTGACCTCTGACCCTCGTGACCTCTGACCCCTGTGACCCCCGGATGACCCCCTGTGACCTCTGACCCCCCGTGACCCTTGGGTGACCCCACGGTGACCCCTGACCCATTGGTGACCCTCCATGACCCCTCTGTGACCCCCTGTGACCCCCGTGACCTCTGTCCCCCTGTGACCCTTGGGTGACCCCCCCATGACCCCCTGTGACCCCCATGACCTGTGACCCCCGGGTGACCCCTGTGTGACCCCTGTGACCTCTGACCCCCAGCTCAGGGCTCTCCTTGACCTCTGACCCCCCATGACCTCTGACCCCCCGTGACCCCCGGGTGACCCCGTGACCTCTGACCCAGCTCAGGGCTCTCCGGGGCTCTCTGGGGCGGCTGCGGCTGCGGGGGGAGGAGGCGCAGAGGATGGAACGGCTCTACCGGAACCTGAGGGGCGCCGCACAGGTGAGAGACACACCTGGGACAGGTAAAGTACAGGTGAGAGACACACCTGGGACAGGTACAGACACACCTGGGACACACCTGGGATAGGTGAGACACACCTGGGACACACCTGGACAGGTAATGGGGAGGAGGCGCAGAGGATGGAACGGCTCTACCGGAACCTGCGCGGGGCCGCACAGGTGAGACTCACCTGGACAGGTAATGACACACCTGGGACACACCTGGGACACACCTGGGACACACCTGAGCACACCTGGGACAGGTACAGACACACCTGGGACACACCTGGGACAGGTAATGGGGAGGAGGCGCAGAGGATGGAACGGCTCTACCGGAACCTGCGGGGCGGCACAGGTAATGACACACCTGAGACAGGTAATGACAGGTAATGGGGAGGAGGCGCAGAGGATGGAACGGCTCTACCGCAACCTGAGGGGCGCGGCACAGGTAATGACACACCTGGGACACACCTGAGCACACCTGGGACAGGTGAGACACACCTGAGACACACCTGGGACATGTAATGACACACCTGTGACACACCTGGGACAGGTGAGACACACTTGAGACAGGTGAGGGACAGGTAATGACACACCTGTGACACACCTGGGACAGGTACAGACACACCTGAGACACACCTGGGACAGATAATGACACACCTGTGACACACCTGTGACACACCTGAGACACACCTGGGACAGGTAATGACACACCTGAGCGCACCTGGGACAGGTGAGACACACCTGAGACACACCTGAGTACACATGGGACACACCTGTATCTCACCTGTGTCTCACCTGTCCCATCTCACCTGTCTCTATGTTACCTGTGTCTCACCTGTCCAGGTGTACCTGTGTCCCTCTCAGGTGTGTCTCACCTGTCCAGGTGTCCCTGTGTCACTCTCAGGTGTGTCTCACCTGTCTCACCTGCAGGCCCAGGTGTGCCTGTCCCGCTCTCAGGTGGGCGTGGCTCAGGTGTGTCTCACCTGTCCAGGTGTACCTGTGTCACTCTCAGGTGTACCTGTGTCCCTCTCAGGTGTGTCTCACCTGTCTCACCTGCAGGCTCAGGTGTACCTGTCCCGCTCTCAGGTGGGCGTGGCTCAGGTGTGCCTGTGTCACTCTCAGGTGTGTCTCACCTGTCTCACCTGCAGGCCCAGGTGTGCCTGTCCCGCTCTCAGGTGGGCGTGGCTCAGGTGGGCGTGGCTCAGGTGTGTCTCACCTGTCTCACCCTCAGGCCCAGGTGTACCTGTCCCACTCTCAGGTGGGCGTGGCTCAGGTGTACCTGTCCCTCTCTCAGGTGTGTCTCACCTGTCTCACCTGCAGGCCCAGGTGTTCCTGTCCCGCTCTCAGGTGGGCGTGGCTCAGGTGTGTCTCACCTGTCCAGGTGTCCCTCTCAGGTGTGTCTCACCTGTCTCACCTGCAGGCCCAGGTGTTCCTGTCCCGCTCTCAGGTGGGCGTGGCTCAGGTGTACCTGTGTCCCTCTCAGGTGTGTCTCACCTGTCCAGGTGTCCCTGTGTCCCTCTCAGGTGTGTCTCACCTGTCCAGGTGTCCCTGTGTCACTCTCAGGTGTACCTGTGTCCCTCTCAGGTGTGTCTCACCTGTCCAGGTGTACCTGTGTCACTCTCAGGTGTCCCTGTGTCCCTCTCAGGTGTGTCTCACCTGTCTCACCTGTCCAGGTGTCCCTCTCTCTCAGGTGTGTCTCACCTGTCTCACCCGCAGGCCCAGGTGTTCCTGTCCCGCTCTCAGGTGGGCGTGGCTCAGGTGTGTCTCACCTGTCCAGGTGTCCCTGTGTCCCTCTCAGGTGTGTCTCACCTGTCTCCCCTGCAGGCCCAGGTGTACCTGTGTCACTCTCAGGTGGGCGTGGCTCAGGTGTGTCTCACCTGTCCAGGTGTCCCTCTCAGGTGTGTCTCACCTGTCTCACCTGCAGGCCCAGGTGTTCCTGTCCCGCTCTCAGGTGGGCGTGGCTCAGGTGAAGCTGCTCTGGGCCCGCCAGAGGCTGAGGGGGCTGCGGAGCCGTGGGGGGAGGGGCGGGGCCAAGCAGGTGAGGGGGAGGGGCTGGGGGGGAGGGGGGTCCCAGATTGGGGGAGGGGCTGGGTGGGGGAGGGGCAAAGTGGGGGAGGGGACAAATGGGGGACGGGCTGGGTGGGGGAGGGGGTCCCAGATTGGGGGAGGGGTCCTGGATTTGGGGGGAGGGTCTGGGTGGGGGAGGGGCTTCAGGGAGGGGCTGGGTGGGGGAGGGGGTCCTGAATTTGGGGAGGGGCTGGGTGGGGGAGGGGTTCCATTTGGGGGGAGAAGCTGAATTGGGGGAGGGGTCCTAGATTGGGGGAGGGGCTTCGGGGAGGGGCTTTGGGGAGGGGCTGGGTGGGGGAGGGGGTCCCAGATTGGGGGAGGGGCTGGGTGGGGGAGGGGTTCAATTTGGGGGGAGGGGTTCGATTGGGGGGAGGGCCTTGATTGGGGAGGGGTTGGATGGGGGAGGGGGTCCCAGATTGGGGGAGGGGCTGGGTGGGGGAGGGTACAAATGGGGGAGGGTCTGGATTGGGGGAGGGGCTGGGTGGGGGGAGGGGCTCTGCATTGTGGGGGAGGGTCTGGGGGTCCCCCCTGACCCCTCCCCCCCCCCCCGTTGCCCCCCCAGGCCGGAGGGTCCCGTCGGGGGGGGGCGGCGCAACCGCGGGAACAGCGGGAACCGGTACGGGATGTGGGGGAGGGGTTTGGGGGATTTGGGGGGATTTGGGGGGATTTGGGGGGGATTTGGGGGGATTTGGGGGGATTTGGGGGGGATTTGGGGGGATTTGGGGGGAATTTGGGGCAATTTGGGGGGAATTTGGGGGGATTTGGGGGGAATTTGGGGGGATTCAGGGGATTGAGGGGGAGTTTGGGTGGATTTTGGGGGAATTTGGGGGGATTTGGGGTAAATTTTGGTGTTTTTTGTACTTTTTGTGGGGGGGGTTCGGGGCTGGCCCCGCCCCCACCCCTCCCCCTCATTCCCCTCCCCCCCCTCAGGTGTGGCCGCAGTGGGGGGAGGGGCGGGGGGAGCCCCCCCCACCGCCGCCCCCCCGCGGGGACCCCCCCGAGGAGCCTTTGGGGACCCCCCCCGGGACCCCCCCCGGGACCCCCCCGGGGGCAGCGGGGGAGGCCCCGCCCCCGGCCACGCCCACCGGAGCCCGGCCACAGGTGAGACCCCCAAAGGGACACCTGAGGGGCACACCTGGGCACAGCTGGGCACATACCTGGGACACACCCGTGTGTCCCTGTGTCACACCTGTGTCACACCTGTCATATCTGTGTCTCACCTGTCCCCATCTCACCTGTCCCTGTCTGACCTGTCCCAGGTGTCTCACCTGTCTCACCTGTCCATGTCCCTGTCCGTGTCCCCGTCTCACCGGTCCCCTCTCACCTGTCGCTGTCCCTGGTGTCCCACCTGTCCCTGTTTCTCACCTGTCCCAGGTGACTCACCTGTCCCTGTCCCTGTCCCTGTCTCTCACCTGTCCCATCTGTTCCTGTCTCACCTGTCCCAGGTGTCCCACCTGTCTCACCTGTCCATGTCCATGTCCCTGTCCCCTCTCACCTGTCCCCTCTCACCTGTCCCAGGTGTCTCACCTGTCCATCTCTTACCTGTCGCAGGTGTCTCACCTCTCCGTGTCCCCGTCCCTGTCCCCTCTCACCTGTCCCTGTCCCACCTGTCCCTGTCCCTGTCTCACCTGTCCCCTCTCACCTGTCCCAGGTGTCCCAGGTGTCTCACCTGTCCCCTCTCACCTGTCTGTCACCTGTCTCTCACCTGTCCCAGGTGTCTGACCTGTCCCTGTCCCACCTGTCTCCTCTCACCTGTCCCAGGTGACTCACCTGTCCCACCTGTCGGTGTCGGTGTCTCTGTCCCTGTCCCATCTCACCTGTCCCTGTCTCACCTGTCCCAGGTGTCCCAGGTGTCTCACCTGTCCCCATCTCACCTGTCTCTCACCTGTCTCACCTGTCCCACCTGTCTGTCCCTCACCTGTCCCAGGTGTCTCACCTGTCCCAGCTGTCGCTGTCGGTGTCTCTGTCCCTGTCCCAGGTGTCTGACCTGTCCCACCTGTCTGTGTCTCACCTGTCCCCTCTCACCTGTCCCTGTCTCTCACCTGTCTGTGTCTCACCTGTCTCACCTGTCCCAGGTGTCTCACCTGTCCCGGCTGTCCCTGTCGGTGTCTCTGTCCCTGTCCCATCTCACCTGTTCCCTCTCACCTATCGCAGGTGTCTCACCTGTCCCACCTGTCCCATTTTACCTGTCCCAGGTGTCCCACCTGTCCCGGCTGTCCGTGTCGGTGTCTCTGTCCCTGTCCCGGCTCAGGGCTGAGGCGGCGGCTCTGCGGGAGCGGCTCTGGGGGTACCTGGGCACACCTGGGCACACCTGGACACAGTGCCCGCAGGTGAGACACACCTGGGGGCACCTGGGGGCACACCTGGGGCACACCTGGGGGTACCTGGGGGTACCTGGGCACACCTGGGCACACCTGGGCACAGCTGGGCACACCTGGGGGCACCTGGGATACACCTGGGGACACCTGGGGGGCACCTGGGCACAGCCCCCGACAGGTGAGACACACCTGGGGGGCACCTGGGCACACCTGGGGGCAGCTGGGCACACCTGGGGGCACCTGGGGGCACCTGGGCACACACCTGGGACAGGTGAGGGATAATTTTGGGGGGGTCCCGAGACAATTTTGGCGGGCCTGAGACAATTTTGGGGGGGTCCTGACCCTTTTTTGGGGGAGTTCTTGGGGGATCCTGACGGGTTTTGGGGTCCCCGATCCGGTTTTTGGGGCATTTTTGGGGGTCCTGACCCTTTCTTGGGGCGTTTTTGGGGGTCCTGACGGGTTTTGGGGGTCCCCGTTCCTGTTTTTGGGGGTCCTGACCCTTTTTTGGGGGGCTCCTGACGGGTTTTGGGGTCCCGCAGCCCGAGCTCCGATGGTGAGAGGGGATTTGGGGGATTTTGGGGGGATTTTGGGATTTTGGGGGTATTTGGGGTTATTTGGGGGTCATTTGGGGTTATTTTTTGGGGTATTTTGGAGATGTTTTGGGTTATTTTTGGGATATTTTGGGGGTAATTTGGAGTTATTTTGGGGGCATTTTGGGTTATTTGGGATGATTTTGGAGCTATTTGGGGCTATTTTGGGGTATTTGGGTGATTTCGGTGATTTTTGGGCATTTTTGGCTCCCTGACCGCCCCTCCCCTCCCCTCCCCCCCCCCAGACGAGGCCGCCCCTCCCCCACCCGCGGCTCTGCCCCAGTACGGACCAGTATGGACCAGTATAAACCAGTATGGACCAGTGTAAACCAGTATAAACCAGTATAAACCAGTATGGACCAGTATGGACCAATAAAAACCAGTATGGACCAGTATAAACCAGTATAAACCAGTACGGACCAGTGTAAACCAGTATAAACCAGTATAAACCAGTATGGACCAGTATGGACCAATAAAAACCAGTATGGACCAGTATAAACCAGTATAAACCAGTACGGACCAGTGTAAACCAGTATAAACCAGTATAAACCAGTATGGACCAGTATGGACCAATAAAAACCAGTATGGACCAGTATAAACCAGTATAAACCAGTATGGACCAGTATAAACCAGTATAAACCAGTATGGACCAGTATGGACCAATAAAAACCAGTATGGACCAGTATAAACCAGTATAAACCAGTACGGACCAGTGTAAACCAGTATAAACCAGTATAAACCAGTATGGACCAGTATGGACCAATAAAAACCAGTATGGACCAGTATAAACCAGTATAAACCAGTATGGACCAGTATAAACCAGTATAAACCAGTATAACCAGTATAAACCAGTATGGACCAGTATGGACCAGTATAAACCATTATAAACCATTATAATCAATAAAAACCATTATGGACCAGTGTAAACCAGTATGGACCAGTATAAACCAGTATGAACCAGTATGAACCAGTATAACAAATAAAAAACAGGTTTTGGGGGTGTCCCTCGTGTATTTTTGGGGGTCCCGGGGGGTTTTTTGGGGCTCCCGGGGGATTTTTGGGGGGTCCCGGGTCTTTTTTTGGGGGTCCCGGGGAGTTTTTGGGGATCCTGAGGGTTTTTTGGGGGTCCCTGTTTTATTTGGGGGGGTCTCAGGGGGGTTTGGGGATTTTTTGGGGCTCCCGGGGGTTTTTTGGGGGCTCCTGAGGGTTTTTTGGGGGTCCCGGGGGGTGTTTTGGGGGTCTCGGGGAAGTCCCTGGAGGATTTTTGGGGCTCCCGGGGGATTTTTTGGGGCTCCCGGGGGGTTTTTTGGGGGTTCCTGAGGGTTTTTTGGGGGGTCCTGGAGGTTTTTTGGGGGTCCTGGGGAGGTCCCTGGAGGATTTTTGGGGCTCCCGGGGGGTTTTTTGGGGCTCCCGGGGGGTTTTTTGGGTGTCCCTGGTTTATTTTGGGGCTCCCGGGGGTTTTTTTGGGGGTCCCTGTTTTATTTGGGGGGGTCTCAGGGGGCTTTGGGGATTTTTTTGGGGGTCCTGAGGGTTTTTTGGGGATCCCAGGGTTTTTTTTGGGGGTCCCGGGGTTTTTTTGGGGCTCCCGGGGGGTTTTTTGGGGTTCCCGGGGGTTTTTTGGGGGTCCCTGTTTTATTTGGGGGGGGTCTCAGGGGGGTTTGGGGATTTTTTGGGGGTTCCCAGGAGTTTTTGGGGCTCCCGGGGGGTTTTTTGGGGCCCCCGAGAGATTTTTGGGGCTCCCGGGCGTTTTTGGGGGGTCCCTGAGAGTTTTTTGGGACTCCCGGGGGGTTTTTGGGGGTCCCTGTTTTATTTGGAGGGGGTCTCAGGGGGGTTTGGGGGTTTTTTGGGACTCCCGGGGGGTTTTTTGGGGGGTCCCCAGAGTTTTTGGGGCTCCCGGGGATTTTTTGGGGATCCTGAGGGTTTTTGGGGCTCCCGAGGGTTTTTTGGGGAGTCCCGGGAGTTTTTTGGGGGTCTCGGGGAAGTCCCTGGAGGATTTTTGGGGCTCCCGGGGGATTTTTGGGGGGTCCCGGGTGGTTTTTTGGGGGTCCCGGGGCGATTTTGGGGGGTCCCAGATGGTTTTTTGGGGGTTCTTGGAGGTTTTTTGGGGAGTCCTGGAGGTTTTTTTGGGGCTCCCGCGGCGTTTTTGGGGTTCCCAAATCCCCTCCCCCCCCTTATCTCGCCCCTCCCCCCCTTATCTCGCCCCTCCCCCCCTTATCTCGCCCCTCCCCCCCTTATCTCGCCCCTCCCCCCCTTATCTCCCCTCCCAGCCCGGCCCCGCCCTGGGGAGGGGGGAGGGCCCCCCCAAAACCGCGCGCCCCAAAAAAAAACAACCCCCCAAAAAAAACCCCCCAAAAGCGCCAAAAATCCCCAAAAATCCCCAAAAAAATCCCCAAAAATCCCCAAAAATCCCCCCAAAATCCCCCACCCCCCCCATGGCGGCGCTGCTGCTCCTGGGGGGGCTCCTGGGGGGGCTCCCGGGGGGGGTCCCCCAAATTTGGGGGGTCCCCGAAGGCTCCGAGACCCCCCCGGACCTGGAGGAGGAAGGTAAGGGGGGGGGAGGGGAATTTGGGGGGATTTTGGGGGAATTTGGGGAGTTTTGGGGGATTTTGTGGTGTTTTGGGGGGATTTGGGGGGTTTGGGGGGATTTTGGGGGGATTTTGGGGGAAATTTGGGGGATGTTGGGGGATTTCGGGGGGTTTTGGTGAAATTTGGGGGAAATTTGGAGGATTTCGGGGATTTTGGGGGAAATTTGGAGGATTTGGGGGAAATTTGGGGGATTTTGGGGGGACTTTGGGGGATTTTGGGGGGAATTTGTGAGAAATTTGGGGGATTTGGGGAATTTGGGGGGGATTTTGGGGGATTTGGGGGGATTTTGGGGGAAATTTGGGGGATTTGGGGGAAATTTGGGGGATTTGGGGGAAATTTGGGGGATTTGAGGGGATTTTGGGAGTTTTGGGGATATTTGGGGGGAATTTGGGAGCAATTTGGGGGATTTTGGGGAGAATTTGGGGGATTTTGGGGAGTTTTGAGGGGATTTTGGGGGGAATTTGGGGGGAATTTTGGGGCGATTTGGGGATTTTTGGGGGGAATTTGAGGGATGTTGGGGAATTTTTGGGGATTTGGGGAGTTTTGGGAGGAACTTTGGGGCAAATGTGGGGGATTTGGGGCAGTTTTGGGAGAATTTTGGGGGGATTTGAGGGGATTTTGGGGGAAATTTGGGGGAAAATTGGGGGGATTTGGGGGATTTTGGTGGAAATTTGGGGGATTTGGGGAATTTTGGGGCGATTTGGGGGAGGATTTGGGGGAAATTTGGGGGGATTTTGGGGAGATTTGGGGGGAATTTGGGGGATTTTGGGGAGAATTTGGGGGATTTTGGGGAGAATTTGGGGGATTTGGGGGATTTTGGGAGTTTTGGGGGATTTCAGGGGAATTTGGTTGGGGGGATTTAGGGGTATTTGGGGGATTTTGGGGGGATTTGGGCGATTTTTTGGGGTATTTTGGGTTATTTTGGGGGTTTAGGGGGGATTTGGGATGAGAATTTGGGGTATTTTGGGAGTTTTGGGGGATTTTGGGGCTTCCGGGGTGTTTTTGGAGGGTGTTTTGGGGGGTGGGAGGAATTTGGGGGATTTTGGGGAGTTTTGGGGGGATTTGGGGGAGTTTTTTGGGAATTTTGGGGGCTTTAGGAGGGAGTTTTGGGCCGGCTGTGGGATTTTGGGGGGATTTGAGGCAGTTTTGGGGGGATTTTGGGTTTTGGGGGGGTTTGGGGTGTTTTTAGGAGGGAATTTTGGGGAGATTTTGGAGGGTTTAGGGCGAATTTGGGGGATTTGGGGGGGATTTTGAGGGGTTTTGTGCATTTGGTGTTTTTTGGGGGGATTTTGGGTGGTTTAGGAGAGAATTTTGGGGTTTTTTTGGGGGGATTTTGGGGGATTTGGGGGGGATTTTGGGGGGATTTTGAGGGTTTTGGTGCATTTGGGGTTCATGGGGGGATTTTGGGGGTTTGAGAGGGAATTTTGGAGGGATTTGGGGGATTTCGGGTTTTTGGGGGGATTTTGGGGGTTTAGGAGGGAATTTTGGGGGGATTTTGGAGAGGGGGGAAATTTCTCCTGTGTTCCCTCTGACCTGAGTGACCCCTGAATGACCCCTGAGTGACCCTGACTGACCCCTGAGTGACCCCTGAGTGACCTCTGACCTTTGCCCTCAGTGTCCATCGTGCGTGGGTCAGACCCGACCCCCCCCCCACTGCTTCACTCGGACCCTGCAGGAGCTGCTCTGCTTCTGGGAGAGGGAGCACTTCCGGCTGCAGTTCCGCCTGGAGTGAGTGACCTCTGACCCCTCTGTGACCCCTGACCCCTGTGTGACCCCTCACTGAGCCCTGACCCCTGTCTCTGCTTCTGGGAGAGGGAGCACTTCCGGCTGCAGTTCCGCCTCGAGTGAGTGACGTTTGACCCCTGAGTGACCTCTGACCTCTGAGTGACCCCTCACTGACCTCTGACCCCTCACTGACCCCTGTGTGACCTCTCACTGACCCCTGAGTGACCCCTGTGTGACCCCTCACTGACCCCTGTCTCTGCTTCTGGGAGAGGGAGCGCTTCCGGCTGCAGTTCCGGCTGGAGTGAGTGACCTCTGACCCCTCTGTGACCCCTGAGTGACCCCTGAGTGACCCCCTGAGTGACCCTCACTGACCCTGAGTGACCCTCACTGACCCCTGAGTGACCCTGAGTGACCCTTAGTGACCCCTGAACGACCCTGAGTGACCCCTGTGTGACCCCTGTGACCCTGAGTGACCCCTGAGTGACCCCTGACCCCTGAGTGACCCCTGAGTGACCCCTGTGTGACCCATGGTGACCCCTGAGTGACCCCTGAGGACCCTCACTGACACCTGAGTGACCCTGAGTGACCCCTGAGTGACCCCTGAGTGACCCTGAGTGACCCCTGAGTGACCCTGAGTGACCCTGAGTGACCCTGAGTGACCCTTGAGTGACCCTGAATGACCTTTACTGACCCGAGTGACCCTCACTGACCCCTGAGTGACCCCTGCGTGACCCTGAGTGACCCCTGGTGACGCCTGACCCCTGAGTGACCCTTCACTGACCATCACTGACCCCTGAGTGACCCCTGAGTGACCTTCACTGACCCCACAGTGACCCTGAGTGACCCCAACTGACCCCTAAGTGACCCCTGACTGACCCCTTAGTGACCCCTGAGTGACCCCTTAGTGACCCCTGACTGACACCTGAGTGACCCTGAGTGACCCTCACTGACCCTTGAGTGACCTTGAGTGACCTTGAGTGACCCTGAGTGACCTCACTGACCCCTGAGTGACCCTCACTGACCCCTGAATGACCCCTGAGTTACCCCTGAGTGACCCTGAATGACCTTTACTGACCCCTGAGTGACCCTCACTGATCCCTGAGTGACCCCCCCGGTGACCCCATGGTGACCTCTGACCTCTGACCCCAGGCAGGACCCGTGGCAGGACTGTCCCGTCCGTGTCACCCCCCGCCCGGGGGGGGAGGGGTCCCTGTGACCCCTGTGTGACCCCTGACCCCTGTGTGACCCCTGACCTCTGACCCCAGGCAGGACCCGTGGCAGGACTGTCCCCTCAGGGTCACCCCCTGCCCGGGGGGGGGGTCCCGGTGCTCTGTGTGACCCCTGAGTGACCCCTGACCCCTGAGTGACCCCTGAGTGACCCCTGACCCCCCGGTGACCCCTGACCTCTGACCCCAGGCAGGACCCGTGGCAGGACTGTCCCCTCAGTGTCACCCCCCGCCCGGGGGGGGTGTCCCAGTGCTCTGTGTGACCCGAGTGACCCCTGTGTGACCCCTGAGTGACCCCTGTGTGACCCCCCGGTGACCCCTGCGTGACCCCTGACCCCTGAGTGACCCCTGAGTGACCCCTGACCCCTGAGTGACCCTGAGTGACCCCTGAGTGACCCCTGCGTGACCCTGGTGACCCCATGGTGACCCCTGACCTCTGACCCCAGGCAGGACCCGTGGCAGGACTGTCCCCTCCGTGTCACCCCCCGCCCGGGGGGGGGTCCCGGTGCTCTGTGTGACCCCTGAGTGACCCCTGAGTGACCCTGAGTGACCCCTGTGTGACCCGTGCGTGACCCCTGACCCCCCGATGACCCCTGACCTCTGACCCCAGGCAGGACCCGTGGCAGGACTGTCCCCCCCGTGTCACCCCCCGCCCGGGGGGGGGGGTCCCGTTTCTGGTGTTCTGTGTGACCCCTGCGTGACCCCTGACCCCTGAGTGACCCCATGGTGACCCCTGACCTCTGACCCCAGGCAGGACCCGTGGCAGGACTGTCCCCTCAGTGTCACCCCCCGCCCGGGGGGGGGGTCCCGTTTCTGGTGTTCCCTCCCGGCCGCCGCCACCGTCACCTTCGTGCCCCTCGAGCTGCGCCTGGTGCCAGAGACCCCCCCCCAAATAACGGGGACCCCCCCCCAAATAACGGGGACCACCGAGGGACCCCCAAAAACCGCCGAGAGACCCCCGAAAACCACCGAGAGACCCCCAGAAACCACCGAGAGACCCCCGAAAACCAACGGGACCACCGAGAGACCCCCAAAAACCGCCGAGAGACCCCCAAAAACCAACGGGACCACCCCAAAAACCACCGAGAGACCCCCGAAAACCACCGAGAGACCCCCGAAAACCAACGGGACCACCCCAAAAACCTCTGAGACCACCGAGACCACCGAGAGACCCCCAAAAACCTCCCAGAGACCCCCAAAAACCACCGAGAGCCACCCCGGGACCACCAAGGACACCGAGACCACCGAGACCCCCCCCAAAATGTCTGAGACCACCAAGACCCCCCCAAAAACCACCGGGACCCCCCCTGGGACCACCAGGACCACCGAGACCCCCCCCAAAATCTCGGGGACCACCGAGACCCCCCCAAAAACCTCCGGGACCACCCCAAAAATCTCTGAGACCACCAGGACCCCCCCCAAAATCACTGAGACCACCGAGACCCACCCAAAAACCACCGAGACCCCCCCCAAAATTTCCGGGACCACCGAGACCACCGAGGCCACTGAGAGCCCCCAAAAACCTCCGGGACCCCCCCCAAAACCTCCAAGATCCCCCCAAAATCGTCTGAGACCACCGAGAGCCCCCCCAAAATCTCGGGGACCCCCCCCAAAATTTCCGGGACCACCGAGACCACTGAGGCCACCGAGAGCCCCCCAAAAACCACCGGGACCCCCCCCAAAATCTCGGGGACCCCCCCCAAAACCTCTGAGACCACCGAGACCACCAAGAGCCCCCCCAAAATCTCCGGGACCCCCCCAAAAACCTTCGGGACCCCCCCCGGGACCCCCCAAAAGACCCCCGAGCCCCCCCCCGTGTTCCAGCGGACGCTTTTCATCGATCAAGTCGGTACGGGGGGATTTGGGGGGATTTGGGGGGGATTTGGGGGGATTTGGGGGGGATTTGGGGGGGATTTGGGGGGATTTGGGGGGATTTGGGGGGATTTTGGGGGGATTTTGGGGGATTTTGGGGGATTTGGGGGATTTTGGGGGATTTGGGGGGGATTTTGGGGGGATTTGGGGGGGATTTGGGGGGATTTGGGGGGATTTGGGGATTTGGGGGGATTTGGGGGATTTTGGGGGGATTTTGGGGGGATTTGGGGGTTTTGGGTCAATTTCAGGGTTTTCTAAGGCATTTTTGGGGTGAATTTGGGATTTTTGGGGGTGAATTTGGCATTTTTGGGGTGAATTTGGGATTTTCAGCAGGATTTTTATGGTGGTTTCGGGGTTTTTGGGGTGAATTTGGGATTTTCAGTGGGATTTTTGGGGCTATTTTGGGATTTTTGGGGCGAATTTGGGATTTTTGGGGCAATTTCGGGATTTTGGGGGTGAATTTGGGGTTTTGGGAGGGATTTTTGGGGGGATTTTGGGATTTTTGGAGTGAATTTGGGAATTTGGGGTTTTGGGAGGGATTTCTGGGGTGGATTTGGGATTTTCAGGGGGATTTTTGGGGCGATTTTGGGGTTTTTGGGGTGAATTTTGGATTTTTGGGGTGAATTTGGGATTTTCAGTGGGATTTTTGTGCCGATTTTCGGGATTTTTGGGGCGATTTCGGGCGTTTTTGTGCCGAATTTGGGGTTTGGGGGCCCCGATCTCTTTGGGGATTTTTTTGGGGTGCCCCCCTGACCCTTTTTCCCCCCCAGTGCTGCCGGGGCCCCCCCAGAACGTGTCGGTGTGGGCGGGGGGGGATTTTTGGGGTGAATTTGGGGGTTTTGAGGCGATTTCAGGGTTTTCTAAGGGATTTTTGGGGTGATTATGGGGTTTTTGGGGCGAATTTGGGATTTTCAGTGGGATTTTTGGGGCTATTTTGGGATTTTTGGGGCGAATTTGGGAATTTTGGGGCGATTTCGGGGTTTTTGGGGTGAATTTGGGGTTTTGGGGGTGAATTTGGGATTTTCAGTGGGATTTTTGGGCTATTTTGGGATTTTTGGGGTGAATTTGGGGATTTTGGAGGGAATTTGGGAATTTTGGGTTTGGGGAGGGATTTTTGGGGGGATTTTGGGATTTTCAGCAGGATTTTTGGGGCTATTTTGGGGTTTTTGGGGTGACATTGGGATTTTTGTGGTGAATTTGGGGATTTGGGGGTGAATTTGGGAATTTGGGGTTTTGGGAGGGATTTCTGAGCTGAATTTGGGGTTTTCAGCGGGATTTTTGGGTAAATTTTGGGGTTTTTGGGGTGAATTTGGGGTTTTTGGGGATGAATTTGGGGTTTTTGGAGTGAATTTGGGAATTTGGGGTTTTGGGAGGGATTTCTGGGCTAAATTTGGGATTTTCAGCGGGATTTCTGGGCCGATTTCGGGCATTTTTGGGGCGATTTTTGGCGGTTTTTGGGCTGAATTCGGGGTTTTTGGGCCCCTATCTGTTTGGGGATTTTTTTGGGGTGCCCCCCTGACCCTTTTCCCCCCCCAGTGCTGCCGGGGCCCCCCCAGAACGTGTCGGTGTGGGGGGGGGGAGATTTTTGGGGTGAATTTGGGGATTTTTGTGCCGATTTTCGGGGTTTTTGGGCTGAATTCGGGGTTTGGGGGCCCCAATCTTTTCGGGGATTTTTTTGGGGTGCCCCCCTGACCCTTTTCCCCCCCCAGTGCTGCCGGGGCCCCCCCAGAACGTGTCGGTGTGGGCGGGGGGAGATTTTTGGGGTGAATTTGGGATTTTCAGCGGGATTTTTGAGGCAAATTTTGGATTTTCAGTGGGATTTTTGGGGCGATTTCGGGCATTTTTGGGCCGATTTCGGCGGTTTTTGGGCTGAATTCGGGGTTTGGGGACCCCGATCTGTTCGGGGATTTTTTTGGGGTGCCCCCCTGACCCTTTGCCCCCCCCAGTGCTGCCGGGGCCCCCCCAGAACGTGTCGGTGTGGGCGGGGGGCGCGCGGGGGGAGCTGTGCGTGCGCTGGGCCCCCCCCCCCGGGCCCTACCTGCACTCCAGCCTCATCTTCCAGCTCAGCCTCAGCCCCCCGGGGGGACCCCCAAAAACGGTCAGCGGGCCCTGGGGGGAGGGGGGTCATTTGGGGGGGTTTGGGGGGGTTTGGGGTCATTTGGGGGGGGGTTGGGGTCATTTGGGGGGTGGCTGGGGTCATTTGAGGGATTTGGGGGCGGTTTGGGGTCCCTTGTGGGGGTCTTGGGGTCCCTTGGGGGGGTTTTGGGGTCATTTGGGGGCTATTTGGGGTCATTTGGGGGTCATTTGGGGGTGATTTGGGGGGGTTTGGGGTCCCTTGGGGGGGTTTGGGGGCGGTTTGGGGTCCCTTTGGGGGAGTTTGGGGTCATTTGGGGTCATTTGGGGGGGTTTGGGGGGTTTTTGGGGTCCCTTGGGGGGGGGTTGGGGTCATTTGGGGTCCCTTGGGGGGGTTTGGGGTCATTTGGGGGTGATTTGGGGGGTGGTTGGGGTAATTTGGGGTCCCTTGGGGGGGTTTTGGGGTCCCTTGGGGGGGTTTGGGGTCATTTGAGGAGGTTTTGGGGTCATTTGGAGTCATTAGGGGGAGATTTGGGGGGGCTTTGGGGTCCCTTTTGGGGGGGTTTGGGGGTCCCTTGGGTCAATTTGGGGTCCCTTGGGGGGGGTTTGGGGTCATTTGGGGTCATCCCAGAGGGGTTTGGGGTCCCTTGGGGGGGTTTGGGGGAGTTTTGGGGTCCCTTGGGGGGGTTTGGGGTCCCTGTGGGGTTTTTTGGGGTAACTTTTGGGGTTTTTGGGGCCCAGGTGGGGGTCCCGGCGGGGCGCAGGGAACAGGGGGGATTTTGGGGTCCCTGTGGGGTTTTTGGGGTCCCTGTGGGGATTTTGGGGTTTTTGGGGTCCCTGTGGGGTTTTTGGGGTTTCTCTGTTCCGGGCAGGATTTTGGGGTAACTTTTGGCGTTTTTGGGGTTTTTGGGGTGCCAGGTGGGGGTCCCTGTGGGGCGCAGGGAGCAGGGGGTCGGGGGGCTCCGGGCCAGCGGGATTTTGGGGTAACTTTTGAGGATTTTGGGGTCCCTGTGGGTTTTTTTGGGGTCCCTGTGGGGATTTTGGGGTTTCTCTGTTCCGGGCAGGATTTTGGGGTAATTTTGGGATTTTTGGGGTAACTTTTGGGGTTTTTGGGGTGCCAGGTGGGGGTCCCTGTGGGGCGGCGGGAACAGGGGGTCGGGGGGCTCCGGGCCAGGGGGATTTTGGGGTAACTTTTGGGATTTTTGGGTAATTTTTGGGGTTTTTGGGGTTTCTCTGTTCCGGGCAGGATTTTGGGGTAACTTTTGGGGTTTTTGGGGTCCCTTTGCAGTCCCTGTGGGGTTTTTGGGGTCCCTGTGAATTTTGGGGTAACTTTTGGGGTTTTTGGGATTTTGGGGCCCAGGTGGGGGTCCCTGTGGGGCGCAGGGAGCAGGGGGTCGGGGGGCTCCGGGCCAGCGGGATTTTGGGGTAACTTTTGGGATTTTTGGGGTCCCTGTGGGGTTTTTGGGGTTTCTCTGTTCCGGGCAGGATTTTGGGGTAACTTTTGGGGTTTTTGGTGTTTTTGGGGCCCAGGTGGGGGTCCCTGTGGGGCGCAGGGAGCAGGGGGTCGGGGGGCTCTGGGCCAGCGGGATTTTGGGGTAACTTTTGGGATTTTTGGGTAATTTTTGGGGTTTTTGGGGTTTCTCTGTTCCGGGCAGGATTTTGGGGTAACTTTTGGGGTTTTTGGGGTTTTTTGGGGTGCCCAGGTGGGGGTCCCTGTGGGGCGCAGGGAACAGGGGGTCGGGGGGCTCCGGGCCAGCGGGATTTTGGGGTAACTTTTGGGGTTTTGGGGGTTTCTCTGTTCCGGGCAGGATTTTGGGGTAACTTTTGGGATTTTTGGTGTTTTTGGGGTGCCCAGGTGGGGGTCCCTGTGGGGCGCAGGGAACAGGGGGTCGGGGGGCTCCGGGCCAGCGGGATTTTGGGGTAACTTTTGGCGTTTTTGGGGTTTTTGAGGTCCCTGTGGGGATTTTGGGGTTTTTGGGGTCCCTGTGGGGGATTTTGGGGTAACTTTTGGTATTTTGGGGTAACTTTTGTTGTTTTTGGGGTCCCTGTGGGGATTTTGGGATTTTGGGGTCCCTGTGGGTTTTTTGGGGTCTCTGTGGGGTTTTTGGGGTTTCTCTGTTCCGGGCAGGATTTTGGGGTAACTTTTGGGTTTTTGGGGTCCCTGTGGCTTTTGGGGTAACTTTTGTTGTTTTTGGGGTCCCTGTGGGGGATTTTGGGGTAACTTTTGGGATTTGGGGGTAACTTTGTGGGTTTTTGGGGTTTCTCTGTTCCGGGCAGGATTTTGGGGTAACTTTTGGGGTTTTGGGGGTCCCTGTGGGGTTTTTGGGGTCTCTTTGTGGTTTTTTGGGTTAACTTTGGGGTTTTTGGGGTCCCTTTGGGGTTTTTGGGGTCCCTGTGGGGTTTTTGGGGTCCCTGTGGGGATTTTGGGGTCCCTTTGGGGGTTTTTTGGGTTAACTTTGGGGTTTTTGGGGTCCCTTTGGGGTCCATGTGGGGTTTTTGGGGTTTCTACATTCTGGGCAGGATTTTGGGGTCCCTGTGGGGTTTTTGGGGTTTTTGGGGTCCCTGTGGGGTTTTTGGGGTTTTTGGGGTCCCTGTGAATTTTGGGGTAACTTTTGGGATTTTTGGGGTAACTTTTGGCGTTTTTGGGGTCCCTGTGGGGATTTTGGTGTTTTTGGGGTAACTTTGGGGGTTTTGGGGTAACTTTTGGGGTTTTTGGGGCCCAGGTGGGGGTCCCTGTGGGGCGCAGGGAACAGGGGGTCGGGGGGCTCCGGGCCAGCGGGATTTTGGGGTCCCTGTGGGGATTTTGGGGTAACTTTTGGGATTTTTGGGTAATTTTTGGGGTTTTTGGGGTTTCTCTGTTCCGGGCAGGATTTTGGGGTAACTTTTGGGATTTTGGGGTCCCTGTGGGGAATTTTGGGGTAACTTTTGGGGTTTTTTGGGGTAACTTTTGGGGTTTTTTGGGGTCCCAGTGGGAGATTTTGGGGTCATTTTGGGGCAATTTGGGGTCCCTGTGGGGCTTTTGGGGTCCTTGTGGGGATTTTTGGGGTTTCTCTGTTCCGGGCAGGATTTTGGGGTAATTTTGGGGTTTTTGGGGTAACTTTTGGGGCCCAGGTGGGGGTCCCTGTGGGGCGCAGGGAGCAGGGGGTCGGGGGGCTCCGGGCCAGCACCCCCTACTCCGTCCGGGCCCGCGCCCGCCCCGACGGGATCAGCTACGGAGGGTTCTGGAGCCCCTGGTCAGCCCCGGGCACGGCCAGAACCCCCCCCGGTGAGGGACTGGTTTATACTGGGACGGACTGGGAGGGACTGGGAGGGACTGGGAGGGACTGGGATGGACTGGGAGGGAACTGGGAGGGGATTAGGAGGGACTGGGAGGGAACTGGGAGGGAACTGGGAGGGGATTGGGAGAGAATTGGGGAAACTGGGAGGGACTGGGAGGGACTGGGGGGGAACTGGGAGGGACTGGGAGGGACTGGGAGGGACTGGGGGGGACTGGGAGGGAACTGGGATGGAACTGGGAGGGACTGGGATGGACTGGGATGGACTGGGAGGGAACTGGGAATGGGATTGGGAGGGACTGGGATGAACTGGGAGGAACTGGGAGAGACTGGGAGGAACTGGGAGGGACTGGGAGGGAACTGGGAGGGAACTGGGAGGGACTGGGAGGGACTGGGAGGGACTGGGAGGGGATTGGGAGGGACTGGGAGGGACTGGGAGGGACTGGGAGGGACTGGGAGGGACTGGGAGGGAACTGGGAGGGAACTGGGAGGGACTGGGAGGGACTGGGAGGGACTGGGAGGGGATTGGGAGGGACTGGGAGGGACTGGGAGGGACTGGGAGGGACTGGGAGGGACTGGGAGGGGATTGGGAGAGAATTGGGGAAACTGGGAGGGACTGGGAGGGAACTGGGAGGGACTGGGATGGACTGGGATGGACTGGGAGGGACTGGGAGGGAACTGGGATGGACTGGGAGGGACTGGGAGGGACTGGGAGGGACTGGGAGGGAACTGGGAGGGAACTGGGAGGGACTGGGAGGGAACTGGGATGGACTGGGAGGGACTGGGAGGGACTGGGAGGGAACTGGGAGGGAACTGGGAGGGACTGGGAGGGAACTGGGATGGACTGGGAGGGACTGGGAGGGACTGGGAGGGACTGGGAGGGAACTGGGATGGACTGGGAGGGACTGGGAGGGACTGGGATGAACTGGGATGAACTGGGATGAACTGGGGGGCACTGGGATGAACTGGGATGAACTGGGTTATACTGGGATGAACTGGGGGGCACTGGGATGAACTGGGATGAACTGGGATGGAACTGGGAGGGAACTGGGTTATACTGGGTTATACTGGGATGGAACTGGGATGGAACTGGGTTATACTGGGAGGGAACTGGGTTATACTGGGTTATACTGGGATGGAACTGGGATGAACTGGTTTATACTGGGATGGACTGGGATGAACTGGGATGAACTGGGATGGAACTGGGTTATACTGGGTTATACTGGGATGGACTGGGATGAACTGGGAGGGAACTGGGTTATACTGGGATGGAACTGGGTTATACTGGGTTATACTGGGATGAACTGGGGGGGTCCCTGAGCCGATGTCCCCCCATCCACCCCAGAACTGGGTTATACTGGGAGGGAACTGGGGGCACTGGGATGGAACTGGGATGGAACTGGGTTATACTGGGTTATACTGGGTTATACTGGGATGAACTGGGTTATACTGGGTTATACTGGGATGAACTGGGTTATACTGGGATGAACTGGGTTATACTGGGATGAACTGGGATGGACTGGGATGGATCTGGGTTATACTGGGATGGAACTGGGATGGAACTGGGTTATACTGGGTTATACTGGGATGAACTGGGTTATACTGGGATGAACTGGGAGGGAACTGGGATGGAACTGGGTTATACTGGGCTATACTGGGATGAACTGGGTTATACTGGGATGAACTGGGAGGGAACTGGGATGGAACTGGGTTATACTGGGTTATACTGGGATGAACTGGGGGGTCCCTGAGCCGGTGTCCCCTCCCCCCCCAGAACTGGGTTATACTGGGATGAACTGGGATGAACTGGGAGGGCACTGGGATGAACTGGGATGAACTGGGGGGCACTGGGAGGGAACTGGGTTATACTGGGATGGAACCGGGTTATACTGGGATGGACTGGGGGGCACTGGGAGGGAACTGGGATGGAAGTGGGTTATACTGGGATGGAACTGGGTTATACTGGGATGAACTGGGATGGAACTGGGTTATACTGGGTTATACTGGGATGAACTGGGATGGAACTGGGATGGAACTGGGTTATACTGGGATGAACTGGGATGAACTGGGATGGAACTGGGATGGAACTGGGTTATACTGGGTTATACTGGGTTATACTGGGATGAACTGGGGGGTCCCTGAGCCGGTGTCCCCCCCTGTCCCCCCCCAGAACTGGGTTATACTGGGAGGGAACTGGGGGGCACTGGGGGGCACTGGGAGGGAACTGGGAGGGAACTGGGTTATACTGGGATGAACTGGGAGGGAACTGGGATGGAACTGGGTTATACTGGGATGGAACTGGGTTATACTGGGATGAACTGGGGGGTCCCTGAGCCGATGTCCCCTCCCCCCCCCAGAACTGGACCCGCTCTCCGCGGGGCTCTCGGTGCTACTGGTGCTACTGGTGCTGGGACTGGGAGCACTGGGACTGCTGGGACACCGCCGGTACTGGGATAACTGGTTTATACTGGTTTATACTGGGAGCACTGGGAGGGACTGGGAGCACTGGGACTGCTGGGACACCGCCGGTATGGCTAACTGGGTTATACTGGTTTATACTGGGAGCACTGGGAGGGACTGGGAGCACTGGGACTGCTGGGACACCGCCGGTACTGGGATAACTGGGTTATACTGGTTTATACTGGGAGGGACTGGGGGGGACTGGGACTGCTGGGGCACCACCGGTACTGGGCAAACTGGTTTATACTGGTTTATACTGGGAGCACTGGGAGGGACTGGGAGCACTGGGACTGCTGGGACACCGCCGGTACTGGGATAACTGGTTTATACTGGTTTATACTGGGAGGGACTGGGAGCACTGGGACTGCTGGGACACCGCCGGTACTGGGATAACTGGTTTATACTGGGAGCACTGGGAGGGACTGGGAGCACTGGGACTGCTGGGACACCGCCGGTACTGGGATAACTGGTTTATACTGGGAGCACTGGGAGGGACTGGGAGGGACTGGGACTGCTGGGACACCGCCGGTACTGGGATAACTGGTTTATACTGGTTTATACTGGGAGCACTGGGAGGGACTGGGACTGCTGGGACACCGCCGGTACTGGGCAAACTGGGTTATACTGGTTTATACTGGGAGCACTGGGAGCACTGGGAGGGACTGGGAGCACTGGGACTGCTGGGACACCGCCGGTACTGGGATAACTGGTTTATACTGGTTTATACTGGGAGCACTGGGAGGGACTGGGACTGCTGGGACACCGCCGGTACTGGGCAAACTGGGTTATACTGGTTTATACTGGGAGCACTGGGAGCACTGGGAGGGACTGGGAGCACTGGGACTGCTGGGACACCGCCGGTACTGGGATAACTGGGTTATACTGGTTTATACTGGGAGCACTGGGAGAGACTGGGAGCACTGGGACTGCTGGGACACCGCCGGTACTGGGATAACTGGGTTATACTGGTTTATACTAGGAGGGACTGGGAGCACTGGGACTGCTGGGGCACCGCCGGTACTGGGATAACTGGGTTATACTGGTTTATACTGGGAGGGACTGGGAGCACTGGGACTGCTGGGACACCGCCGGTACTGGGCAAACTGGTTTATACTGGTTTATACTGGGAGCACTGGGAGGGACTGGGAGCACTGGGACTGCTGGGGCACCGCCGGTACTGGGATAACTGGGTTATACTGGTTTATACTGGGAGCACTGGGAGGGACTGGGAGCACTGGGACTGCTGGGACACCGCCGGTACTGGGATAACTGGGTTATACTGGTTTATACTGGGAGCACTGGGAGCACTGGGAGGGACTGGGAGCACTGGGACTGCTGGGGCACCGCCGGTACTGGGCAAACTGGGTTATACTGGGAGCACTGGGAGGGACTGGGAGCACTGGGAGGGAACTGGTTTATACTGGGAGGGACTGGGAGGGAACTGGGAGGGAACTGGGAGAAATTGGTTTATACTGGGAGAGAACTGGGAGGGACTGGGAGGGACTGGGAGGGAACTGGGTTATACTGGTTTATACTGGGAGGGAACTGGGAGGGACTGGGATGGACTGGAATTGAACTGGTTTATACTGGGATTAACTGGGAGAGAACTGGGGGGGACTGGGATTGAACTGGTTTATACTGGGAGGGAACTGGGATGGACTGGGAGGGAACTGGGCTATACTGGTTTATACTGGTTTATACTGGGAGGGACTGGGAGCACTGGGGCACCACCAGTACTGGGGGATTTTGGGGTTCTTTATGGGATTTTGGGGTCTCTATAGGATTTTTGGGGTTCTCTATAGGATTTTGGGGTACCTGTGTGATTTTGGGGTCTCTATAGGATTTTGGGGTACCTGTGTGATTTTGGGGTTCTCTATGGGATTTTTGGGGTACCTGTGTGATGATTTTGGGGTCCCCCAGGACTCTCCGGGCCAAGCTGTGGGTGGGAGCAGGGGGGATTTGGGGTCTCTATGGGATTTTTGGGGTTTCTATGGGATTTTTTTGGGGTCTCTATGGGATTTTTGGGGTTTGTATGAAATTTTTGGGGTCTCTATGGGATTTTGGGGTACCTGTGTGATTTTTGGGGTACCTGTGTGATGATTTTGGGGTCCCCCAGGACTCTCTGGGCCAAGCTGTGGGTGGGAGCAGGGGGGATTTGGGGTCTCTATAGGATTTTGGGGTCTCTATAGGATTTTGGGGTCTCTATGGGATTTTGGGGTACCTGTGTGATTTTTGGGGTCTCTATGGGATTTTGGGGTGCTCTATAGGATTTTTGGGTTCTCTGTAGGATTTTGGGGGTCTCTATAGGATTTTGGGGTGCTGTGTGTGATTTTTGGGGTACCTGTGTGATTTTGGGGTGCTGTGTGTGATTTTTGGGGTCTCTATAGGATTTTTGGGGTCTCTATAGGATTTTGGGGTGCTGTGTGTGATTTTGGGGTACCTGTGTGATTTTTGGGGTCTCTATGGGATTTTTGGGGTACCTGTGTGATTTTGGGGTACCTGTGAGATTTTTGGGGTACCTGTGTGATTTTGGGGTGCTGTGTGTGATTTTGGGGTGCTGTGTGTGATTTTTGGGGTGCTGTGTGTGATTTTGGGGTACCTGTGTGATTTTGGGGTGCTGTGTGTGATTTTGGGGTACCTGTGTGATTTTGGGGTACCTGTGAGATTTTGGGGTACCTGTGAGATTTTGGGGTACCTGTGTGATTTTGGGGTACCTGTGTGATGATTTTGGGGTCCCCCAGGACTCTCCGGGCCAAGCTGTGGATGGGAGCAGGGGGGATTTGGGGTCTCTATGGGATTTTTGGGGTTCTCTATAGGATTTTGGGGTTCTCTATAGGATTTTTGGGTTCTCTATAGGATTTTGGGGTACCTGTGTGATTTTTGGGGTACCTGTGTGATTTTGGGGTGCTGTGTGTGATTTTTGGTGTTCTTTATAGGATTTTTGGGGTCTCTATGGGATTTTTGGGGTCTCTATGGGATTTTGGGGTGCTCTGTGTGATTTTTGGGGTGCTGTGTGTGATTTTTGGGGTGCTGTGTGTGATTTTTGGGGTACCTGTGTGATTTTTGGGGTACCTGTGTGATTTTGGGGTCCCCCAGGACTCTCCGGGCCAAGCTGTGGGTGGGAGCAGGGGGGATTTGGGGTCTCTATAGGATTTTTGGGGTCTCTATGGGATTTTGGGGTCTCTATGGGATTTTGGGGTGCTGTGTGTGATTTTTGGGGTACCTGTGTGATGATTTTGGGGTCCCCCAGGACTCTCCGGGCCAAGCTGTGGGTGGGAGCAGGGGGGATTTGGGGTCTCTGTGGGATTTTGGGGTTCTCTATGGGATTTTTGGGGTCTCTATAGGATTTTGGGGTGCTCTGTGTGATTTTGGGGTACCTGTGTGATGATTTTGGGGTCCCCCAGGACTCTCCGGGCCAAGCTGTGGGTGGGAGCAGGGGGGGTTTGGGTCTCTATGGGATTTTGGGGTCTCTGTGGGATTTTTGGGTTCTCTGTGTGATTTTGGGGTGCTGTGTAGGATTTTTGGGGTTTCTATGGGATTTTTGGGGTACCTGTGTGATTTTGGGGTACCTGTGTGATTTTGGGGTTCTCTATGGGATTTTTGGGGTACCTGTGTGATGATTTTGGGGTCCCCCAGGACTCTCCGGGCGAAGCTGTGGGTGGGAGCAGGGGGGATTTGGGGTCTCTATGGGATTTTTGGGTTCTCTATGGGATTTTTGGGGTTTCTATAGGATTTTGGGGTGCTGTGTGTGATTTTTGGGGTTCCCTGTGTGATTTTGGGGTACCTGTGTGATTTTGGGGTACCTGTGAGATGATTTTGGGGTCCCCCAGGACTCTCCGGGCCAAGCTGTGGCCGCCGGTTCCGGGCCCCGAGCGGGAGTTCGAGGGGCTCTTCAGCGCCTACGGGGGAAACTTCCAGGTCAGACAAATTTTGGGTTTTTTGGGGTTTTTGGGGTTTTAGGGGTTTTTTTTTCTGGTTTTGGGGGGTTTGGGTTTTATTGGGAGTTTTGGGGTTTGGGATTTTGGAGTTTTTTTGGGGTTTTGGGGTTTTTTTGGGGGGGGTTGGGGGGGATTTGGGGTTTTTTGGGGTTTTGGGTTTTAGGATTTTGGGGTTTTTTTGGGGTTTTGGGAGGGTTTGGGTTTTCTTGGGAGTTTTGGGGTTTGGGATTTTGGAGTTTTTTTTGGGTTTTAGTGGTTTTTTGGGGGGGTTTGGGGGGGATTTGGGGTTTTTTGGGGTTTTGGGTTTGGGGTTTTGGGATTTTTGGGTTTTGGGTTTTTGGGGTTTGGGGTTTTTGGGGTTTGGGGTTTTTTTGGGGTTTTGGGGTTTTTGTGGTTTGGGGGATTTGTGGATTGGGGGATTTGGGGTTTTGGGTTTTGAGGATTTGGGATTTTGTGGGATTTTGTGATTTTGGAGTTTTTGGGGTTTGGGATTTTCTGGAGTTTGGGGTTTTTGGGGGTTTTGGGGGTTTTGGGGTTTTGGGGGTTTGGGGTTTGGTGAGGAGTTGGGATTTGGGATTTTGTGGGGATATTTGGGGGATATTTTGAGGATATTTTAGGGGATATTTTGTGGATGTTTAGGAGACATTTTGGGGTCATTTTGTGGATATTTTGTGGATACTTTGGGGATATTTTGGGGATATTTTGGGGATAATTTGGGGATAATTTTTGGATATTTTGTGGATAATTTGGGGATATTTCGTGGATAATTTAGGGATATTTTCTGGATATTTTGGGGATAATTTCTGCATATTTGGGGGATACTTTGGGGGTATTTTGTGGATATTTAGGGGACATTTTGGGGATTTTTTTTGATATTTTGGGGATAATTTGGGGGATATTTTTTGGATATTTGGGGGATATTTGGGGATACTTTGTGGACATTTTGTGGATATTTTCGGGAATATTTAGTGGTATTTGGGGAATATTTTGGGGATTTTTTTGGATACTTTGGGGATATTTTAGGGATACTTTGGGGATATTTTGTGGATACTTTGGGGATATTTTGGGGATATTTGGGGGATACTTTGGGTGTATTCAGCGGATATTTACAGGACATTTTGGGGCGATTTTGGGGTCCATTTCGGGGGTCCCTAACCCTTTCCCCCCTCCCCAGCTGTGGCTGTTCCAGGCTCCCGGCTCCCCCTGCGCCCCCCCCCCGCTGGAGGCCGAGGAGGCTCCGGAGGAGGTGGGGGAGGGGCCGGGGCTGCCCCCCCCCGCCCAGCCCCCCCCGGAGGGGGCGGAGCCTCCCGCGCCAAGCCCCGCCCACCCCGCGCCAGGCCCCTCCCCCTCGCCCAGCTTCGAGTACACGCTCTTCGAGCCCGGCCCCGCCCTGCTACGCCCCGCCCCCCGCTCCGCAGGCCACGCCCCCTGCCCCACAGACCACGCCCCCTGCTCTGCCGGCCACGCCCACTGCCCCTCAGACCACGCCCACTGCACCTCAGACCACGCCCCCTGTTCCCCAGGCCACACCCCCTGCCCTACAGACCACGCCCATTGCCCCGCAGGCCACACCCCCTGCACCTCAGGCCACGCCCCCTGTCCCCCAGGCCCCGCCCCCTACGCCAACCTGGGCCACGCCCACAAAGGGGTGGATCCCAAGTGGGGGGCGGGACACGCCCCCCATTACGTCATCTGCTCCTGAGGCGGGCGTGGCCGCGATGACGTCATTGCGACATGATGTCACGCACGAGACCGATGACGTCATCAGAGGGGGGATGCTTCACGATGATGTCATATGGAAGAGACGGATGACATCACAGTGGGCGGGACTTGTAATAATGACGTCACACGGGTGCAATGACGTCATCGCGGAGGAGACGCGGCACAGTGACATCACACACGGGGACGATGACATCACGGGGACGCGTTACGATGACATCACATGGAATGGACCGATGACATCACGGTGGGCAGGACTTGTAATAATGACGTCACACACGGGAATGATGATGTCATCGCTGGGGGGACGCGTCGCGATGAAGTCACACAAAATAGACCGATGACATCATGGTGGGCGGGACTTGTAATAATGACGTCACACATGGGAGCGATGACGTCATCACGGAGGAGATGCGGCACAGTGACATCACACGGGGATGATGACATCATCGCCGAGGGGACGCATCACAATGACATCACACAGACGGGACAGATGACATCACGGTGGGTGGGACTTGTAATTATGACGTCACACACGGGTACAATGACATCATCGCGGAGGAGACGCGGCACAGTGACATCACACGGGGACGATGACGTCATCGCTGAGGGGACGCATCATGATGACGTCACACAGAATGGAATAATGACAGCACAGTGGGCGGGACTTGTAATAATGATGTCACACGGGTGTGATGACGTCATCACGAGGGCACGCGTCGCGGTGACATCACACACGGGAATTATGACGTCATCGCCGGGGGATGCATCATGATGACGTCACACAGAATGGACAGATGACATCACGGTGGGCGGGATTTGTCATAATGACGTCACACGCGGGTACGATGACGTCATTGCTGGGGGATGCGTCGCGGTGACATCACACATTGGGATTATGACGTCATCGCTGGGGGTGGACGCATCACGATGACGTCACACAGAACGGACAGATGACATCATAGTGGGCAGGACTTGTAATAATGACATCACACACGGGAACGATGACGTCATCACGGAGGGGACGCATCACGATGACGTCACACCAAATGGACAGATGACATCATGGTGGGTGGGACTTGTAAGAATGACATCACACATGGGAGCGATGATGTCATCACAAGGGGACGCGTCGCGGTGACATCACACATTGGGATTATGACGTCATCACTTGGGGGATGCATCATGATGACATCACACAGAATGGACAGATGACATCACGGTGGGCAGGACTTGTGACAATGATGTCACACACTGGAACGATGATGTCACGGTGGGCGGGACTTGTAGCTATGACGTCATCACAGAGGGACGCGGTGACGTCATCGCGGGGGAGGGGCCGCCGGGGACACGGAATTTCTGCTGCTTTGGGTTTTTAATGATTCTGTACAATAAAAACAGCGCTGGGCCGGGCCCCGCCCCCAACTGGGGATACTGGGAGGGACTGGGGGGGACTGGGAGGGACTGGGGGGGACTGGGAGGGAACTGGGGGGCACTGGGAGGGACTGGGAGGGAACTGGGAGGGACTGGGATGAACTGGGAGGGACTGGGAGGGACTGGGAGCAGTGGGACAGGACACTGGGGACATACTGGGAGTAACTGGGAGCACTGGGACGGGACACTGGGGACACTGGGGACACTCTGGGAGTAACTGGGATGTAACTGGGAGCACTGGGATGGGACACTGGGGACACTGGGGACACTCTGGGGACACTGGGAGCACTGGGAAGGGACACTGGGGACACTGGGAGCACTGGGAAGGGACACTGGGGACACTGGGGACACTCTGGGAGTAACTGGGAGCACGGGGATGGGACACTGGGGACACTGGGGACACTCTGGGGACACTGGGAGCACTGGGACAGGACACTGGGGACACTGGGGACACTCTGGGGACATTTTGGGGACACTCTGGGGCCCTGCAGGGGTGGGGGAGGGGCTGATAAGGCTTATCAGCGGCCCCAGATGGCCCCGGGTGGGGACACCGGGTTTGGTGTCACCTCCCTGGGCTCAGTGTCACCTCCCTGGCTCGGTGTCACCTCCCTGCCACCGCCCCATCCCCGGGACGTGCGGGGCCGGTGACAGGGAGGTGACATCGGGACTGTGTCACCCGTGGGGTCCTTGTCACCAGTGGGGGGGTGACATTGAGTCCTTGTGTCCTTGTCACCAATATTGGGTGGGTGACATCAGCCCCGTGTCACCTCTGGGGTGGCCGTGTCACCCGTGGGGTCCTTGTCACCAGTGGGGAGGTGACATCAGCCCCGTGTCACCAGTGTGGGGGTGACATTGAGTCCTTGTCACCTCTGGGGTGGCTGTGTCACCCGTGGGGTCCTTGTCACCAGTGTGGGGGTGACATCAGCCCCGTGTCACCCCAGGGGTGGCCATGTCACACCCACTCCTCCTCGCTGTCCCCGTCCCCCTCGCTGTCCGTGTCCCTGTCCCTGTCCCCATCCCTGTCCCCATCCCTGTCCCCACTGTCCCCGCTGTCCCCCTCCCTGTCCCCACTGTCCCCACACCGTCCCCCCACCCCGAGGCGCACCCGCCACCTCCGCGGCGGCGTCCCGGGGCAGCGCATTGTCACCCACACGTGTCCCCGTCCCCGTCCCCGCGTGTCCCCGCGGAGGTGGCACCGCGCCGGGAAGAAGCGCAGCAGTGTCCCCAGTGTCACCGCGCCGCCCGGGGGTGGCAATCGCAGCGAGGCCACCAGCTGGGGACGGGAGGGGACAGACGGGGACAGCGACAGCTCCAGCAGCAGCGCGGCCAGGCGCGCGGTGGCACTTGGGGACAGGGGGCACAGGTACCGCTCCAGCCCGTCCAGCAGCACCACAGGGGGTGGGGACAGTGATGGGGACAATGACAGGGACAGGGACAGGGACAGCAGCTCACGGCACAGGGACAGACGCGTGCGGGGGTAGCGCAGCTCCAGGCGCTGAGGGACACGGGGACATGGGGACATGGGGACATGGGACATGGGGACATGGGGACATGGGGACATGGGGACACAGGGACATGGGGACATGGGGATATGGGGACATGGGGACATGGGGACATGGGGACATGGGGACACGGGGACATGGGGACATGGGGGCATGGGGACATGGGGACACGGGGACATGGGGATATGGGGATATGGGGACAGGGACACAGGGACATGGGGACATGGGGATATGGGGACATGGGGACATGGGGACATGGGGACATGGGGACATGGGGACACAGGGACATGGGGACATGGGGATATGGGGACATGGGGATATGGGGACAGGGACAGACAGACATGGGGACACGGGGACATGGGGACATGGGGACATGGGGACACAGGGACATGGGGACACGGGGACACGGGGATATGGGGACATGGGGACACAGGGACATGGGGACATGGGGATATGGGGACATGGGGACATGGGGACATGGGGACATGGGGACACGGGGACATGGGGACATGGGGGCATGGGGACATGGGGACACGGGGACATGGGGATATGGGGATATGGGGACAGGGACACAGGGACATGGGGACACGGGGACATGGGGACATGGGGACACGGGGATATGGGGACATGGGGACATGGGGACATGGGGACATGGGGACATGGGGACATGGGGACAGGGACATGGGGACATGGGGACATGGGGACATGGGGACATGGGGACATGGGGACATGGGCACATGGGCACATGGGGACATGGGGACATGGGGACAAGGGGACATGGGGACATGGGGACAGGGGGACATGGGGACATGGGGACATGGGGACATGGGGACATGGGGACATGGGGGCATGGGGACACGGGGACATGGGGACACGGGGACACGGGGACATGGGGATATGGGGACATGGGGACATGGGGACACAGGGACACGGGGACATGGGGATATGGGGACATGGGGACATGGGGACATGGGGACACGGGGACACGGGGACATGGGGACACGGGGACAAGGGGACATGGGGATATGGGGACATTGGGACATGGGGACACAGGGACACGGGGACATGGGGATATGGGGACATGGGGACATGGGGACATGGGGACATGGGGACATGGGGACATGGGGACATGGGGCATGGGGACATGGGGACATGGGGACATGGGGACATGGGGATATGGGGATATGGGGACATGGGGACACGGGGACATGGGGATATGGGGACATGGGGATATGGGGACATGGGGACACGGGGACATGGGGATATGGGGACATTGGGACATGGGGACATGGGGACACGGGGACATGGGGACATGGGGACACAGGGACACGGGGACACGGGGACATGGGGACATGGGGACATGGGGACATGGGGACATGGGGATATGGGGACATGGGGACATGGGGACATGGGGACAGGGACACAGGGACACGGGGACATGGGGATATGGGGACATGGGGACATGGGGACACGGGGACATGGGGATATGGGGACATGGGGACATGGGGACATGGGGACAGGGACAGGGACACAGGGACACAGGGACACGGGGACATGGGGACATGGGGACATGGGGACAGTGGGGACAAGGGGGAGGGGACAAAGGGTGACAAAAGGACGGGGGGGGGGGACAGAGGGGACAAGAGTCAGGTCGGACCCCCAAATCCCCTCAACCCCCTCCCCCCACCCCAAACCCCGCCCACACGCATAGCCCCGCCCCCTCCCGGGCCACGCCCTCTGGCGATGACCTCACCTATATGGTAATATATTCACACCAAGCCACGCCCCCTCAGCAAACCACGCCCACTCAGCAAAGCCACGCCCCCTCAGCAAGCCACGCCTCCATTATCGCGGTCCCTCAGCAAGCCACGCCCCATTATCGCGGTCCCGCCGCAAGCCCCGCCCCTCCCGGGCCCGTCCCCGCCCCTCCCGGGCCCGTCCCCGCCCCTCCCGGGCCCGTCCCCGCCGTTCCCGGCCCCGCTGACCTGCAGCGCCCGCGGGTCGGTGCCGGTCCCGCCGGGGCCTCCCGGGAGCCGCGGGACGGCGCTGGGCGCCAGGAACAGCGCGCGGGGCCCGTCCGCGCCGCCCGCCAGCGCCGCCCGCAGCAGCAGCGAGGTGCGGCCCGAGCCCGCCGGGCCCGTCAGCAGCACCGGCAGCGGCGGCAGCGCCGCCCCGGAGCCGCTCCCCGCCGCCGCCGCCGGGCCCAGCGCCCGCTCCAGCGCCGCCGCCATGACCGGCGAGGCCCGCCGCCGCCGCCCAGCCAATCAGCTGCGCGCCACGGCCGCGCTCAGCCAATCACCGCGCGGCTTCGTTGCCGCCGCGGAGGCTCGGCCAATCACAGCGCAGCTTCCCTCAGCGCTCTTCCCGCCCACCGCCGTGGGCGCGAGAGGCTCAGCCAATGGGAGCAGACATCCCCTCAGCGCCGTTCCCGCCGCCGCGGCTCAGCCAATCAGAGCGCGGCTCGCCCTCAGTCAGCGGCTTTCCCGCCCTCAGCCGCGCGCGCGCGGGGGGCGTGGCCTCGCGGTTAATGAGATGCGTGGGCACGCCCCCTGCGCGTGCAAAAGGGGCGGGGCCAGCGCAGGGTCCTCAAAGGTCACAGGAGGGTCCCCAAAGGTCACAGGAGGGGCCCCAAAGGTCACAGGAGGGGCCCCAAAGGTCCCCAAAGGTCACAGGAGGGTCCCCAAAGGTCCTCAAAGGTCACAGGAGGGTCCTCAAAGGTCACAGGAGGGCACCCAAAGGTCCCTAAGGGCCACCCCAGTGTCCCCAAAGGTCCCCAAAAGCCACCCAAAGGTCCCCAAAGGTCCCCAAGGGCCACCCCAGTGTCCCCAAAGGTCCCCAAATGTCACCCAAAGGTCCCCAAATGTCACCCAAAGGTCCCCAAGGGCCACCCAAAGGTCCCTGGGGGGGTCCTGGGGGGTCCCTGGGTGGGGGTCCTGGATGGGGGTCCCGGGTGGGGGTCTCAGGTGGGGGTCCCGGGGGTCCTGTCTGGATCCATGGGTGGGTCCCGGGTGGGGGTCCCGAGTGGGGGTCTCAGATGGGGATCCCTGGGAGAGGGTCCTGGGTGGGTGGTCTCGAGTGGGGGTCCCGGGTGGGGGTCCCGGGTGGATCCATGGGTGGGTCCCGGGTGGGGGTCCCGGGTGGATCCCTGGGGGGATCTTGGGTGGGGGTCTCGGGTGGGGGTCGTGTGGAGTCCCTGGGGGTCCCCGGGTGGGGGTCCCAGGTGGGGGTCCCGAGTGGGGGTCCCTGGGTGGGGGTCCTGGATGGATCCTGGGTGGGATCTCAGGTGGGTCCCAGGTGGGTCCATGGGGGTCCCCAGGTGGGGGTCCCGGGTGGATCCATGAGTGGGGGTCCCGAGTGGGGGTCCCGGGTGGGGGTCCCGGGCAGGGGTCTCGGGTGGGTCCCTGGGGGGGTCCCGAGTGGGGGTCCCAGGGTGAAGGTTGGGGGTCGCAGGGGGTCCCTGGGGGGTCCTGGGTGGATCCTTGGGGGGATCTCGGGTGGGGGTCCCTGGATGGGGGTTGTGGGGGTCCCCAGGCGGGGGTCCCGAATGGGGGTCCCCCGGTAGGTCCTGGGTGGGGTCTTGGGTGGGTTCCTGAGGAGTCCGTGGGAGGGGTCCCGTGGGGTCCCTGGGGGTCCTTGGAGGGTCCCGAGAGGGGGTCCCGGTTGGGGGTCCCGAGTGGGGGTCCCGAGTGGGGGTCTCGGGTGGGGGTCCCGGTAGGATCCATGGGTGGGGATCCCCAGGGGGGTCCTTGGGGGTCTCGGGCGGGGGTCTTGGGCGGGGGTCCCGGGCGGGGGTCGCGGGCGGGGCATTTGGGGGTCCTTGGGGGTATCTCGAGTGGGGGTCTCAGGTGGGGGTCCCAGGTGGGTCCATGGGTGGGGATCCCCAGGGGGGTCCTTGGGGGGATCCCGAGTGGGGGTCCCGGGTGGGGGTCCCAGGTGGGTCCATGGGGGGTCTCGGGTGGGGGTCGCGGGTGGGGGTCCCAGGGTGGATCCATGGGTGGGGATCCCCAGGGGGGTCCTTGGGGGGATCCCGAGTGGGGGTCCCGGGTGGGGGTCCCGGGCGGGGGTCCCAGGGTGGATCCATGTTTGGGTCCTGGGTGGGGGTCTCCGGCGAGGGTCCCTGGGGAGGGTCCTGGGTGGGTGGATCCATGGGTGGGGGTCCCGGGTGGGGGTCCCAGGAAGTCCCTGGACAGGGGTCACGGGTGGGGGTCCCTGGGAGAGGGTCCCGGGCGGGGGTCCCTGGGTGGGGGTCCCGGGCGGGGGTCGCGGGCGTGGCCGCTCTCGGCTCCGCGTATTCTCAGCAATAACAGCGCGGGCGGGGCAGCCGTGTTAGAGACGAGAATACCCGGGGCCGCGGGGGCCGAGGGGACCCCAAAATCGGGGGGTCTGGGGGCGATTTGGGGGGATTTGGGGGGATTTGGGGGAATTTGGGGGGATTTGGGGTCTGGGGGGATTTGGGGGGATTTGGGGGGATTTGGGGGGATTTGGGGGGATTTGGGGGTCTGGGGGGTCTGGGGTCCTGGGGGGATTTGGGGGGATTTGGGGTCTGGGGGGTTTGGGGGATTTGGGGTTTGGGGGGATTTGGGGGGTTCTGGGGGATCCGTGTTAGAGCCCGAGAATACCCGGGGCCGCGGGGGCCGGAGGGGACCCCAAAATTGGGGGGTCTGGGGGGGTTTGGGGGGATTTGCGGGGATTTGGGGGGATTTGGGGTCTGGGGGGATTTGGGGTTTGGGATTTGGGGGGATTTGGGGGGATTTGGGGGGTTTGGGGTCTGGGGGGGTCTGGGGGTTTGGGATTTTGGGGGGATTTGGGGGGATTTGGGGGCGGCAGAGCCGTGTTAGAGCCCGAGAATACCCGGGGCCGCGGGGGCCTGAGGGGACCCCAAATTGGGGGGATTTGGGGGAATTTGGGGGGTCTGGGGTCTGGGGGGCCTGGGGGGGATTTGGGGGGGTTTGGGGTTTGGGGTTTGGGGGCATTTGGGGGTCTGGGAGGATTTGGGGGGTCTGGGGGGTCTGGGGGGTTTGGGGGGTCTGGGGGGTCTGGGGGGCTGGGGGGGGTTTGGGGGGGTCTGGGGGGATTTGGGGGGTTTGGGGGGTCTGGGGGGATTTGGGGGGCTCGGGGGGATTAGGGGGGATTTGGGGGATTTGGGGTCTGGGGGGGATTTGGGGGTCTGGGGGGGGTCTGGGGGACTCAGGGGGTCTGGGGGGATTTGGGGGTCTGGGGTCCTGGGGGGATTTGGGTTTGGGGGGATTTGGGGGAATTTTGGGGGGATTTGGGGGGATTTGGGGGGATTTGGGGGGTTTGGGGTTGGGGAGATTTGGGGTCTGGGGGTCCCCAGAATTTGGGGGGTCCATAGGGGTCCATAGGGGTCTATAGGGGTCCATAGGGGTCTATGGGGGTCCATAGGGGTCCATAGGGGTCTATAGGGGTCCATAGGGGTCTATAGGGTCTATGGGGGTCCATAGGGGTCCATAGGGGTCCATAGGGGTCCATAGGGGTCTATAGGGGTCCATAGGGGTCCATAGGGGTCCATAGGGGTCCATAGGGGTCTATAGGGGTCCATAGGGGTCCATAGGGGTCTATAGGGGTCCATAGGGGTCTATAGGGGTCCATAGGGGTCCATAGGGGTCCATGGGGGTCTATATGGGTCCATAGGGGTCCATAGGGGTCTATAGGGGTCCATAGGGGTCTATGGGGGTCTATAGGGGTCCATAGGGGTCTATAGGGGTCCATAGGGGTCTATAGGGGTCTATAGGGGTCCATAGGGGTCCATAGGGGTCCATAGGGGTCCATAGGGGTCCATGGGGGTCTATAGGGGTCTATAGGGGTCTATAGGGGTCTCCTCTATAGGGGACCACCCCTATAATTCCCACCCCTGCTGCTCCCCCCCGTTTAGGCCCCGCCCCCAAATCATCCATAGGGACCCCCCCAAATCCCCCCCAATTTCGGACCCTCCCCCATTCATCCCCTCCTATAGGGCCCCTCCGCCCCCCTCCCCCATCCCCTATGGCCATAGGGGGTCCCCCCCCATCCATAGGGGTCCCCCCACATCCATAGGGGACCCCACTATCCATAGGGACCCCCCCCATCCATAGGGGACCCCCAGCCCTGCCCGCCCCCAAATCCCCCCAAAATCCCCCCAAAATCCCCACAAAACCCCCCCAAAACCCCCCAAATCCCCCCTCAAACCCACCAAAACCCCCCCAAAAAAACCCCAAAAAACCCCAATTCCCCCAAATCCCTCCCCGAATCCCCCAAATCTCCCCCGAATCCCCCAAAATCCCCCCAAAAATCCCCCAAAATCCCCCCAAAAATCCCCCCCCGCCCCCCCCCACTCACCCTCGGCCGTCGGAGCCGCGCCCGCCCCGCCGCAGCCGAGGGGGCGGGGCCAGGACAAGCCACGCCCACAAATCACTAAGCCACGCCCCCTTCACTGACCGCCCGTCGCAGCCGAGGGGGCGGAGCTTGCTGTGGCCACGCCCATAATTTAAATTATCACTCATAAGCCACGCCCCCCTTTGCAGCTATTTAGCATAAGAGGCGGGGTCTGCGCAGACCACGCCCACAATTTAAATTCATAATTATAAGCCACGCCCCCTTTGCATATCCGGGAACCCCAAAATCCCCCCGGGAACCCCAAAATTCCCTCAGGAACCCCAAATTCCCCTCAGGAACCCCAAAATTCCCTCAGGAACCCCAAAATTCCCCCGGGGAACCCCAAAATCCCCTCAGGAACCCCAAAATCCCCCCCGGGAACCCCAAAATTCCCACGGGAACCCCAAAATTCCCCCAGGAACCCCAAAATCCCCCCCAGGAACCCCAAAATCCCCCCGGGAACCCCAAAATTCCCCCCGGGAACCCCAAAATCCCCCCCAGGAACCCCAAAATCCCCCCGGGAACCCCAAAATCCCACCCGGGGACCCCAAAATTCCCCCCCGGGAACCCCAAAATCCCCCCGGGAACCCCAAAATCCCCCCGGGAACCCCAAAATTCCCCCCAGGAACGCCAAAATCCCCCCGGGAACCCCAAAATTCTCCCGGGAACCCCAAAATCCCCCCGGGAACCCCAAAATCCCCCCAGGAACCCCAAAATCCCCTCAGGAACCCCAAAATCCCCCCCGGGAACCCCAAAATCCCCCCCGGGAACCCCAAAATTCCCCCCGGGGACCCCAAAATTCCCCCCGGGAACCCCAAAATCCCCCCGGGAACCCCAAAATTCCCCTCGGGAACCCCAAAATCCTCCCGGGAACCCCAAAATCCCCCCCGGGAACCCCAAAATCCCCCACGGAACCCCCAAAATTCCCTCAGGTCACACGGGGGGGTCACACAAAGTCGCTTTATTGCCCCTCCCCCACCCCCCAAAATTCCCACCCCCTCCCCCCGAAATTTCGGGATCCCCCAAATTTTTGGGATCCCAAATTTCAGCCTCCCCCCAATTTTTGGGATCCCAAATTTTAGAATTCCCCAAATTTTGGGATCCCAATTTTTGGGGTTCCTAAATTTCAGAATTCCCCAAATTTTGGGTTCCCAATTTTTGGGGTTCCCAAATTTCTGAATCCCCCAAATTTTGGGATCCCAAATTTTACAATTCCCCAATTTTTGGGATCCCAAATTTCAGAATTCTCCAAATTTTGGGGATCCCAAAATTCTTGATCCCAAATTTTTACATTTCCCCCAAATTTCGGGATCCCGATTTTTGGGGTTCCAAATTTTTGGGGTTCCCAAATTTTGGGGTGTCTCAGGTCACCGCTGGGAATTCCGCCCGACGCACCTGAGGGGGGGAACGATGACGTCACCACAAAGTTTGGGGTCCCCCCCTCATTTCCCACCCCCCCAACCCCAAATTTTGGGGTCCCCCCCCCTCATTTCCTATCCCCAAATTTTGGGGGCCCCTCCTAATTTCTCACCCCTCACCCCAAATTTTGGGGTCCCTCCCGATTTTTGGGGTCCCTTCCCCATTTTCAGGGTGATTTTTGGGCTGATTTTGGGGTGATGTTGGGGCTGATTTTTGGGGTCCCTCCCCTCTATTTTTGGGGTGATTTTTGGGGTCCCCTTCTCGTTTTTGGGGTGATTTTCAGGGTGATTTTTGGGGTTCCCCCCCCGGTTTTGGGATGATTTTTTAGGGTGATTTTGGGGGTTCATTTTTGGGCTGAATTTGGGGCTGATTCTTGGGGTCCCCCCTGTTTTTGGGGTGATTTTTTGGGTGATTTTTTGGGCTGATTATCGGGGTGATTTTTGGGGTGATTTTTGGGCTCCCACCCCCGGTTTTGGGGTCCATTTTTGGGGTTTCCCACCCCGTTTTTGGGGTGATTTTTTCGGTGAATTTTGGGGTGATTTTGGGGTGATTTTTCGAGTGATTTTGGGCTGATTTTGGGGTGATTTTGGGGGTTCCCTCCCCATTTTTGGGGTGATTTTGGGGTGATTTTTGGGGGGTCTCACCTGGGCCACGCTGAGCTCCTCCAGGGGGGGTTGGGGATTTTGGGGGGGCACCTCGGGGGGGGCTCGGGGGGTCCCCGCCCCCCCCAAATCCCCCCCAAAATCCCCCCCCGGGCTCTGGAAGTTTCCAACCACACACGTCACCTGGGGGGAGGGGCGAGTTGGGATTTGGGGGATTTTGGGGGATTTTGGGGGGATTTGGGGGGATTTTGGGGGATTTGGGGGGATTTTGGGGATTTTTGGGTATTTTGAGGGAATTTTGGGGGATTTTGGGGAGGATTTTGGGGGAGATTTGGGAGTATTTTGGAGGATGTTGGGGGATTTGGGGTGGTTTTGGGGGATTTTGGGGGGATTTGGGGGGTTTTGGGGGATTTTGGGGGGATTTGGGGGATTTGGGGGGATTTTGGGGGATTTTTGGGTATTTTGGGGTAATTTTGGGGTAATTTTGGGGGATTTGGGGGGATTTGGGGGGATTTTGGGGGAGATTTGGGGGGATTTGGGGGGAATTTGGGGGAGATTTGGGGGGATTTTGGGGGATTTGGTTCTTTCTGAGGGAATTTTGGGGGATTTTGGAGAGAATATGGGGGGAATTTGGGGGGATTTGGGGTGGATTTGGGGGAATTTTTGTGGGATTTTTTGGGATATTTTGGGATTTTTGGGGGGGGGGATTTTTTTGGGCAGTATTTTTTGGTGGGATTTTTTTGGGGGGATTTTTGGGGATTTTTTGGGGATGCTTTTTGGTATTTTTGTGGGATTTTCGGGGAGATTTTTTGGGATTTTTTGGTGGGATTTTTTTGGGGGGGATTTTTTTGGGGGGGATTTTTTTGGGGGGATTCTCGGGGGTCTCACCAGGAAGGCGGCGATGGCGGTGCCGCCCAGGAAGCCCCCCAGGACCCCCCCCCAACTGTTGCGGTGCTCGGCCACGCGCAGCGCCCCCAGCAGGAACGGGGGGGCCGCGAACCCCAAAACCGCCGCGGGCTTGGCCAGGCGGGACCCCCCCCCCCGCCAGGCCAGGGTCACGTACAGCTGGGGGGACACACAGAGTCACCCCAAAATCCCAAAAAAACGACCCGAAAATACCCCAAAAATACCCCAAAATAACCCCGAAAACCCCAAACCCAAAAACCCCCAAGAACCCCAAAAAAACCCCCCAAAAAAACCCCAAAATCACCCTAAAACCACCCCGAAAACCCCAAACCCAAAAAACCCCGAAAACCCAAAAAAAAAACCCCCAAAAAAACCCCAAAACCACCCCGAAAACCCCAAACCCAAAACCCCCAAGAACCCCCAAAAAAACCCCAAAAAAACCCCCCAAAAAACCCCCAAAATAACCCCAAAAACCACCCCGAAAACCCCAAACCCAAAAAACCCCGAAAACCCAAAAAAAAAAAACCCCAAAAAAACCCCAAAACCACCCCCAAAACCCCAAACCCAAAAACCCCCAAGAACCCCAAAAAAAAAACCCAAAAAAACCCCAAACTCACCCCAAAACCACCCCGAAAACCCCAAACCCAAAAAACCCCGAAAACCAAAAAAAACCCCCGAAAACCCAAAAAAAAACCCCCAAAAAACCCCAAAATAACCCCAAAAACCACCCCGAAACCCCCAAACCCAAAGAACCCCGAAAACCCAAAAAACCACCTCAAAATCCCCCCAAAAAACCCAAAATAACCCCAAAACCGCCGCGGGTTTGGCCAGACGGGACCCCCCCCCCGCCAGGCCAGGGTCACGTACAGCTGGGGGGACACAGAGAGTCACCCCAAAATCCCAAAAAAATGACCCAAAACAACCCCAAAATAACCCCCGAAACCCCCCAAAACCACCCCAAAAACCCCAAACCCAAAAACCCCCAAAAAATACCCCAAAATATGCCAAAAGAACCCCAAAACAACCCCAAAAACCACCCCGAAAACCCCAAACCCAAGAACCCCAAAAAAAAACCCCAAAAAACCCCCAAAATAACCCCAAAAACCACCCCGAAAACCCCAAACCCAAAAAACCCCGAAAACCAAAAAAAAAAACCCCAAAAAAACCCCAAAACCACCCCAAAAACCCCAAACCCAAAAACCCCCAAGAACCCCCAAAAAAACCCCAAAATACCCCAAAATAACCCCCAAAACCCCCCAAAATAACCCCAAAACCCCCAAACCCAAAAAAACCCCAAAACACCTCAAAACCCCCCCCCCAAAAAACCCAAAATAACCCAAAAAACCCAAAATAACCCCAAAACCGCTGCGGGCTTGGCCAGATGGGACCCCCCCCCCCGCCAGGCCAGGGTCACGTACAGCTGGGGGGACACAGAGAGTCACCCCAAAATCCAAAAAAAATGACCCAAAAATATCCCAAAATAACCCCCCAAAACCACCCCAAAAACCCCAAACCCAAAAACCCCCAAGAACCCCAAAAAAACCCCCAAAAAAACCCCAAAATCACCCTAAAACCACCCCGAAAAACCCAAACCCCAAAAAACCCGAAAACCCCAAAATACCCCAAAAAAAACCCCAAAAAACCCAAAATAACCCCAAAATAACACCAAAACCACCCCGAAAACCCAAAACCCAAAAAAATACCCCAAAATAACTCCAAAACCACCTCAAAAACACCCCAAAAACCCCAAACCCAAAAACCCCAAAAAACACGTCAAAATCCCCTCAAAAAACCCAAAATAACCCCCCAAAATCACCCAAAAAATTCCAAACCCAAAAATCCCCCAAAATACCCCAAAAGAACCCCCCCCAACCCCCCAAAAAAACCAAAATACCCCAAAATACCCCACAAAAGTCACCCCAAAACCACCCCGAAAACCCCAAACCCAAAAACCACCCCGAAAACCCAAAAAAAACCACTTCAACCCCCCCCCAAAAAAAAAACCCCAAAATAACCCCAAAATCCCCCGAAAAACCCAAAATAACCCCAAAACCGCCGCGGGTTTGGCCAGACGGGACCCCAAATCTCACCCCGGCGAACGCGCCCGCGGTGGCTCCAAAACCCCAAATAACCCTAAAAATACCCCAAATAACCCCAAATAACTCCCAAAAAACCCCCGAAAAAAATGAAATAAACCCCCAAAAACTCCAAAAAACCCCAAAAAGCCCCAAAATGCCCGAATTTCCCCCCAAATCTCACCCCGGCGAACGCCCCCGCGTACGCGCCCAGCGCCCAAATAACCCCAAATAAACCCCCCCAAAACCGCTAAAAACCCCCAAATAACCCGGAAAAAAACCCCAAAAAACGAAATAAACCCCAAATAACCCGAAATAAACCCCCAAAAGCCCCAAAATCGGGGGAATTCGCCCCAAATCTCACCCCGGCGAACGCGCCCGCGGTGGCTCCCAAACCCCAAATAAACCCCAAAAATACCCAAAATAACCCCAAATAACCCCCAAAAAAACCCAAAAAAAACCCTAAAAAATACCCAAAATCCCAAATAACCCGAAATAAACCCCCAAAACCCCCAAAATCCCGGAATTTCCCCCCAAATCTCACCCCGGCGAACGCGCCCGCGTACGCGCCCAGCGCCGCCTCCTTGCACGGAACGTCGCGGCGCGCGGCGGCCACGGCGGGAGCGGGGCCGGAACAGGCGGAGACCCCCGCGGGCACGAATTGGGGAGGGGGCGTGAAACGGGGAGGGGGCGCGAAACGGGGCTGGGCAGGGGGCGCGGCGGGACCGCGAGTGTCGAATTGGGGAGGGGGCGCGGACTGGGGAGGGGGCGCGGACTGGGGAAGGGGCGCAGCGGGACCGGGGACTCCAATTTGGGGAGGGGGCGCGGCTTGGGGAGGGGACGCGGACCGAGAATAGGACGAAAATTGGGGAGGGGGCGCAGCACGACCGCGGGTTTCAAATTGGGGAGGGGGCGCGGCACCGGGGACTCCAAATTGGGGAGGGGGCGCGGACCGGGAACGTGGTGAGAATTGGGGAGGGGGCGCGGACTGGGGAAGGGGCGCGGCGCGACCGGGAACTCCAAATTGGGGAGGGGGCGCGGCTTGGGGAGGGGGCGCGGACCGGGAATGGGACGAGAATTGGGGAGGGGGCGCAGCGGGACCGGGGGATCCGAACTGGGGAGGGGGCGCAGCACGACCGCGGGTTTCAAACTGGGGAGGGGGCGCGGACTGGGGAAGGGGCGCAGCAGGATCGGGAACTCCAAATTGGGGAGGGGGCGCGGCACGACCGCGGGCTTCAAATTGGGGAAGGGGCGCGGGCTGGGCAGGGGGCGCGGCGGGACCGGGTACTCCAAATTGGGGAGGGGGCACAGCTTGGGGAGGGGGCGCGGACCGGGAATAGGACGAAAATTGGGGAGGGGGCGCAGCACGACCGCGGGTTTCAAATTGGGGAGGGGGCGCGGGTCGGGAATGGGACGAGAATTGGGGAGGGGGCGCGGGTTGGGCAGGGGGCGCGGACTGGGGAAGGGGCGCAGCAGGACCGGGGACTCCAAATTGGGGAGGGGGCGCGGCACGACCGCGGGTTTCAAATTGGGGAGGGGGCGCGGACCTGGACGAGGACGCGACGGGTCCGGGGACCCCAAATTGGGGAGGGGGCGCGGGTCGGTCAGGAGATGAGTTTTGGGGAGGGGGCGCGGACCGGGAATGGGACGAGAATTGGGGAGGGGGTCCCGATCGGGAAAGAGCCGCAAATTGGGGAGGGGGCGCGGGGAGACCGGGGGTCTGAATTTGGGGAGGGGGCGCGGATCGGGGCGGGGTCTGAATTTGGGGAGGGGGCGCGGCGGGACCGGGAGCCGGAATTTGGGGCGGGGTCTGAATTTGGGGCGCGGTCTGAATTTGGGGAGGGGTCTCAATTTGAATTTGGGGCGGGGTCTCAATTTGGGGCGGGGTCTCCATTTGGGGCGGGGTCTCCATTTGGGGCGGGGTCTGAATCTGAATTTGGGGAGGGGTCTCGGCGCAGCCCAGCGCGCTGTAGTTGGGGCGGCAGACCGCGAGGAAATGTGGGGAGGGGGTCCCCAAGACCACCTGAACCGCGTTGGCGAAGATGGCGGTGGCCAAAAGGCCGAAGGAGAACACGCCTGGGGGGAAATTTGGGGCGAAAAAGGGGGATTTTGGTCAAAAATGGGGTAAAAAATGGGATTTTGGGGATAAATTGGGGTGAAAAATGGGATTTTTGGGGGGGATTTGGGGGAAATTTGGGGGTTTTTGGGGGGTTAAAAGGGGGTTTTGGGGCCAAAAGGCCGAAGGAGAACACGCCTGGGGGGAAATTTGGGGCGAAAAAGGGGGATTTTGGTCAAAAATGGGGTAAAAAATGGGATTTTTGGGATAAATTGGGGTGAAAAATGGGACTTTTGGGGGGGATTTGGGGGAAATTTGGGGGTTTTTGGGTGGTAAAAAGGGGGTTTTGGGGTCAGCAGGCCGAAGGAGAACACGCCTGGGTGGGAAATTTGGGGCGAAAAAGGGGGATTTTGGTAAAAAATGGGATTTTTGGAGGGATTTGGGGTAAAAAATGGGATTTTTGGTAAAAAAGGGGATTTTGGGGGGTGAAAATGGGATTTTCGGGGGGAATTTTGGGGTGAAAAATGGGATTTTTGAGGGTGTTTGGGGTGAAAAATGGGGAATTTGGGGGCGAAATGGGATTTTTTTAGGGGGAAATTTGGGGGGAAAATGGGATTTTTGGGGGTGAAATGGGATTTTCGGGGGTAAATGCCCCCCAAATCCCGCCCAAATCCCCCCAAATCCTCTCCAGACCCCCTAAACTCCCCAAAACTCCCCAAAATCCCCCCAAGTTTCCCCCAAATCCCCCCCAGACCCCCCCAAAAGCCCCCAAAATCCCCCCCAGACCCCCCTAAACCCCCCAAATCCCCCCAAACCCCCAAATCCCCCCAAATCCCCCAAATCCCCCCAAATCCCCCCAAATCCCCCCAAATCCCCCCAAATTCTTCCAAAATCCCCCCAAATCCCCCCAAATCCCCCCAAATCCCCCAAATCCCCCAAATCCCCCCAAATCCCCCCAAATCCCCCAAATCCCCCCCAAATCCCCCCAAATCCCCCCAAAATCCCCCAAATCCCCCAAAATCCCCCAAATCCCCCCACATCCCCCAAATCCCCCCAAATCCCCCCCAATCCTCCCTAAATCCCCCCAAATCCCCCCAAAATCCCCCCAAATCCCCCCAAAATCCCCCCAAATCCCCCCCAGGACCCCCAAATCCCCCCAAATCCCCCCAAACCCCCTCAAATCCCCCCAAATCCCCTTGTGTCCACCAAATCCCCCCCAAATTCCCCAAATCCCCCCAAAATCCCCCCAAATCCCCCAAATCCCCCCCCATATCCCCCCCCAAATCCCCCAAATCCCCCCAAATCCCCCCCAAATCCCCCCAAAATCCCCCAAAATCCCCAAAATCCCCCCAAAATCCCCCCCAAACCCCCAAATCCCCCCAAATCCCCCCAAATCCCCCCAAATCCCCCAAATCCCCCAAATCCCCCCAAATCCCCCAAAATCTCCCCAAATCCCCCCAAAATCCCCCCAAATCCCCCCAAAATCCCCCCAAATCCCCCCAAAATCCCCCCAAATCCCCCCCAAATCCTCCCCCAAATCCTTCCAAATCCCCCCAAATCCCCCAAAATCCCCCCAAATCCCCCCAAATCCCCCAAATCCCCTCCAGACCCCCCTAAACTCCCCAAATCCCCCCAAATCCCCCCAAAATCCCCCAAATCCCCCCAAATCCCCCAAATCCCCTCCAGACCCCCCTAAACTCCCCAAATCCCCCCAAATCCCCCAAAATCCCCCCAAATCCCCCCCAAATCCCCCAAATCCCCCCAAATCCCCCCAAATCCCCCAAATCCCCCCAAAATCCCCCCAAATCCCCCAAAATCCCCCCAAATCCCCCCAAATTCCCCAAATCCCCCCAAATCCCCCCCAATCCTCCCTAAATCCCCCCAAATCCCCCCAAAATCCCCCCAAATCCCCCAAAATCCCCCCAAATCCCCCCCAGGACCCCCCAAATCCCCCCAAATCCCCCCAAACCCCCCTCAAATCCCCCCAAATCCCCCCAAATCCCCCCAAACTCCCCAAATCCCCCCAAAAATTCCCCCCAAAACCCCCCAAATCCCCCCCAAATCCCCCCAAATCCCCCCAAATCCCCCCCAAATCCCCCCAAAATCCCCCAAAATCCCCCAAAAATCCCCCCAAAATCTCCCCCAAACCCCCCAAATCCCCCCCAAATCCCCCCAAATCCCCCCAAATCCCCCCAAATCCCCCAAATCCCCCCAAATCCCCCAAAATCTCCCCAAATCCCCCCAAAATCCCCCCAAATCCCCCAAAATCCCCCCAAATCCCCCCCAAAATCCCCCAAATCCCCCCAAATCCTCCCCCAAATCCTTCCAAATCCCCCCAAATCCCCCCAAAATCCCCCCAAATCCCCCCAAATCCCCCAAATCCCCTCCAGACCCCCCTAAACTCCCCAAATCCCCCCAAATCCCCCCAAAATCCCCCAAATCCCCCCAAATCCCCCAAATCCCCTCCAGCCCCCCCTAAACTCCCCAAATCCCCCCAAATCCCCCCAAAATCCCCCCAAATCCCCCCAAATCCCCCCAAATCCCCCCAAATCCCCCCCAAATCCCCCCAAATCCCCCCAAAACCCCCCCAAATCCCCCAAAATCCCCCCAAATCCCCCCAAATTCCCCAAATCCCCCCAAATCCCCCCCAATCCTCCCTAAATCCCCCCAAATCCCCCCAAAATCCCCCCAAATCCCCCCAAAATCCCCCCAAATCCCCCCAGGACCCCCCAAATCCCCCCAAATCCCCCAAACCCCCCTCAAATCCCCCCAAATCCCCCAAATCCCCCCAAACTCCCCAAATCCCCCCAAAATCCCCCCAAATCCCCCCAAATCCCCCCAAATCCCCCAAAATCCCCCCAAAATCCCCCCAAATCCCCCCAGCCCCTCCTCACCGAGGAACCGCAGCAGCCGCCCCACGGCCCCGCGCTGGGGGGGGGCGCGACCCCTCCGGGACCCCCCCAAACGGCCCAGGAGCTCCCCCAGCGCCATCTGGGGGGAGGGGCTGTCAGGGACCCCGAAAACACGAAAAACACCCCAAAAAAAACCAAAAAAACCCCCAAAAATCCCTCCAAAAAACCCCAAAAATCCCCCCAAAACTCCACCAAAACCTCTTTGTAACCCCCCAAACCCCCCCAGGACCCCCCAAAACCCCCTTTTAACCCCCCCAAACCCCATTTTAACCCCCCCAGGACCCCCCAAAAACCCCATTTCCTCCCCCCCACGACCCCCCAAAAGCCCCCCAGGACCCCCCAACCCCCATTTTAACCCCCCAAACCCCATTTTCCCCCCCTCAGGATCCCCCGAAAACCCCCCAGGACCCCCCCAAAGCCCCATTTTAACCCCCCCAGAACCCCCCAAATCCCCCCCAGAACCCCCCAAATCCCCCCCAGGACTCCCCCAGGACCCCCCAAACCCCATTTTAACTCCCCCAAAACCCCCAAAACCCCCTTTTAACCCCCCCAAACCCCCTATTAACCCCCCCAAATCCCCTTTCTGATCCCCCCAGGCCCCCCCAAAGCCCATTTTGACCCCCCCAAACCTCATTTTAATCCCCCCAGGCCCCCCCAAACCCCTTTTGGACCCCATATCCCCCCCCAGGCCCCCCCAAACCCCAATTTACTCCCCCCAGGACCCCCCAAATCCCCCCCAGGACCCCCCAAATCCCCCCCAGGACCACCCAAATCCCATTTTGCCCCCCCCAAACCCCATTTTAACCCCCTCAGGACCCCCCAAACCCCAATTTACTCCCCCCAGGACCCCCCAAAATGCCCCAGGACCCCCCAAAATCCCCCCGGACCCCCACTCACGGTGGCGGCGGGCACGGCCGTGACCAGCGCATAGACCAGCGCGGGGGGGGCGCGGCTCAGCGCGGGGGGTCCCGGGTCGGGCCGCCCAAAATCGGGGTCCCGGCAGAAGAACCCCCCAAAGTGCACCGGGAAGGCGTCGGTGAACTCCAGCTGGTAGGCCAAGGCGGCCGTGCCCCCCAAAATCCCCAGCTGGGGGGGCGGGGGCACCCCGAAATTCAGAGTGACCGCCCGGACCCCCCCCCCAAAGAGCTGGGGGGCTGTGAACCCCAAAACCCCCAAAATCCCCTCAAAATTCCTCAAAATCCCCCCAAAATCCCCCGAAATCCCCAAAAATCCCCCCAAAATCCCCAGCTGGGGGGGCGGGGGCACCCCAAAATTCAGAGTGAACCCCCAGATCTGACAGGACCCCAAAACCCCCCAAAAACCCCCAAAAAACCCAAAATTCCCCCAAAATCCGGCTCAGAACCCCCAAAATCCGGCTCAGAACCCCCAAAACAGGGTCAGAGCCCCCCAAAATGCCCAGCTGGGGGGGCGGGGGCACCCCGAAATTCAGAGTGACCCCCCGGATCTGACAGGACCCCGAAATCCCCCCAAAAAACCCCAAAACCCCCAAAAAAACCTCCAAAATTCACACAAAATCCGGCTCAAAACCCCCAAAATCCCCCCAAAATTCCCCAAAAATCCCCCCAAAATCCCCAGCTGGGGGGGCGGGGGCACCCCGAAATTCAGAGTGACCCCCCGGATCAGATAGACCCCCAAAATCCCCCCAAAAAACCCCAAAACCCCCCCAAAAAACCTCCAAAATTCACACAAAATCCAGCTCAAAACCCCCAAAATCCCCCCAAAATCCACCAATTTCCCAAAAAAAATCCCCCCAAAATCCCCAGCTGGGGGGGCGGGGTCACCCCAAAATTCAGAGTGACCCCCCCAGACCCCACAGGACCCCAAAAACCCCCCCAAAACCCAAAAAACCCCCCAAAATTCCCCCAAAATCCGGCTCAGAACCCCCAAAATCCACCAATTTCCCCAAAAAATCCCCCCAAAATCCTCCCCAAATCACCCCAAAGTCCTCCCCAAAATTCCCCCCAAAATCCCCCCAAATCCCCCCAAAATCCTCCTCAAAAATCCTTCCCAAAAATCCTCCCCCAAAATCCCCCCCAAATCCGGCTCAGAACCCCCAAACAGGGTCAGAGCCCCCCAAAATCCCCACCTGGGGGGGGTCGGGGTCACCCCAAAATTCAGAGTGACCGCCCGGACCCCCCCTCAATTTTTGGGGGCTGTTTTTGAGGTCCCCCCCTCGATTTTGGGGCCCTCCCCGGGTGGATTTTGGGGTTCCCCCCTGTAGATTTTGGGGTCCTCCCGGGATAGATTTTGGGGTCTCTCTCCGGGTGGATTTTGGGGTCCCTCCAGGGCTGATTTTGGGGTCCTCCCGCGCTGATTTTGGGGTCCCCCCAGGGCTGATTTTGGGGTCACCCCCTCGATTTTTGGGGCCCTCCCTGGGCTGATTTTGGGGTTCCCCCCTCGATTTTTGGGGTCTCTCTCCGGGGGATTTTTGGGGTCTCCCCCTCGGGATTTTTGGGGTCCCCCCTCGGCGATTTTTGGGGTGCCCCCGGGGGATTTTTGGGGCTCCCACCCCGCGATTTTTGGGGTTCCCCCCTCGATTTTTGGGGCCTCCCCCGGGGGATTTTTGGGGTCCTCTCCGGGTGGATTTTGGGGTTCCCCCGGGACTGATTTTGAGGCCCCCCCCGGGTGGATTTTGGGGTCCCCCCCTCGATTTTTGGGGTCCTCCCGGGATAGATTTTGGGGTCTTCCCTCGAGGGATTTTTGGGGTCCCCCCTCGATTTTTGGGCCCTCCCCGGGTGGATTTTGGGGTCCCCCCCCTGTAGATTTTGGGGTCCTCCAGGGCTGATTTTGGGGTTCCCCCCCTCGATTTTTGGGGTCGCCCGGATGGATTTTGGGGTTCCCCCCAGGGCTGATTTTGGGGTCACCCCGGGTGGATTTTTGGGGTCCCCCCCTCGGCGATTTTTGGGGTGCCCCCGGGGGATTTTTGGGGTCTCCCCCTCGAGGGATTTTTGGGGTTCCCCCCTCGATTTTTGGGGCCCTCCCTGGATGGATTTTGGGGTCCCCTCCGGGTGGATTTTTGGGGTCCCCCCCAGTGGATTTTGGGGTCTCCCCCGGGACTGATTTTGAGCCCCCCCCGGGTGGATTTTGGGGTTCCCCCCTCGATTTTTGGGGTTCCTCCCCTCGATTTTTGGGGTCTCTCTCCGGGGCATTTTTGGGGTGCCCCCGGGGGATTTTTGGGGTCCCCCCCCCTCGATTTTTGGGGTCCCCTCACCTCCACCAGCAGCACGAAGGGGACGATGGAGCCGCGCTTGTCCTGCCGGGGGGGGGCCATGGCTGGGGGGGACCCCCAAAAACCCCCCAAAAACCCCCAAAAACCCCCCAAAAACCCCCCAAAAACCCCACCCGGGGCTGGGGGGGGCTCCGAGAACACCTGGGGGGGCAAAAACGGGGGGTCAGAGCCGCCCCCACCCCCCAAAAACGGCCCCGGACCCCCCAAAATCCCCCAAATCTTCCCAAAAATGGGGGACCCCCCCCAAATTAACTCCCGGAGAGGTGGGACCCCCAAATTCCCCCCAAAATCCCCTCGAACCCCCCAAAATCCTCCCCAAAATCCTCCCAAAATCCCCCCGAAACCCCCAAAAAGGGACCCCAAAAACCCCTGGACCCCCCAAACCCCAAAATCCCCCCCAAAATCCCCCAAAATCCCCCCGAGCCCCCCAAAACCCCTCGAACCCCTCAACATTCCCCCAAAATCCCCCCAAAATCCCCCCGAAACCCCCAAAATCCTCCCGGACCCCCCAAAAATGGACCCCAAAAACCTCCGGGACCCCCCCCAAACCCCAAAATCCTCCCGGGACCCCCCCAAAATCCCCCCGAGCCCCCCAAAATCCTCCCGATCCCCCCAAAAATGGACCCCAAAAACCTCCGGGACCCCCCCAAACCCCCAAATACCCCCGGGACCCCCAAAATCCCCCCGGGACCCCCCCAAAAATCGCCCCCGCTCACCTGAGACCCCCCAAAACCCCCCAAAATCGGCTCCCCCCTCCCCCCCCTCCCCAAATAAAAAAAATCGGCTCCGCCCCCCGCCCCTCCCCCCCCCTCGGGCCTCTTGGACCCCCCCCCACCCCCCCAAAATTTTGGGGCCCCCCCCCCGACCCACCCGGAGCTGCGGGGGGCGGCGGCGATGTCGCGACAGAGATCGCGACACTGCGGGGGGGGGAGGGGCGGCGAGCGCTGATTGGCTGCGGCGGCCGCGCCCCTCCCCCACCCCACGGCCACCCCCCCACTGCGGCACCGGGGGGGGAGGGGGGAGGGGACCCCAAAAATGAACCAAAAATGGGACCCCGAAAATGGGAAATCCTAAAAATGGACCAAAAAATGACACCGGAAATGGGAAAATCCCAAAAATGAACCCAAAATGGGACCCCGAAAATGAGAAATCCTAAAAATGAACCCAAAAAAGGGACCCAGAAAATGGGAAAAACCCAAAAATGAGCCCAAAAAATGGGAAATCCTAAAAATGGGACCCCGAAAATGGGAAATCCTAAAAATGGGACCCCAAAAATGGGAAATCCTAAAGGGGACCCCAAAAATGGGACCCCAAAAATGAGAAACCCCAAAAATGAACCCGAAAAGGGACCCCAGAAATGAGAAATCCTAAATGGGACCCCAAAAATGGGACCCCAAAAATGGGAAAAACCCAAAAATGAAACCAAAAAGGGACCCCGAAAATGAGAAATACTAAAAATGAACCCAAAAAATGGGAAATCCTAAAAATGGGACCCCAAAAATGAGAAACCCCAAAAATGAGAAACCCCAAAAATGAACCCGAAAAGGGACCCCAAAAATGGGAAACTCCAAAAATTATCCCAAAAAGGGACCCCGAAAATGGGAAATCCCAAAAAGGGACCCCAAAAATGACCCCGAAAATCGCGAAACCCCAAAAATGAACCGAAAAAGGGACCCCAAAATCGGGAAACCCCAAAAATGGGACCCCAAAAATGACCCCGGATTAGGATTTCTCATTTTCGGGGTCCCATTTTTGGTTCATTTTTGGGGTTTCCCGATTTTCGGGGTCATTTTTGGGGTCCCTTTTAGAATTTCCCATTTTCGGGGTCCCTTTTTGGGTTCATTTTTGGGGTTTCCCGATTTCGGGGTCCCATTTTTGGGCTCATTTTTGGGGTCCCCTTTAGGATTTCCCATTTCTGGGGTCCCTTTTTTGGTTCATTTTGGGATTTCCCATTTTTGGGGTCCCTTTTTGGGTTCATTTTTGGGGTTTCCCATTTTTGGGGTTCTCAATTTTTTGGGATTTCCCATTTTTTGGGGTTTCCGTATTTTGGGGTTCTCAATTTTTTGGGATTTCCCATTTTTTGGGGTTTCCCATTTTTGGGGTCATTTTTGGGTTTATTTTTGGGGTCATTTTTGGGGTCATTTTTTACGTTTTCCCATTTTTGGCATTTCCCATTTTTGGCATTTCCCATTTTTGGGGTCATTTTCGGGGTCATTTTCGGGGTCATTTTTGGGATTTCCCATTTTTGGGGTTTCCCATTTTTGGCATTTCCCATTTTTGGCATTTCCCATTTTTGGGGTCATTTTTGGGGTCATTTTTGGGGTCATTTTTGGGATTTCCCATTTTTGGGGTCATTTTTGGGGTCATTTTTTAGGTTTTCCCATTTTTGGCATTTCCCATTTTTGGCATTTCCCATTTTTGGGGTCATTTTTGGGGTCATTTTCGGGTTCATTTTTGGGGTCATTTTTGGGGTCATTTTTGGGGTCGTTTCCCCAAATTTGGGGGTCGGAGCCGCTTTGGGCTCCGCGCGCATGCGCGGGGCGGAGCGAAACAATGACGTAATCCATTTCACAGAGGGGGCGTGGCTTCAAAATGACGTCACCACAATTTACGGAAGCGCGCGATTCCCATAACGTCATCGTGGGCGTGGCCTCGGACCGAAAATGGGCGTGGTTTACTCAAAAGGGGCGTGGCTCCTTGCAGGTGTGGGCGTGGCCCGGCTCAGGTGCGGTGGGCGTGGCCGTTGCGCGTCACGTGCCGGGGGCGGGGCCTCGGGAGGACCCGGAAGTGGCGAAGGGCGCGGGACAGGTGAGGGGGGGGTGGGGGAGGGGCCCGGGGGGGGTTTTGGGGGTCCCGGGGGGGGTTTGGGGGGGTCGGGGGGTCCTGGGGAGGGGTCGGGGGGCGGGGCCAGGGGGGGTTTGGGGGTTCGCGGGGGGGGTGGGCGGGGCCCGGCTGCGGCCGGGGGGTCCCAGGTGAGTTTTGGGGGGTCCCAGGTGAGTTCTGGAGGGCCCCAGGTGAGTTTTGGGGGGTCCCAGGTGAATTTGGGGGGTCCCAGGTGAGTTCTGGGGGGCCCCAGGTGAGTTTTGGGGTCCCCCAGGTGAGTTCTGGGGGGTCCCAGGTGAGTTTTGGGGGGTCCCAGGTGAGTTCTGGGGGGTCCCAGGTGAATTTGGGGGGTCCCAGGTGAGTTCTGGGGGGCCCCAGGTGAGTTTTGGGGTCCCCCAGGTGAGTTCTGGGGGGTCCCAGGTGAGTTCTGGGGGGTCCCAGGTGAATTTGGGGGGTCCCAGGTGAGTTCTGGGGGGTCCCAGGTGAGTTTTGGGGGGGTCCCAGGTGAGTTTGGGGGGTCCCAGGTGAGATTTGGGGGGTCCCAGGTGAGATTTGGGGGGTCCCGGGTGAGATTTGGGGGGTCCCGGGTGAGTTTTGGGGGGCCCCAGGTGAGTTCTGGGGGGTCCCAGGTGAGTTTGGGGCACTCCCGAGTGTATTTGGGGGGTCCCAGGTGAGTTTTGGGGGGTCCCAGGTGAGATCTGGGGGGTCCCGAGTGGATTTGGGGGGTCTCAGGTGAGTTTTGGGGGGTCCCAGGTGAGTTTTGGGGGGTCCCAGGTGAGTTTGGGGGGTCCCGAGTGGATTTGGGGGGTCCCAGGTGAGTTCTGGGGGGTCCCAGGTGAATTTGGGGGGTCCCAGGTGAGTTCTGGGGGGTCCCAGGTGAGTTCTGGGGGGTCCCTGGTCAGTTTTGGGGGGTCCCAGGTGAGTTCTGGGGGGTCCCAGGTGAGTTTTGGGGGTCCCAGGTCAGTTTTGGGGCACTCCCGAGTGAATTTGGGGGTCCCAGGTGAATTTTGGGGTGCTCCAGGTGAGTTCTGGGGGGGCCCAGGTGAGTTCTGGGGGGTCCTGAGTGAATTTGGGGGGTCCCAGGTGAGTTCTGGGGGGTCCCAGGTGAGTTTTGGGGGTCCCAGGTGAGTTTTGAGGGGCCCCAGGTGAGTTTGGGGGGTCCCAGGTGAGTTTTGGGGGGTCCCAGGTGAGTTCTGGGGGGTCCCAGGTGAGGTCTGGGGCGTCCCAGGTGAGATTTGGGGGGCCCCAGGTGAGTTCTGGGGGGTCCCGGGTGAGTTCTGGGGGGTCCCAGGTGAGTTTTGGGGCTCCCAGGTCAGTTCTGGGGGGCCCCAGGTGAGTTTTGGGGGATCCCAGGTGAGTTTTGGGGGGTCCCAGGTGAGGTTTGGGGGGCCCCAGGTGAGTTTGGGGCACTCCCGAGTGAATTTGGGGGGTCCTGGGTGAGTTTTGGGGGGTCCCAGGTGAGTTTTGGGGGGTCCCAGGTGAGTTTTGGGGGGGCCCAGGTCAGTTTTGGGGGGGCCCAGGTCAGTTTTGGGGGGTCCAGAGTGGATTTGGGGGGTCCCAGGTGAGTTCTGGGGGGTCCCAGGTGAGTTTTGGGGGGTCCTGAGTGAATTTGGGGGGTCCCAGGTGAGTTTTGGGGGGTCCCAGGTGAGTTCTGGGGGGTCCTGAGTGAATTTGGGGGGTCCCAGGTGAGTTTTGGGGGGTCCCAGGTGAGTTCTGGGGGGCCCCAGGTCAGTTCTGGGGTGTCCCAGGTGAGTTTTGGGGGGTCCCAGGTGAGTTTTGGGGGGTCTCAGGTGAGTTTTGGGGGGTCCCAGGTGAGTTTTGGGGGCCCCAGGTGAGTTCTGGGGGGTCCCGGGTGAGTTCTGGGGGGTCCCGGATGGATTTAGGGGGGTCCCAGGTGAATTTGGGGTGTCCCAGGTGAGTTCTGGGGGGGCCCAGGTGAGTTTTGGGGTGTCTCTGGTGAGTTCTGGGGGTCCCAGGTGAGTTTTGGGGGGTCCCAGGTGAGTTCTGGGGGGGCCCAGGTGAGTTTTGGGGGGCCCAGGTGAGTTTTGGGGGGTCCCAGGTGAGTTCTGGGGGGTCCTGAGTGAGTTTGGGGGGTCCCAGGTGAGTTCTGGGGGGTCCCAGGTGGGTTTTGGGGGGTCCCAGGTGAATTTGGGGGGTCCCAGGTGAGTTTTGGGGGGCCCCAAGTCAGTTTTGGGGGGCCCCAGGTGAATTTGGGGGGTCCCAGGTGAGTTCTGGGGGGGTCCCGAGTGAATTTGGGGGGTCCCAGGTGAGTTTTGGGGGGCCCCAGGTGAGTTTGGGGCACTCCCGAGTGAATTTGGGGAGTCCCAGGTGAGTTTTGGGGGGCCCCAGGTGAGTTTTGGGGTGTCCCAGGTGAGTTTTGGGGGGCCCCAGGTGAGTTTGGGGCACTCCCGAGTGAATTTGGGGAGTCCCAGGTGAGTTTTGGGGGGTCCCAGGTGAGTTTTGGGGTGTCCCAGGTGAGTTTTGGGGGGTCCCAGGTGAGTTCTGGGCGGGCCCAGGTGAGATTTGGGGGGTCCCGAGTGGATTTGGGGGGGCCCAGGTGAGTTTTGGGGGGTCTCAGGTGAGGTCTGGGGGGTCCCAGGTGAGTTTTGGGGTGTCCCAGGTGAGGTTTGGGGGGACCCAGGTGAGTTTTGGGGGGCCCAGGTGAGTTTTGGGGTGTCCCGAGTGGATTTGGGGGGTCCCAGGTGAGTTTTGGGGGGCCCCAGGTGAGTTTGGGGCACTCCCGAGTGGATTTGGGGTGTCCCAGGTGAGTTTTGGGGGTCCCAGGTGAGTTCTGGGGGGCCCCAGGTGAGTTTTGGGGGGCCCCAGGTGAGTTCTGGGGGGTCCCAGGTGAGTTCTGGGGGGCCCCAGGTGAGTTTTGGGGAGCCCCAGGTGAGTTCTGGGGGGGTCCTGAGTGGATTTGGGGGGTCCCAGGTGAGTTCTGGGGGGCCCCAGGTGAGTTCTGGGGGTTCCAGGTGAGTTTTGGGGGATCCCGGGTGAATTTGGGGGGTCCCAGGTGAGTTCTGGGGGGTCCCGAGTGAATTTGGGGGGTCCCAGCTGTGTTTTTTGGGGTCCCCCCACAGGTTTGGGGGTCCCAGTTTCAGTTTTTGGGGTCCCATTTCATTTTTGGGGTCCCATTTCAGTTTTGGGGTCCCGTTTCAGTTTTTGGGGTCCCCCCGCAGGTTTTGGGGTCCCATTTCAGTTTTTGGGGTCCCAGTTTCAGTTTTGGGGTCCCAGTTTCATTTTTGGGGTCCCCCCGCAGGTTTGGGGTCCCAGTTTCAGTTTTTGGGGGTCCCATTTCAGTTTTGGGGGTCCCAGTTTCAATTTTGGGGTCCCAGTTTCAGTTTTGGGGTCCCATTTCAGTTTTGGGGTCCCATTTCACTTTTGGGGATCCCATTTCAGTTTTGGGGTCCCCCCGCAGGTTTCGGGGTCCCAGTTTCAGTTTGGGGGTCCCAGTTTCAGTTTTTGGGGTCCCATTTCACTTTTGGGGTCCCCCCGCAGGTTCGGGGTCCCCCCATGGCCGCCCCCCCCCTGGGCCTGGCCCTGGCCCTGCCCTGCCTCGCCCTGGCCCAGAGTGAGTCGGGGGGTTTGGGGGTCCTGGGGGGATTTTGGGGGGGTCTGGAGGGGATTTTGGGGGGTTTGGGGGATTTGGGGGGTCCTGGGTTGGAACTTGGGGGGATCTTGGGGGAATTTTGGGGGGTCCTGGGGGGGGTTGGGGGGAATTTGGGGGGTCCTGGGGGGGTCTGAGGGGGATTTTGGGGGCTCTGGGGGGGATTTTGGGGGGTCTGGAGGGGGTCTGGGGGGTCCTGGGGGGGGTTTGGGGGGGATGTTGGGGGGCCTGGAGGGGATTTGGGGGGAACCTGGGGGGATTTGGGGAGGATTTTGGAGGCTCTGGGGGGGATGTTGGGGGGTCTGGAGGGGATTTGCGGGGTCCTGGGGGGGGGTTTGGGGGGTCCTGGGGGGGTCTGGGGGGGATTTTGGGGGGTCCTGGGGGGATTTGGGGGATCCTGGGGGGATTTGCAGGGGCCTGGGGGGGATTTTGGGGGGTCTGGGGGAATTTTGGGGGGTCCTGGGGGGGGATTTTGGGGGGTCCTGGGGGGGTTTGGGGGGTGCTGGGGGAGTTTGGGGATATCCTGGGGGGGTTTTGGGGGATCTGGCGGGTCCTGGGGGGGTCTGGGGGGGTTTGGGGGGTCGTGGGGGGATTTTGAAGGGGTCTGGTGGGGTTTGGGGGGGTCCTGGGGGGGTCTGGGGAGGATTTTGGGAATTCTGGGGGAATTTTGGGGGGTCCTGAGGGGGTTTTGGGGGGATCTGGGGGTCCTGGGAGGGGTTGGGGGGGATTTTGGAGGCTCTGGGGGGGATTTTGGGGGGTCCAGGGGGGATTTGGGGGGTGCTGGTGGTGGTTTGGGGGGTCCTGGGGGGGTTTGAGGGGATTTTGGGGGGTCCTGGGGGGTCCCGGGGGGATTTGGGGGGTCCAGGATCCCCCCTGACCCCCCCGCCCCCCCTCAGCCTCTCCCAGTCTGACCAGTAACGGCCCCGGGAACGGCACCGCCCCCCAGCCCGGGGGGGGGCTCTCGGTCAGTGGGGGGGGGGGGATTTGGGGGGGATTTGGGGGGGTTTGGGGGGTCCTGGGGGGATTTGGGGGCTCCTGGGGGGGTTTGAGGAGATTTTGGGGGGTCCTGGGTGGGTTTGGGGGGTCCTGGGGGGATTTGGGGGCTCCTGGGGGGGTTTGGGGGGTCGTGGGGAGGTTTGGGGTGAGCTTGGGGGGGATTTGAGGGGATTTTGGGGGGTCCTGGGTGGGTTTTGGGGGGGTCCTGGGAGGATTTTGGGGGGGATTTGGGGAGATTTTGGGGGTCCTGGGGAGATTTGGGGGGATTTTGGGGGGTCCTGGGGGGGTTTGGGGGTCGTGGGGGGATTTGGGGGGATTTGGGGGGTCCTGGGGGGGTTTGGGGGGTCCTGAGGGGATTTTGGGGAGATTTGGGGGGTCCTGGGGGGATTTTGGGGGTCCTTGGGGAGGTTTTGGGGGGTCCTGAGGGGATTTGGGGGGGATTTTGGGGGGTCCTGGGGGGGATTTGGGGTGAGCTTGGGGGGGATTTGGGGGGATTTTGGGGGGTCCTGGGGGGATTTTGGGGGGTCTTTGGGGAGGATTTGGGGGTCCTGGGGAGGTTTTGGGGGGTCCTGGGGGGATTTTGGGGATTTGGGGGGATTTGGGAGGATTTTGGGGGGTCCTGGGGAGGTTTGGGGGGTCCTGGGGGGATCTGGGGGGGATTTTGGGGGGATTTGAGGGGATTTTGGGGGGTCCTGGGGGGATTTTGGGGGGTATTTGGCGGGTCCTGGGCAGATTTTGGGGGGTCCTGGGGAGATTTGGGGGAGATTTGGGGGGATTTGGGGGGTCCTGGAATTTGGAGTTTTTAATGGGGATTTGGGGTTTTTACGGGTTTCTATGGGGATTTTGGGTTTTTTTATGGGGATTTTTTTGGGTTTTACGTGTTTTTAATGGGAGTTTTTTTTTACGTGTTTTTAATGGGATTTTTTTTATTTTTACGGGATTTTTATGGGGATTTTGGAATTTTTCCTTGGATTTGACGCTCTAAACGTTCCCTCCTCCCTCAGGCTCAGGGGGTCCTGGCTCTGTCTCTGGTTTTGGGGGGTCTGGGGGCTTTGGGTCTGGGGGCTCTGCTGCTGCTGGGGGGGTCCTTGGGCATTTGGGGGGTTTTTATGGGGATTTGGGGGTTTTTTAATGGGACTTTTTGGTTTTTACAGGTTTTTAATGGGGATTTGGGTTTTTTACGGGTTTCTATGGGGATTCTTTGTTTTTATGGATTTTTTAGCGGGACTTTTGGGGTTTTTAATGGGGATTTTGGGTTATTTACGGGATTTTTATGGGGATTTTGGTTTTTTTAATGGAATTTTTTTGTTTTCTATGGGTTTTTAATGGGATTTTTTTGTTTTTTACGGGTTTTTAATGGGATTTTTTTTGGTTTTTATGGGTTTTTAATGGGGATTTTGGGTTTTTTAATGAGATTTTTTTTGTTTTTATGTTTTTTCCTTGGATTTTGTGCTCTAAATGTTCCCTCCTCCCTTAGGCTCAGGGGGTGCTGGCTCTGTCTCTGGTTTTGGGGGGTCTGGGGGCTTTGGGTCTGGGGGCTCTGCTGCTCCTGGCGGTGCTGCGGCTGCGGGAGAAGCGCCGCACCGAAGGTTCCTACCGGCCCAGCCGCGAGGAGCTGGGGGGGGGCGCTCGGGGAGCCCCCCCGGGACCCCCCCCCCTGCGGCTGCCCCCCGAGGAGCGGCTGATCTGAGCCCCCTCCCCAAATTCCGCACCCCCCCCCCCCCCAACCGAAACCCCCACCCCAATTCGGGGCTCGGCAGCGGCGCCGGAGACGTCGTGGGAGTCGTTTTTGGGGGGGTCCAGAAGGGCTGAGACCCCCCCTCTGTGACCCCCCCTCGAGAAAAGACTCACCTGAGACCCCTCCCCAAATTTCGAGTGGCTGTGACCCCCCCCTCCCCAAAATTTGGGGACCCCTCCTCAAAATTTGGGGCTCAATGGGACCATGGGAGTCATTTTTGGGGGGTTTTTGGGGGGGTTTTTGGGGGGTTCACATGGGTTGAGACCCCCCCTCTGTGACCCCCCCCCGAGAAAAGGCTCACCTGAGACCCCTCCCCAAATTTCGAGTGGCTGTGACCCCCCCTCCCCAAAATTTGGGGTTCATTTGTGGCCCCCTCCCCACAATTTGGGGCTCATTGGGACCATTTGGAGTAATTTTGGGGGGTTTTTGGGGGGGTTTTTGGGGGGTCCACAAGGGTTGAGACCCCCCCTCTGTGACCCCCCCTCGAGAAAAAGCTGACCTGAGACCCCTCCCCAAATTTAGAGTGGCTGCGACCCCCCCCTCCCAAAATTTGGGGACCCCTCCTCAAAATTTGGGCTCATTTGGACCATTTGGAGTAATTTTTGGGAGGGTTTTGGGGGTCCCTGGGGGGGTTTTGGGGGGATTTTGGGGGTCCCGGGAGGTTTTTTGGGGGGTGGTCCCCCCTGAGGGGTGGGGGAGGGGCGCGGCTCAAAGTTTATTTTTGGAAATAAAAATTTTAAAAATCAGAAAAAAATTTAAAAATCCCCAAAATTGCCGGAATTCAACCTCAAAATTCGGGAATTTGCCCAAAAATTCGGGAATTTGCCCCAAAATCCCTGGAATTCACCTCAAAAATCCCCAAAATCCAAGGAATTCACCCCAAAATTCCAGAATTTTCCCCAAAATCCGGAAATTCGCCCCAAAATTCGGGAATTTGCCCCCAAATCCCCGGAATTCACCTCAAAAATCCCCAAAATCACCCCTAAATCCCAGGAATTCACCCCGAAATTCCAAAATTTTCCCCAAAATCCAGGAATTCACCCCAAAATTCAGGAATTTGCCCCAAAATCCCCGGAATTCACCTCAAAAATCCCCAAAATCACCCCAAAATCCAAGGAATTCACCCCAAAATTCCAGAATTTTCCTCAAAATCCGTGAATTTACCCCAAAATTCCAGAATTTTCCCTAAAATCCAGGAATTCACCCCAAAATTCGGGAATTTTCCCCAAAATCCGGGAATTCGCCCCAAACCCGATCTCGCTTTCCTTTATTGATCTCCCCGGGGTGGGGGAGGGCAGCAAAAATCCCAAAATTCCAAAGATTCCCCCAAAATTCCGAAGATTTCCCTGAAATTCCATCGGTTTTCTGAAAATTCTGAAGATTTCCCCCAAAATTCCAAATAATTGCCCCCAAATTTCAAATATTTGCCCCGAAATTCCAAAGATTTCCAAAAATTCCAAATATTTGCCCAAAAATTCAATATATTTTCCCAAAATTCCATCGGTTTTCCCAAAATATTGAAGAATTGCCCCAAAATTCCAAAGATTTCCCAAAATTCCAAAGATTTCCCTGAAATTCCATCGGTTTTCCGAAAATTTTGAAGATTTCCCCCAAAATTCCAAAGATTTCCTCCAAAATTCCAAAGATTTCCCAAAATTCCAAAGATTTCCAAAAATTCCAAAGATTTGCCCCAAAATTCCAAAGATTTCCCCCAAAATTCCGAATATTTGCCCAAAATTGTGACGATTTTCCCAAAATTCCGTCGCTTTTCCCGGAATTTCCGATTTTCCCGGAATTTTCGGCACCTGTGGGGGAGGGGAAGAGTTACTGGTTATACTGGGAGGGGTTACTGGTTATACTGGGAGGGGTTACTGGTTATACTGGGAGGGGTTACTGGTTATACTGGGAGGGGTTACTGGGATAACTGGGAGGGGTTACTGGGGATACTGGGAGGGGTCACTGGTTATACTGGGAGGGGTTACTGGGATAACTGGGAGGGGTTACTGGTTATACTGGGAGGGGTTACTGGTTATACTGGGAGGGGTCACTGGTTATACTGGGAGGGGTTACTGGTTATACTGGGAAGGGTTACTGGTTATACTGGGAGGGGTTACTGGGATAACTGGGAGGGGTTACTGGTTATACTGGGAGGGGTTACTGGGGATACTGGGAGGGGTTACTGGTTATACTGGGAGGGGTTACTGGGATAACTGGGAGGGGTTACTGGTTATACTGGGAGGGGTTACTGGTTATACTGGGAGGGGTCACTGGTTATACTGGGAGGGGTTACTGGTTATACTGGGAAGGGTTACTGGTTATACTGGGAGGGGTTACTGGGATAACTGGGAGGGGTTACTGGTTATACTGGGAGGGGTTACTGGGATAACTGGGAGGGGTTACTAGTTATACTGGGAGGGGTTACTGGTTATACTGGGAGGGGTCACTGGTTATACTGGGAGGGATACTGGTTATACTGGGAGGGGTTACTGGTTATACTGGGAGGGGTTACTGGTTATACTGGGAGGGGTTACTGGGGATACTGGGAGGGGTTACTGGTTATACTGGGAGGGATACTGGTTATACTGGGAGGGGTTACTGGGGATACTGGGAGGGGTTACTGGTTATACTGGGAGGGGTTACTGGTTATACTGGGAGGGGTCACTGGTTATACTGGGAGGGGTTACTGGTTATACTGGGAGGGGTTACTGGGGATACTGGGAGGGGTTACTGGTTATACTGGGAGGGGTTACTGGTTATACTGGGAGGGGTTACTGGGATAACTGGGAGGGGTTACTGGGATAACTGGGAGGGGTTACTGGGGATACTGGGAGGGGTTACTGGTTATACTGGGAGGGGTTACTGGGATACTGGGAGGGGTTACTGGTTATACTGGGAGGGGTTACTGGTTATACTGGGAGGGGTTACTGGGGATACTGGGAGGGGTTACTGGTTATACTGGGAGGGGTTACTGGTTATACTGGGAGGGGTTACTGGTTATACTGGGAGGGGTTACTGGGGATACTGGGAGGGGTTACTGGGGATACTGGGAGGGGTTACTGGGATAACTGGGAGGGGTTACTGGTTATACTGGGAGGGGTTACTGGTTATACTGGGAGGGGTTACTGGTTATACTGGGAGGGGTTACTGGGGATACTGGGAGGGGTCACTGGTTATACTGGGAGGGGTTACTGGTTATACTGGGAGGGGTTACTGGGGATACTGGGAGGGGTTACTGGTTATACTGGGAGGGGTTACTGGGGATACTGGGAGGGGTCACTGGTTATACTGGGAGGGGTTACTGGGGATACTGGGAGGGGTTACTGGGGATACTGGGAGGGGTCACTGGTTATACTGGGAGGGGTTACTGGGGATACTGGGAGGGGTTACTGGGGATACTGGGAGGGGTTACTGGTTATACTGGGAGGGGTTACTGGTTATACTGGGAGGGGTCACTGGTTATACTGGGAGGGGTCACTGGTTATACTGGGAGGGGTTACTGGTTATACTGGGAGGGGTCACTGGTTATACTGGGAGGGGTTACTGGTTATACTGGGAGGGGTTACTGGGATAACTGGGAGGGGTTACTGGTTATACTGGGAGGGGTTACTGGTTATACTGGGAGGGGTTACTGGGGATACTGGGAGGGGTTACTGGGGATACTGGGAGGGGTTACTGGTTATACTGGGAGGGGTTACTGGGGATACTGGGAGGGGTTACTGGGATAACTGGGAGGGGTTACTGGGGATACTGGGAGGGGTCACTGGTTATACTGGGAGGGGTTACTGGGATAACTGGGAGGGGTTACTGGGGATACTGGGAGGGGTTACTGGTTATACCGGGAGGGGTTACTGGTTATACTGGGAGGGGTTACTGGTTATACTGGGAGGGGTTACTGGTTATACTGGGAGGGGTTACTGGGGTAACTGGGAGGGGTTACTGGTGTTACTGGTGTGGTTACTGGTGTTACTGGTTTGGTTACTGGTGTTACTGGTATTACTGGTTTGGTTACTGGTGTTACTGGTGTTACTGGTGTTACTGGTGTTACTGGTGTTACTGGGATCGCTCACCTGCCCTTACTGGTGTTACTGGTGTAACTGGGAGCCCCTCCCGCGGGCCGTACTGGTGTTACTGGTGTTACTGGTGTGGTTACTGGTGTTACTGGTGTTACTGGGATTGCTCACCTGCCCTTACTGGTGTTACTGGTGTTACTGGTGTAACTGGGAGCCCCTCCCGCGGGCCGTACTGGTGTTACTGGTTTGGTTACTGGTGTTACTGGTGTGGTTACTGGTATTACTGGGATCGCTCACCTGCCCTTACTGGTGTTACTGGTGTTACTGGTGTAACTGGGAGCCCCTCCTGCGGCCCGTACTGGTGTTACTGGTTTGGTTACTGGTGTTACTGGTGTTACTGGTTTGGTTACTGGTGTTACTGGTGTAACTGGGAGCCCCTCCCACGGGCCGTACTGGTGTAACTGGTTTGGTTACTGGTGTTACTGGTGTTACTGGTGTTACTGGTTTGGTTACTGGTGTTACTGGGATCGCTCACCTGCCCTTACTGGTGTTACTGGTGTAACTGGGAGCCCCTCCCGCGGGCCGTACTGGTGTTACTGGTTTGGTTACTGGTGTTACTGGTGTTACTGGTGAACTCCGCGTAGGGTCGGGGGCAGAGCAGAGACCGGTACCAGTTCCGCACCTGCAACAAACTGGGATGAACTGGGAGCAACTGGGAGCAACTGGGAGCAACTGGGATGAACTGGGATGAACTGGGAGCAACTGGGATGAACTGGGAGCAACTGGGATGAACTGGGAGCGACTGGGAGCAACTGGGAGCAACTGGGATGAACTGGGAGCAACTGGGAGCGACTGGGATGAACTGGGATGAACTGGGAGCGACTGGGATGAACTGGGAGTGACTGGGATGAACTGGGATGAACTGGGAGCAACTGGGAGCGACTGGGAGCAACTGGGAGCAACTGGGAGCAACTGGGAACGGCCCAGTTTGAACTGGGAACGGCCCAGTTTGAACTGGGAATGGCCCAGTTTGAACTGGGAATGGCCCAGTATGAACTGGGAATGGCCCAGTTTGAACTGGGAACGGCCCAGTTTGAACTGGGAATGGCCCAGTTTGAACTGGGAATGGCCCAGTATGAACTGGGAATGGCCCAGTTTGAACTGGGAACGGCCCAGTTTGAACTGGGAATGGCCCAGTTTGAACTGGGAATGGCCCAGTTTGAACTGGGAACGGCCCAGTTTGGAACAGAACCCTCCCAGTTTGAACTGGGAACGGCCCAGTTTGGACTGGGAACGGCCCAGTATGAACTGGGAACGGCCCAGTTTGAACTGGGATCGGCCCAGTTTGAACTGGGAACGGCCCAGTTTGAACTGGGAATGGCCCAGTTTGAACTGGGAATGGCCCAGTTTAGAACAGAACCCTCCCAGTTTGAACTGGGAATGGCCCAGTATGAACTGGGAATGGCCCAGTTTGAACTGGGAATGGCCCAGTTTGAACTGGGAACGGCCCAGTTTGGAACAGAACCCTCCCAGTTTGAACTGGGAACGGCCCAGTTTGGAACAGAACCCTCCCAGTTTGAACTGGGAATGGCCCAGTTTGAACTGGGAACGGCCCAGTTTGGAACAGAACCCTCCCAGTTTGAACTGGGAACGGCCCAGTTTGAACTGGGAATGGCCCAGTTTGAACTGGGAATGGCCCAGTTTGAACTGGGATTGGCCCAGTATGAACTGGGAACGGCCCAGTTTGAACTGGGAACGGCCCAGTTTGAACTGGGAACGGCCCAGTTTGAACTGGGAACGGCCCAGTTTGAACTGGGAATGGCCCAGTTTGAACTGGGAATGGCCCAGTTTGAACTGGGAATGGACGGTTTGAACTGGGAATGGCCCAGTTTGAACTGGGAATGGCCCAGTTTGAACTGGGAACGGCCCAGTTTGAACTGGGAATGGCCCAGTTTGAACTGGGATTGGCCCAGTTTGAACTGGGAATGGCCCAGTTTGAACTGGGAACGGCCCAGTTTGAACTGGGAACGGCCCAGTTTGAACTGGGAATGGCCCAGTTTGAACTGGGAATGGCCCAGTTTGAACTGGGAATGGCCCAGTATGAACTGGGAACGGCCCAGTTTGAACTGGGAACGGCCCAGTTTGAACTGGGATTGGCCCAGTTTGAACTGGGAACGGCCCAGTTTAAACTGGGATTGGCCCAGTTTGGAACAGAACCCTCCCAGTTTGAACTGGGAATGGCCCAGTTTGAACTGGGATTGGCCCAGTTTGAACTGGGAATGGCCCAGTTTGAACTGGGAATGGCCCAGTTTGAACTGGGACTCTCCCAGTTTGAACTGGGAATGGCCCAGTTTGAACTGGGATTGGCCCAGTATGAACTGGGAATGGCCCAGTTTGAACTGGGAACGGCCCAGTATGAACTGGGAATGGCCCAGTTTGAACTGGGAACGGCCCAGTTTGAACTGGGAATGGCCCAGTTTGGCCCAGTTCCAGTTTTGGGGGAATTTTTGGGTCAATTTTGGGGTTTTTGACATCCCGGGTGGATTTTTTGGGGGAAATTTGGGATTTTTTGGGGGAATTTTGGGGGTTTTGGGTCCCAATTTTGGAATTTTTTGGGATTTCGGATTTTTTGGGGGGAATTTTGGGGATTTTGGGTCCCAATTTTGGAGTTTTTTGGGATTTGGGATTTTTTGGGGGGAATTTTGGGGGTTTTGGGTCCCAATTTTGGAGTTTTTTGGGATTTGGGATTTTTTTGGGGGGAATTTTGGGTCCCAATTTTGAATTTTTTGGGATTTGGGATTTTTTCGGGGGAATTTTGGGATTTTGGGTCCCAATTTTGGAGTTTTTTGGGATTTGGGATTTTTTGGGGGAATTTTGGGGATTTTGGGTCCCAATTTTGGAATTTTTTGGGATTTGGGATTTTTTGGGGGGAATTTTGGGGGTTTTGGGTCCCAATTTTGGATTTTTTTGGCATTTGGGATGTTTTTGGGGGGAATTTTGGGGGTTTTGGGTCCCAATTTTGGAGTTTTTTGGGATTTGGGATTTTTTGGGGGGATTTTGGGGATTTTGGGTCCCAATTTTGGAATTTTTTGGCATTTGGGATTTTTGGGGGGAATTTTGGGGTTTTGGGTCCCAATTTTGGAATTTTTTGGGATTTGGGATTTTTTGGGGGGAATTTTGGGGGTTTTGGGTCCCAATTTTGGAGTTTTTTGGGGGAATTTGGGAGTTTTTTGGGGGGAATTTTGGGGATTTTGGGTCCCAATTTTGGAGTTTTTTGGGATTTGGGATTTTTTGGGGGGAATTTTGGGGGTTTTGGGTCCCAATTTTGGAATTTTTTGGGATTTTGGGTTTTTTTTGGGGGGATTTTGGTTTTTTTTTTCGGGTGGTTTTGGTGTATTTTGGGTCCCTTTTTTAGGCGTTTTTGAATTTTGGATATTTTGGGGTTTTTTGGGGTGAATTTTTGTGATTTTGGGGTTTTTTAAGACGACAATTCCATTTTTGGGGTGTATTTTGGGGTTTTTGGGGTGAATTTTGGGGTTTTGGGGTGAATTTCGGGGATTTTGGGTACCTTGGGGTGTCCCAGGGATTTGGGGGTCCCGGGGAGGATTTTGGGGTGGATTTTGGGTCCCATTTTGGGGATTTTTGTGGGGATTTTGGGTATTTTTGTGGGGATTTTGGGTATTTTTGTGGGGATTTTTGTGATTTTTGGGTTTTTTGGGGTGCTCTATCCATTTTTTGGGGTGAATTTCGGGTATTTTGGTACCTTGGGGTGTCCCAGGCAGTGGCAGAGGAAGATCAGCAGCGCTGGGGGGGATTTGGGGTCCCATTTTGGGTATTTTTGTGGGGATTTTGGGTATTTTTGTGGGGATTTTGGGTATTTTTGTGGGGATTTTTGTGATTTTGGGGTTTTTTATGATGCTGTATCCATTTTTTGGGGTGAATTTCGGGTATTTTGGTACCTTGGGGTGTCCCAGGCAGTGGCACAGGAAGATCAGCAGCCCTGGGGGGGAATTTTGGGTCCCATTTTGGGGATTTTTGTGGGGATTTTGGGTATTTTTGTGGGGATTTTTGTGATTTTGGGGTTTTTGGGGGTGACAATTCCATTTTTTGGGGTGAATTTCGGGTTTTTTGGGTACCTTGGGGTGTCCCAGGCAGTGGCACAGGAAGATCAGCAGCGCTGGGGGGGATTTGGGGTCCCATTTTGGGTATTTTTGTGGGGATTTTGGGTATTTTTGTGGGGATTTTGGATATTTTTGTGGGGATTTTTGTGATTTTGGGGTTTTTTATGATGCTGTATCCATTTTTTGGGGTGAATTTCGGGTATTTTGGGTACCTTGGGGTGTCCCAGGGATTTGGGGGTCCCGGGGAGGATTTTGGGGCGGATTTTGGGTCCCATTTTGGTGATTTTTGTGGGGATTTTGGGTATTTTTGTGGGGATTTTGGGTATTTTTGTGGGGATTTTGGGTATTTTTGTGGGGATTTTGGGTATTTTTGTGGGGATTTTTGGGATTTTGGGGTTTTTTGGGGTGCTGTATCCATTTTTTGGGGTGAATTTCGGGTTTTTTGGGTACCTTGGGGTGTCCCAGGCAGTGGCAGAGGAAGATCAGCAGCGCTGGGGGGGATTTGGGGGTCCCGGGGAGGGTTTTGGGGTGGGTTTTTTTGGGATTTTGGGTATTTTTGTGGGGATTTTTGTAATTTTGGGGGTTTTAGGGTGACAATTCCATTTTTTGGGGTGAATTTCGGGGATTTTGGGTACCTTGGGGTGTCCCAGGGATTTGGGGGTCCAAGGGGGGATTTTGGGGTGGATTTTGGGTCCCATTTTGGGTATTTTTGTGGGGATTTTGGGTATTTTTGTGGGGATTTTGGGTATTTTTGTGGGGATTTTTGTAATTTTGGGGTTTTTTATGATGCTGTATCCATTTTTTGGGGTTAATTTCGGGTATTTTGGTACCTTGGGGTGTCCCAGGCAGTGGCACAGGAAGATCAGCAGCGCTGGGGGGGAATTGGGGTCCCATTTTGGGTCCCAATTTGGGTATTTTTGTGGGGATTTTGGATATTTTTGTGGGGATTTTTTGGATTTTGGGGTTTTTTATGATGCTGTATCCATTTTTTGGGGTGAATTTCGGGTTTTTTGGGTACCTTGGGGTGTCCCAGGCAGTGGCAGAGGAAGATCAGCAGCGCTGGGGGGGATTTGGGGGTCCCGGGGAGGTTTTTGGGGTGGGGTTTTTTTGGGATTTTGGGTATTTTTGTGGGGATTTTTGTGATTTTGGGGTTTTTCGGGGTGACAATTCCATTTTTTGGGGTGAATTTCGGGTATTTTGGGTACCTTGGGGTGTCCCAGGAATTTGTGGGTCCAAGGGGGGATTTTGGGGTGGATTTTGGGTCCCATTTTGGGTATTTTTTTTGGGGATTTTTGTGATTTTGGGTTTTTTTGGGGTGACAATTCCATTTTTGGGGTGAATTTTGGGGTTTTTGGGGTGAATTTTGGGGTTTTTGGGGTGAATTTTGGGGTTTTTGGGTACCTTGGGGTGTCCCAGGGATTTGGGGGTCCCGGGGAAGATTTTGGGGCAGATTTTGGGCCCATTTTGGGGATTTTTGGGTGGATTTTTGTGATTTTGGGTTTTTTGGGGCGACAATTCCATTTTTGGGGTGAATTTTGGGGGTTTTGGGGTGAATTTTGGGGTTTTTGGGGTGAATTTCGAGGTTTTTGGGTACCTTGGGGTGTCCCAGGAATTTGGGGCTCCAAGGGGGGATTTTGGGGTGGATTTGGGGTCCCATTTTGGGTATTTTTGTGGGGATTTTGGGTATTTTTGTGGGGATTTTGGATATATTTGTGGGGATTTTTGTGATTTTGGGGTTTTTTGGGGTGCTCTATCCATTTTTTGGGGTGAATTTCGGGTATTTTGGTACCTTGGGGTGTCCCAGGCAGTGGCACAGGAAGATCAGCAGCCCTGGGGGGGATTTGGGGGTCCCGGGGAGGTTTTTGGGGTGGGGTTTTTTTGGGATTTTGGGTATTTTTGTGGGGATTTTTGTAATTTTGGGGTTTTTTATGATGCTGTATCCATTTTTTGGGGTGAATTTCGGGTATTTCGGGTACCTTGGGGTGCCCCAGGCAGTGGCAGAGGAAGATCAGCAGCGCTGGGGGGGATTTGGGGTCCCATTTTGGGTATTTTTGTGGGGATTTTGGGTATTTTTGTGGGGATTTTTGTGATTTTGGGGTTTTTTATGGTGCTGAATCCATTTTTTGGGGTGAATTTCGGGTATTTTGGTACCTTGGGGTGTCCCAGGCAGTGGCACAGGAAGATCAGCAGCCCTGGGGGGGATTTGGGTTCCCATTTTGGGGATTTTTGTGGGGATTTTGGGTATTTTTGTGGGGATTTTGGATATTTTTGTGGGGATTTTTGTGATTTTGGGGTTTTTTGGGGTGACAATTCCATTTTTTGGGGTGAATTTCGGGTATTTTGGGTACCTTGGGGTGTCCCAGGCAGTGGCAGAGGAAGATCAGCAGCGCTGGGGGGGATTTAGGTCCCATTTTGGGTCCCAATTTGGGTATTTTTGTGGGGATTTTGGGTATTTTTGTGGGGATTTTTTGGATTTTGGGGTTTTTTGGGGTGACAATTCCATTTTTTGGGGTGAATTTCGGGTATTTTGGGTACCTTGGGGTGTCCCAGGCAGTGGCACAGGAAGATCAGCAGCCCCTGAGCGGCGTTGACGATGCAGAAGAGGAGGGGGAGGGGCGGGGGGGCGGAGCCAGGGGGGAGGGGAGGCCCCGCCCCCCCGGCCCAGCCAAGCCCCGCCCCCAACCCGATGGACCAACCAGAGCCCAGCAGGGCCAGCTGGCCCAGTGACGTCATCAGCAGCACCCTGGGGACACCAAAGTGTCACCTGAGTGTCACCTGAGTGTCACCTGAGTGTCACCTGTGTCACACCTGTGTCACCTGAGTGTCACCTGTGTCACACCTGTGTCACCCCCCAATGTCCCCAATGTCCCCCCAATGTCCCCAATGTCCCCAATGCCCCCAATGTCCCCAATGTCCCCAATGTCCCCAATGTCCCCCCAATGTCCCCAATGTCCCCCCAATGTCCCCAATGTCCCCAATGTCCCCAATGTCCCCAATGTCCCCAATGTCCCCCCAATGTCCCCAATGTCCCCAATGTCCCCAATGTCCCCAATGTCCCCAATGTCCCCCCAATGTCCCCAATCCCCCCAATGTCCCCTCAGTGTCCCCAATGTCCCCAATCCCCCAATGTCCCCAATGTCCCCAATGTCCCCCCAATGTCCCCAATGTCCCCCCAATGTCCCCAATGTCCCCAATGTCCCCAATGTCCCCAATGTCCCCAATGTCCCCAATGTCCCCCCAATGTCCCCAATGTCCCCAATGTCCCCAATGTCCCCAATGTCCCCAATCCCCCCATTGTCCCCAATGTCCCCAGTGTCTCCCCAATGTCCCCAATGTCCCCAATGTCCCCAATGTCCCCCAATGTCCCCAATGTCCCCAATGTCCCCAATGTCCCCAATGTCCCCCCAATGTCCCCAATGTCCCCAATGTCCCCAATGTCCCCAATGTCCCCCCAATGTCCCCAATGTCCCCAATGTCCCCAATGTCCCCAATGTCCCCCCAATGTCCCCCCAATGTCCCCCAATGTCCCCAATGTCCCCAATGTCCCCAATGTCCCCCCAATGTCCCCAATGTCCCCAATGTCCCCAATGTCCCCAATGTCCCCATTAATGTCCCCAATGTCCCCCCAATGTCCCCAATGTCCCCATTGTCCCCAATGTCCCCAATGTCCTCAATGTCCCCAATGTCCCCAATGTCCCCATTAATGTCCCCAATGTCCCCAATCCCCCCCAATGTCCCCCCAATGTCCCCAATGTCCCCAATGTCCCCCCAATGTCCCCAATGTCCCCATTAATGTCCCCAATGTCCCCAATCCCCCCAATGTCCCCCCAATGTCCCCAATGTCCCCAATGTCCCCCAATGTCCCCCCAATGTCCCCAATGTCCCCAATGTCCCCATTAATGTCCCCCAATGTCCCCAATGTCCCCAATGTCCCCCCAATCCCCCCAATGTCCCCAATCCCCCCCAATGTCCCCCCAATGTCCCCCCAATGTCCCCAATGTCCCCAATGTCCCCATTAATGTCCCCAATGTCCCCAAATGTCCCCAATGTCCCCAATGTCCCCAATGTCCCCAATGTCCCCATTAATGTCCCCAATGTCCCCAATGTCCCCAATCCCCCCAATGTCCCCAATGTCCCCCCAATGTCCCCAATGTCCCCAATGTCCCCAATGTCCCCAATGTCCCCAATGCCCCCAATGTCCCCAATCCCCCCAATGTCCCCAATGTCCCCCCAATGTCCCCATCAATGTCCCCAATGTCCCCAATCCCCCCAATCCCCCCAATGTCCCCAATGTCCCCAATGTCCCCAATGTCCCCAATGTCCCCAATGTCCCCCCAATGTCCCCAATGTCCCCAATGTCCCCAATGTCCCCAATGTCCCCCCAATGTCCCCAATGTCCCCAATGTCCCCAATGTCCCCAATGTCCCCAATGTCCCCAATGTCCCCCCAATGTCCCCAATGTCCCCAATCCCCCCAATGTCCCCAATGTCCCCAATGTCCCCAATGTCCCCCCAATGTCCCCAATGTCCCCAATGTCCCCAATGTCCCCAATGTCCCCCAATGTCCCCAATGTCCCCAATGTCCCCCATGTCCCCAATGTCCCCCCAATGTCCCCAATGTCCCCCAATGTCCCCAATGTCCCCAATGTCCCCATTAATGTCCCCAATGTCCCCAATGTCCCCCAATGTCCCCCCAATGTCCCCAATCCCCCCAGTGTCCCCAATGTCCCCCAATGTCCCCAATGTCCCCAATGTCCCCCCAATGTCCCCAATGTCCCCAATGTCCCCAATGTCCCCAATGTCCCCAATGTCCCCCCAATGTCCCCAATGTCCCCAATGTCCCCAATGTCCCCCCAATGTCCCCAATGTCCCCCCAATGTCCCCAATGTCCCCCCAATGTCCCCAATGTCCCCAATGTCCCCCCAATGTCCCCAATCCCCCCAATGTCCCCAATGTCCCCAATGTCCCCAATCCCCCCAATGTCCCCAATGTCCCCGATGTCCCCCCAATGTCCCCAATGTCCCCAATGTCCCCAATGTCCCCCCAATGTCCCCAATGTCCCCCCAATGTCCCCAATGTCCCCAATGTCCCCAATGTCCCCCCAATGTCCCCAATGTCCCCAATGTCCCCCCAATGTCCCCAATGTCCCCAATGTCCCCACCGGATCCGTCGCAGGTGTCCCATGTCCGCGTTGATCTCCTGAAATTTCTCCACCAACTTCCAAACGGTGACAACGAGAATGGCGGCGTTGGCCTTGGGGACATTGGGGACATTAATGGGGACATTGGGGACATTGGGGACATTGGGGACATTGGGGACATTGGGGACATCGGGGACATCGGGGGGATTGGGGACATTGGGGACATTGGGGACATTGGGGACATTGGGGACATTGGGGACATTGGGGACATTGGGGGGACATTGGGGACATTGGGGACATTGGGGACATTGGGGACATTGGGGACATTGGGGACATTGGGGGGACATTGGGGGGACATTGGGGACATTGGGGACATTGGGGACATTGGGGGGACATTGGGGACATTGGGGACATTGGGGACATTGGGGGGACATTGGGGACATTGGGGGGACATTGGGGACATTGGGGACATTGGGGGGACATTGGGGACATTGGGGGACATTGGGGACATTGGGGGGGATTGGGGGGACATTGGGGACATTGGGGACATTGGGGGGACATTGGGGACATTGGGGACATTGGGGGGACATTGGGGACATTGGGGACATTGGGGACATTGGGGACGTTGGGGACATTGGGGACATTGGGGACATTGGGGACATTGGGGGGACATTGGGGACATTGGGGACATTGGGGACATTGGGGACATTGGGGACACTGGGGAGACATTGGGGACATTGGGGGGATGGGGACATTGGGGACATTGGGGGGATGGGGACACTGAGGGGACACAGGTGACATCGGTGACACTGAGGTGACACAGGTGACACTCAGGTGACAGAGAAGGTGACACAGGTGACACTGAGGTGACATCGGTGACATTGAGGTGACATCGGTGACACAGGTGACACTCGGGTGACACAGGTGACACAGAGGTGACACAGGTGACACTCAGGTGACACAGGTGACACAGGTGTGACACAGGTGACACAGGTGTGGCACAGGTGACACTCAGGTGACATTCAGGTGTGACACAGGTGACACAGGTGACACAGGTGACACAGGTGACACAGGTGTGACACAGGTGACACAGGTGACACAGGTGTGACACAGGTGACATTCAGGTGTGACACAGGTGACACTGAGGTGACACTCAGATGACTCAGGTGACACTGAGGTGACATCGGTGACACTCAGGTGCCACTCAGGTGCCACCGGTGCCACTCACGGCGCTGATGACGATCACGGGGCCCTGGAAGCTCCACCGGAAACCGCGAGCCAGGGACAGCCAGCAGCTGGGACACACTGGTTATACTGGGATTGAACTGGGACGGACTGGGGGGGACTGGGACGGACTGGGATTGAACTGGTTTATACTGGTTTATACTGGGAGGGACTGGGAGGGACTGGGTTATACTGGTTTGTACTGGTTTGTACTGGGACGGACTGGTTATACTGGTTTGTACTGGGAGGGACTGGGACGGACTGGGAGGGATTGGGTTATACTGGTTTGTACTGGGACGGACTGGGAATGGGGACTGGGTTATACTGGGATTGAACTGGTTTATACTGGGAGGGACTGGGAGGGACTGGGTTATACTGGTTTATACTGGGAGGGACTGGTTTGTACTGGTTTGGACTGGGAGGGACTGGTTTGTACTGGTTTGTACTGGGAGGGACTGGTTATACGGGGAGGGACTGGTTATACTGGTTTGTACTGGTTTGTACTGGGAGGGAACTGGGGGGGACTGGGACGGACTGGGTTATACTGGGAGGGAACTGGTTTATACTGGTTTGTACTGGTTTGTACTGGGAGGGAACTGGGGGGGACTGGGACGGACTGGGTTATACTGGGAGGGAACTGGTTTATACTGGTTTGTACTGGTTTGTACTGGGAGTGGACTGGGTTATACTGGTTTATACTGGGAGGGAACTGGTTACTGATCACCGGTTATTGATCACTATCAATGGTTATTGATCCCAATGGGTAACTGATCAGTGGGGGTTATTGATCGGTATTGATTATTGATTACTCACTATTGATCGCTGCTGTAGCCCCCCGGGAAGGTGTCAGTCAGCAGGGGGATGTGCACTATTGATCACTGGTTACTGATCACCAGTTATTGATCACTACTGCTCCCTATTGCTCCGAATGAGTTACTGATCAGTAGGGTTATTGATTGGTAGGGGTTATTGATCAGTATCGGTTATCGATCACTATTGATTGGTGCCATAGCACCCTGGGAAGGAGGCGACCAGTGGGGTGATGTGCACTATTGATCACCACTTATTGATCACTATCAATGGTTATTGATCCCAATGGGTAACTGATCAGTGGGGGTTATTGATCGGTATCGGTTATTGATTAGTCACTATTGATCAGTTCCATTGCCCCCCAGGAAGGTGTCAGTCAGCAGGGGGATGTGCACTATCGATCACCGGTTATTGATCACTATCAATGGTTATTGATCCCAATGGGTTACTGATGGGTAGGGGTTATTGATCGGTATCGGTTATTGATTACTCACTATTGATCGGTTCCGTAGCCCCCCGGGAAGGCGGCGGCCGCCACGGCCACCAGCAGCAGGGCGGGGCCGTAGCCGAGAGCCAAAAGGAGCCGCGGGCGGAGCCACGGGGGGGGGAACACGCGGAGCAGCAGAACATACGTGTGCAAGCCCTGGAGGGCCATCCACAGGAACGCGCACACGTAACACGCGTGTAACACGGCTGCGGTCACGGCACAGCCCACCTGGGACAGGTGTGAGACACAGAGACACGCGTGTGACACGTGTGCAAGCCCTGGAGGGCCATCCACAGGAACGCGCACACGTAACACGCGTGTAACACGGCTGCGGTCACGGCACAGCCCACCTGGGACACGCACAGACACGGGTGTGACATGGGTGTGACACGGGTGTGACACGGGTGTGACACAGGTCCCCCAAATTCCCCCTAAACTCCCCCCCAAAATGACCCAAAATCCCCCCAAATCCCCCCCAAAATGACCCAAAATCCCTCAAAATGGCCCCAAAATCCCCCCAAAATCCCTCAAATCCCCAAAAATCCTCCTAAACTCCCCCAAAATCCCCCGAAATGACCCAAAATCCCTCCAAATCCCCCCCAAAATGACCCAAAATCTCTCAAAATGGCCCCAAAATCCCCCCAAAATCCCCCAAATGACCCCAAAATTCTCCAAAATCCCTCTGAAATGACCCCAAATCCCCCGAAATGACCCCAAATCCCCTCAGCACCCATGGGTGCCCCGTACCCGGTTCTGTGTCCCATCGATGCCCACCAGGAAGGTCAAGTGCCACCTCCAAACCTCCTCTGAACTTCCCAAATCTCCATAAACTCCCCCAAAATCCCCCAAAATGACCCAAAATCCCTCAAAATGACCCCAAAATCCCCTCAGCACCCATGGGTGCCCCCCGTACCCTGTTTTGGGTCCCGTCGATGCCCACCAGGAAGGTCAGGTGCCACCTCCAAACCCCCCTGAGCTCCCTCTAAATGACCCCAAATCCCTCCAAATGACCCCAAATCCCTCTGAGGACACCCAAAATCCCCTCAGCACCCATGGGTGCCCCGTACCCGGTTGTGGGTCCCGTCGATGCCCACGAGGAACGTCAGGTGCCCCCCGATCAGGCTGAGGCTCAGGTGCAGCTGCAGCGTCCGACGCGGCTCCGGCAGCGCCCGGCACAGCGCGAAGGTCACGGCCGCGGCCACCAGGGCCACCAGCGAGGTGGCCAAGGCCACCCGTGTCACCAGGTCCAGCAGCCAGTGGTCCTGAGGGGACATCAGTGACACCCTCAGGGCCACCAGGGCCACCAGCGAGGTGGCCAAGGCCACCCGTGTCACCAGGTCCAGCAGCCAATGGTCCTGGGGACATCATGGGGACATCAGTGACACCCTCAGGGCCACCAGGGCCACCACAGTGACACCACCAGGGTCACCAGTGACATCACCAGGGCCACCAGGGCCACCAGTGACACCACCAGGGCCACCAGCGAGGTGGCCAAAGCCACCCGTGTCACCAGGTCCAGCAGCCAGTGGTCCTGGGGGGGACATGGGGACATCATGGGGACACCACCAGGGCCACCAGTGACACCCTCAGGGCCACCAGGGTGACACCAGTGACATCACCAGGGTCACAGTGACACCCTCAGGGCCACCAGGGCCACCAGCGAGGTGGCCAAAGCCACCCGGGTCACCAGGTCCAGCAGCCAATGGTCCTGGGGGGGACATGGGGACATCAGGGACATCATGGGGACACCACCAGGGCCACCACGGAGATGGCCAATGTCACCCGTGTCACCAGGTCCAGCAGCCAATGGTCCTCAGGGGACAGGGACACCCTCAGGGCCACCAGGGCCACCACCGAGGTGGCCAAGGCCACCAGGGCCACCAGGGGATTTTTTGGGGTTTTGGGTGGTTTTGGGGTGAGTTTTGGGCTGATTTTTTGGGGATTGTTTTGTAATTTTAAAATGTTTTTTAGGGGGATTTTTTGGGATTTTTTGGGGTGATTTTGGGGATTTTTTTTTATTTTCTTGGCTTATTTTGGGGTGGATTTTGGGGTGTTTTTTAGGGTGATTTTTAGGAATTTTTGTTTTGGGATTTTGGGGTGGTTTTTGGGGTGATTTTTGGGGGTTTTGTAGTAATTTTGGGTTGATTTTTGGAGATAATTTTGGGGTGTTTCTGGGGAGATTTTGGGATATTTTTTGGGTGATTTCAGGATATTTTTGGGATGATTTCGGGATATTTTTGGGTTGATTTTGGGACATTTTTGGGGTACCTGGATCTCGTTGAAGGCCAGCAGAACGGCGAAACTCGTCAGGTGATTTTGGGGTGATTTTGGGATATTTTTGGGATTATTTTAATGATATTTTCAGGTATTTTTTGGGTGATTTCAGGGATGGTTTTGGGGTGATTTTGGGATATTTTTGGGGTGATTTTGGGATATTTTTGGGGTGATTTCGGGGGATTTTGGGGTACCTGGATCTCATTGAAGGCCAGCAGAACAGCAAAACTCGTCAGGTGATTTTGGGATATTTTTGTGATATTTTTGTGATATTTATGGGATATTTATGGGATATTTTTGGGATATTTATGGGATATTTTTGCGATATTTTTTGGGGTGATTTTGGGATATTTTTGGGGTTCTTTTAAGGATATTTTCAGGTATTTTTTGGGTGATTTCAGAGATATTTTTGGGATATTTATGGGATATTTATGGGATATTTCAGGGATATTTTTGGGATATCTTTGGGACATTTTTGGGACATTTTTGGGATATTTTTGGGGTGATTTCAGGTGATTTTGAGGTACCTGGATCTCGTTGAAGGCCAGCAGAACGGCGAAACTCGTCAGGTGAATTTGGGATATTTTTGGGATATTTTTGGGATATTTATGGGATATTTTTGGGGTTATTTCAGGATATTTTTGGGATATTTTCGGGGTGATTTTGGGATATTTTTGGGGTGATTTTGGGGTACCTGGATCTCGTTGAAGGCCAGCAGAACAGCGAAACTCGTCAGGTGCTCGCAGGCGCAGACGGTGCCGTGGGGCTGCCCCGGGGGGGGGGTCCCGTTTTTGGGGAGCACCTCCCGACACCCCCCCGAGTCCCAACGGCCCCTCCGGGGGTTCCAGAAGGCGCAGAGGATCCGCCCCCCAAATTTGGGGTCCTGGGGGGGGGCACAGGGGGGTCAGGGGGGTCCCCAAAACCCCCCCAAAACCCCTCCCCCTTTTAGGGCCCCTTTGGGAGCCCAATTTGGGCTCCCCCACCCCAATTTTGGGATCCCCACCCCCCCATTTTTGGGATTTCACCCCATTTTTTGGGATTTCACCCCATTTTTTGGGATCCCCGCCCCATTTTTTGGGATTTTCCCCCATTTTTTGGGATCCTCACCCCATTTTTTGGGATTTCACCCCATTTTTTGGGATCCCCACCCCATTTTTGGGGATTTTCCCCATTTTTTGGGATCCCCACCCCATTTTTTGGGATTTCCCCCCATTTTTCAGGATCGCCACCCCCATTTTTCTTGAATTTTCCCCCCATTTTTTGGGATCCCCACCACATTTTTTTGGATTTTCCCCCATATTTTGGCATTTTCCCCTATTATTTTTTCATTCCCCCCCATTTTTGGGGATTTCCCCCCATTTTTGGGGATTTTCCCCCTTTTTTTGGGATTTACCCCCATTTTTTGGGGTCCCCACCCCCATTTTTTGGGATTTTCCCCATTTTTTCTGTATTTCCCCCCATTTTTTCTCTATTTCCCCCCATTTTTTCTCTATTTTCCCTCCATTTTTTCTGTATTTCCCCCATTTTTCTCTATTTCCCTCCCCGGTTTTTGGGATTTCCCCCATTTTTTCTGCATTTCCCCCCCATTTTTTTGGGATTTCCCCCCATTTTTCAGGATTGCCACCCCCATTTTTTAGGATTTCCCCCCATTTTTTGGGATTTCCCCCCGTTTTTTGGGATCCCCCACCCCATTTTTTCTCTATTTCCCCCATTTTTCTCTATTCCCCTGCCCATTTTTGGCCCCCCCCTCATTTTTGGGATCCTCCCCCCATTTTTGGGTTCCCCCCCCGTTTTTTGTGTTTCCCTCCATTTTTTCTCTATTTCCCCCCATTTTTCTGTATTTTCCCCATTTTTCGCTATTTCCCCCCCCATTTTTGGGGTCCCCTGCCCATTTTTGGGGTGCCGCACTGACCGGGGGGGGGTGCTGGAACCGGAGCGTGACCGCGGGGCGGGTGCCACCCTCGGTGCCACCCTCGGTGCCACCCTCGGTGCCACCCTCGGTGACATCTTTGGTGACAAAGGCGGTGGCCACGGGGGACAGGACGCGGTAGGAGGGGGAGGGGCGGCCCCGGTGGGGGCGGGGCAGAGACCCCCACCCCCCCCAGAGCACGGGGGGGGCCCCCGAGAGAGCCGCGGGGAGACCCCCGAGGGTCAGCAGGGCCACGAGCGACAGACCTGGGGAAAAACCCCAAAATTACCCCAAAATTACCCCAAAATTACCCCAAAATTACCCCTAAAATTACCCCAAAAATCCCCGGAAATTACCCCAAAATTACCCCAAAATTACCCCAAATTACCCCAAAATTACCCCAAAATCCCCCTCAAAGCCCCCCGAGGGTCAGCAGCGCCACGAGGGACAGACCTGGGGAAAACCCACCGGAATTACCCAAAATCGATTGAAATTACCCCAAAATCCTCCTCAAAATTACCCCAAAATGACCCCAAAATCCCCCCTCAAAATTACCCCAAAATTACCCCAAAATCCCCTCAAAGACCCCCCAGGGTCAGCAGGGCCACCAGGGACAGACCTGCACGAAACCCACCGGAATTACCCCAAAATTACCCCAAAATTACCCCAAAAATACCCCAAAAATTACCCCAAAATTCCCTCAAAATGACCCCAAAAAATCCCCTCAAAATTACCCCAAAATCCCCCCTGAAATGATCCCAAAATCCCCAGAAATTATCCCAAAATGACCCCAAAATGACCCCAAAATCCCCCTGAAATGACCCCAAAATCCGCTTCAAATGACCCCAAAATCCCCCCCCAAATGACCCCAAAATCCCCCCTCAAAATTATCCCAAAATCCCCTCAAAATTACCCCAAAAATCCCCTCAAAAATGCCCCAAAATTACCCCAAAATCCCCTCAAAATTACCCCAAAATCCCCCCTGAAATGATCCCAAAATCCCCAGAAATTATCCCAAAATGACCCCAAAATGACCCCAAAATCCCCCTCAAAAATACCCAAAAATCCCCCTCAAAATGACCCAAAAATCTCCAGAAATTACCCCAAAATGAGCCCATCCCCCCCAATGTCCCCAATGTCCCCAATCCCCCCAATGTCCCCCCAATGTCCCCAATGTCCCCAATGTCCCCAATGTCCCCCCCAATGTCCCCCCCAATGTCCCCCCCAATGTCCCCAATGCCCCCAATGTCCCCCCAATGTCCCCAATGTCCCCCCAATGCCCCCAATGTCCCCAATGTCCCCAATGTCCCCCCAATGTCCCCCCAATCCCCCCAATGTCCCCAATGTCCCCCCAATGTCCCCCAATGTCCCCAATGTCCCCAATGTCCCCCAATGTCCCCCCAATGTCCCCAATGTCCCCAATGTCCCCAATGTCCCCAATGTCCCCCCAATGTCCCCAATGTCCCCCCAATGTCCCCAATGTCCCCAATGTCCCCAATGCCCCCAATGTCCCCAATGTCCCCAATGTCCCCCCAATGTCCCCAATGTCCCCAATGTCCCCCCAATGTCCCCAATGTCCCCAATGTCCCCCCAATGTCCCCAATGTCCCCAATCCCCCCAATGTCCCCCCAATGTCCCCAATATCCCCAATGTCCCCCCAATGTCCCCAATGTCCCCCCAATGTCCCCAATGTCCCCAATGTCCCCCCAATGTCCCCAATGTCCCCCCAATGTCCCCCAATGTCCCCAATGTCCCCCCAATGTCCCCCAATGTCCCCCAATGTCCCCAATGTCCCCCCAATGTCCCCAATGTCCCCCCAATGTCCCCAATGTCCCCAATGTCCCCAATGTCCCCAATGTCCCCAATGTCCCCCCAATGCCCCCAATGTCCCCAATGTCCCCAATATCCCCAATGTCCCCAATGTCCCCAATGTCCCCAATGTCCCCCCAATGTCCCCAATGTCCCCCAATGTCCCCAATGTCCCCAATGTCCCCCCAATGTCCCCCCAATGTCCCCAATGTCCCCAATGTCCCCCCAATGTCCCCAATGTCCCCAATGTCCCCAATATCCCCAATGTCCCCAATGTCCCCAATGTCCCCCCAATGTCCCCAATGTCCCCCAATGTCCCCAATGCCCCCAATGTCCCCAATGTCCCCCCAATGTCCCCAATGTCCCCCCAATGTCCCCAATGTCCCCAATGTCCCCAATGTCCCCAATGTCCCCCCAATGTCCCCCCAATCCCCCCAATGTCCCCATTAATGTCCCCAATGTCCCCCCAATGTCCCCAATGTCCCCCCAATGTCCCCAATGTCCCCAATGTCCCCAATGTCCCCCCAATGTCCCCCAATGTCCCCCAATGTCCCCCAATGTCCCCAATGTCCCCCCAATGTCCCCAACGCCCCCAATGTCCCCCCAATGTCCCCAATGTCCCCAATGTCCCCAATCCCCCCAATGTCCCCAATGTCCCCAACGCCCCCAATGTCCCCCCAATGTCCCCAATGTCCCCAATGATGTCCCCGCTGTCCCCTCAGTGTCCCCTCCCCCGTACCGCTCTCCTTGTCCAGGGCCACCTCTGGTGGCACCTCCAGTGTCACCTCGGGGACCCTCAGGGTGACGGGGCCGGGGGGGGGACCCCGGGACACGGCCACGGACAGAGCTGGGGACAGGGACAGTGTCACCTGTGTCACCTGTGTCATCAGTGTCACCTGTGTCACCTTCTGTGTCACCTTCTGTGTCACCTCAGTGTCACCTCAGTGTCACCTGTGTCACCTGTGTCACCTGTGTCACCTTCTGTGTCACCTTCTGTGTCACCTCAGTGTCACCTGAGTGTCACCTGTGTCACTTGTCACACCTGTGTCACCTGAGTGTCACCTTAGTGTCACCTGTGTCACCTCAGTGTCACCTGTGTCTCACCTGTGTCACCTCTGTCACCTCAGTGTCACCTGTGTCACCTGAGTGTCACCTCAGTGTCACCTCAGAGTCACCTCAGTGTCACCTGTGTCACCTGTGTCACCTGTGTCACCTGTGTCACCTCAGTGTCACCTGAGTGTCACCTGTGTGTCACCTCAGTGTCACCTCAGTGTCACCTGTATCACCTCAGTGTCACCTTTGTGTCACAGGTGTGACACAGATGTGACACAGGTGATACAGAGGTGACATTGAAGTGACACACAGGTGTGACAGGTGACACAGATGGTGATACTGAGGTGACATTCAGGTGATACAGGTGACACAGGCGACATTCAGGTGACACTCAGGTGACACTGAGGTGACACAGGTGTGACACAGGTGACACACGTAACACAGGCGACATCCAGGTGATATTCAGGTGACACTGAGGTGACAGAGGTGACAGAGGTGACACTCAGGTTACACAGGTGACACTCAGGTGACACTCAGGTGACACTCAGGTGACACTCAGGCCTTACCTGCACATGGCGCGGTGCCATTGGTGCCACTCCCTGATGTCCCCGATGTCCCCGAGGTGACACAGGTGACATTCAGGTGACACAGGTGACACAGAGGTGACACAGGTGACATCCAGATGACACAGAAGGTGACACAGGTGACACTCAGGTGACATCCAGATGACACAGGTGACACAGAAGGTGACACAGGTGACACAGGTGCCACTCAGGTGCCACTCAGGTGACACAGGTGACATCCAGGTGACACAGAAAGTGACAGAGATGACACAGGTGCCACTCAGGTGACACAGGTGACTCTGAGGTGATGACACAGGTGTGACACAGGTGACACACGGGTGACACTCAGGTGACACACAGGTGTGACAGGTGACATTCAGATGACACAGGTGACTCTCAGGTGTGACACAGGTGACATTCAGGTGACACAGGTGTGACACAGGTGACACAGGTGACATCCAGGTGGCACACGTGACACAGAAGGTGACACAGGTGTGACACAGGTGACATTCAGGTGACACAGGTGTGACAAGTGACACAGGTGACATCCAAATGACACAGAAGGTGACACTGAGGTGACACAGGTGACACTCGGGTGCCACACAGGTGCCACACAGGTGTGACACAGGTGCCACACAGGTGCCACACAGGTGACACAGAAGATGATACAGGTGACACAGGTGCCACTCAGGTGACACAGGTAATACAGGTGACATCCAGATGACACAGAAGGTGACACAGGTGCCACTCAGGTGACACAGGTGTGACACAGGTGACACTCAGGTGACACAGAAGGTGACACAGGTGTGACACAGGTGACACACAGGTGACACTCAGGTGACACAGGTGACACACAGGTGACAGTCAGGTGACACAGGTGTGACACAGGTGACATCCAGATGACACAGAAGGTGACACAGGTGCCACAAAGGTGCCACACAGGTGACATTCAGGTGACACAGGTGACACTCAGGTGACACTCAGGTGACACTCAGGTGTGACTCAGGTGACACAGGTGACACTGAGGTGTCACAGGTGCCACAGGTAATACAGGTGACATCCAGGTGAGACACAGGTGCCACACAGGTGACACAGGTGCCACAAAGGTGACACTGAGGTGACACACAGGTGACACAGGTGTGACACAGGTGACATCCAGGTGACACATGTGACACAGAAGGTGACACAGGTGTGACACAGGTATGACAAGTGACACAGGAAGTGACACAGGTGACACACAGGTGACACAGGTGTGACACTCAGGCCTTACCTGCACATGGCGCGGTGCCATTGGTGCCACCCCCGGGTGTCGGTGTCCCACAGGTGACGTTGGTGCCACCCCCAGGTGTCCCCAAGGTGACACAGGTGACATCGGTGACAGTTCCGGGTTTCAGCCGCGCCGCCGCCGCCCGGCCCAGCCCCTCCCCCACCTGCAGCAGCGCCGAGAGGCGGCGGAACCGCGCGGGGGGAGGGGCGGCGGCCATGGACCCCCCCCGGGACCCCCCCAGGGACCCCCCCAGGGCCGCCAGCAGAGCCTGGGGGGACCCCAAAACAGACAAAATTACCCCAAAATTCACCCAAAAATGGCCCCAAAATAACCCAAAAATTTCCCAAAAACCGCCACAAAAATGGCCCCAAAATAACCCCAAAATGTCCCAAAAATGTCCCAAAAATGTCCCAAAAATGTCCCAATAATGTCCCCAAAAATATCCCAAAAAATGTCCCAAAAATGTCCCAAAAACTGCCCCAGAAATATCCCAAAAGTGTCCCCAAAAATGTCCCCAAATTACCCCGAAAACACCCCAAAAATGGCCCCAAAATAACCCCAAAAATGTCCCCAAAAAACCCAAAAATGTCCCAAATTTACCCCATAAATGTCCCAAAAATATCCCCAAAAATATCCCAAAAATGTCCCAAAAACTGCCCCAAAAATGTCCCAAATACTGCCCTAAAAATGTCCCAAAAATGTCCCCAAAATATCCCCAAAATGTCCCCAAAAATCGCCCAAAAATTTTCCCAAAAATGTCACCAAAATGTCCCCAAAAATGTCCCCAAAATGGCCCCAAAAATGTCCCCAAAAAACACCCCAAAAATGGCCCTAAAATGGCCCTAAAATATCCCCAAAAATGGCCCCAAAACTGCCCCAAAATCCCCCCCGAGACCCCCCCCAGGACCCCCCCAGGGCCGCCAGCAGAGCCTGGGGGGACCCCAAAATCAGAGACCCAAAATTAGACAAAATTACCCCAAAATTCACCCAAAATATCCAAAAATTACCCCAAAAATGGCCCTAAAATGGCCCCAAAATAACCCAAAAATGGCCCCAAAATAACCCCAAAAATGTCCCAAAAACTGCCCCAATAATGTCCCAAAACTGCCCCAAAAATGTCCCCAAAAATGTCCCCAAAAATATCCCCAAAATGTCCCCAACATGTCCCCAAAAATGTCCCAAAAATATCCCAAAACTATCCCCAAAAATGTCTCAAAAAATATCCCAAAAACTGCCCCAAAAATATCCCAAAAATGTCCCCAAAATGCCCCCAAAGTAACCCCAAAATTGTCCCAAAATGTCCCAAAAGTGTCCCCAAAATGTCCCCAAAAATGTCCCCAAAAACGTCCCAAAAATATCCCAAAATGTCCCCAAAAATATCCCAAAAGTGTCCCCAAAATGTCCCCAAATTGTCCCCCCAGATCCCCCAAAATCCCCCCAGGACCCCCCAAATCCCCCCAAATCCCCCCAAAATCCCCCAAAATCCTCCCCAGGACCCCCCAAAATCCCCCAAAATCCCCCAAAATCCCCCAAATCCCCCCAAAATCCCCCAGGACCCCCCAAATCCCCCCAAAATCCCCAAAATCCCCCAAATCCCCCCAAAATCCCCCCAGGACCCCCCAAATCCCCCCAAAAATCCCCCCAGAACCCCCCAAACTCCCCCAGGACCCCCCAAATCCCCCCAAAATCCCCCAAAACACCCCCAAATCCCCCCAAAATCCCCCAAATTTCCCCAAAATCCCCCAAATCCCCCAAACCTGGAGGACATTCCGGGGGTCTCTCCCCCCCCTCAGCTCCTCCGAAATTCGGGTCAGGGTCTCCCCCAAATCACAGCCCTGGGGGGGGGGGGAGGGGTCAGGGGGACCCCCCAAAATTTGGGGACCCCCCCCAAAATCCCGGGGAACCCCCAAAATCCCGGAGACCCCCCCCCCCAAAAATTCGGGCACCCCAAAAATCTTTGAGGAAACCCCCCCATAATTTGGGGACCCCCACCCAAAATTTGGGGACCCCCCCCCCAAAATGAATCCCCCCCAAATTTGGGGTCCCCTCATGACCCCTCCCCCAAATTTAGGCCCCTCCCCCATTCCCACCCCCAAATTTGGGGTCCCCTCCCCCAATTTTGGGGTCCCCTCCCCAAATTTTGGTTCCCCCCTCCCCAATTTTGAGTTTCCCCCTCCCCAAATTTTTGTTTTCCCCCCAAATTTTGGTCTCCCCTCCCCAAATTTTGGTTTCCCCTCCGCAAAATTTTGGGGTTCCCCTCCCCAATTTTGGGGTCCCCCTCCCCCAAATTTTGGTTTCCTCCCCAATTTTGGGGTCCCCATCCCAAATTTTGGGTTTCCCCTCCCCAAATTTTGGGGTCCCCCTCCCCAAATTTTGGTCTCCCCTCCCCAATTTTGGGGTCCCCCTCCCCAAATTTTGGTTCCCCCTCCCCAATTTTGGGGCCCCCTCCCCAAATTTTTGTTTTTCCCCCAAATTTTGGTCTCCCCTCCCAAATTTTGGTCTCCCCTCCCCAAATTTTGGGTTCCCCCCCCCCAATTTTGGAATTCCTTCCCTAAATTTTGGGGTCCCCTCCCCAATTTTGGTCTCCCCTCCCCAAATTTTGGGTTCCCCCTCCCCAAATTTTGGGTTCCCCCTCCCCAAATTTTGGGGTCCCCTCCCTAAATTTTGGGGTTCCCCCCCAAAATTTTGGTCTCCCTTCCCCAAATTTTGGGTTCCCCCTCCCCAAATTTTGGTTCCCCCTCCCAAATTTTGGTTCCCCCTCCCAAATTTTGGGGTCCCCGTCCCAAATTTCGATTCCCCCTCCCCAAATTTTGGTTTTCCTCCCCAATTTTAGGGTCCCCCTCCCCAATTTTGGGTTCCCCCTCCCCAATTTTGGGGTCCCCCTCCCCAAATTTTGGTCTCCACTCCCCAATTTTGGCGCCCCCTCCCCAATTTTGGGGTCCCCATCCCAAATTTTGGGTTCCCCCTCCCCAATTTTGGGGTCCCCTCCCCAAATTTTGGGGTCCCCCTCCCCAAATTTTGGGGTCCCCTCCCCAATTTTGGGGTCCCCATCCCAAATTTTGGGCTCCCCCTCCCCAAATTTTGGTTTCCCCTCCCCAATTTTGGGGTCCCCCTCCCCAATTTTGGGTCCCCTCCCAATTTTGGTCTCCCCTCCCCAAATTTTGGTTTTCCTCCCCAATTTGGGGTCCCCCTCCCCAATTTTGTTTTCCCCCCTCCCCAAATTTTGGTTCCCCCCCCTTATTTTGGGGTTCCCTCCCCAAATTTGAGTTCCCCCCTCTCCAAATTTTGGGGTTCCTTCCCCAAATTTTGGGGTCCCCGTCCCAAATTTTGGTTCCCCCCCCCCAGTTTTGGGGTCCCCTCCCCATTTTCGGGGTCCCCTCCCCAATTTTGGGGTCCCCGGCCCAAATTTCGATTCCCCCTCCCCAAATTTTGGTCTCCCCTCCCCAAATTTTTGTTTTTCCCCCAAATTTTGGGGTCCCCTCCCCAAATTTTGGGGTCCCTCACCTGCTCCTCCTCGGGGCAGATTTCGGGGGGCAGCGGCACCGCTGGGGGAGGGGCGGGGGCGTGGTCAAAAGGGGCGTGGCCAAAATGGGCGTGGCCAATTTGGGTGTGTCACAAAAGGGGCGTGGCCACATCGCCCCCTCCCCAAAATTCCCAAATTTGGGGGAATTTCGGGGGGAATTTTGGGGTCCTGGGGGGAAATTTTGGGGGTTTTGGGGGAGATTTGGGGGATTTGGGAATTTTGGGGTCCCCCTCGGGAGAATTTTGGGGGTTTTTGGGGTTTTTTGGGGGGTTTTGGAAATTTTTGGGGGTGTTTTTGGGATTTTAAAGGGGGTTTTTGGGCAAATTTTGGAGGTTTTTGGGGTAATTTGGGGAGGGGTCTCACCTGAACCATTCCCGGGCGGGATTTGGGGGTCCCGGGGGTGGGTTTGGGGCTGAAGTTTTGGGGCTGAATTTTGGGATTTTGGGACAATTTTGGGGCAGATTTTTGGCATTTTGGGAGTGAATTTGGGACGATTTTGAGGATTTTCGGGGGATTTTGGGGAAGAATTTTGGGATTTTGGGGTAATTTGGGGAGGGGTCTCACCTGAACCATTCCCGGGCAGGATTTGGGGGTCCCGGGGATGGGTTTGGGGCTGAATTTTGGGATTTTTGGGGCAGATTTTTGTCATTTTTGGGGGGATTTTTGGGGGGATTTTTTTTGGGATTTTTGGGGTAATTTCGGGGTAATTTGGGGAGGGGTCGCACCTGAACCATTCCCGGGCGAGATTTGGGGGTCCCGGGGGAGGGTTTGGGGCTGAATTTTGAGATTTTGGGGCTGAATTTTGGCATTTTGGGGGGGATTTTTGTCATTTTTGGGGGGATTTTTGGGGGGATTTTTGGGGGGATTTTTTTGGGGATTTTTGGGGGATTTTGGGGTAATTTGGGGAGGGGTCTCACCCGGACCCTCTCTGGGCAGGATTTGGGGGTCCTGGGGTGGGTTTGGGGCTGAATTTTGAGATTTTGGGGCTGAATTTTGGCATTTTTGGGGGGGATTTTTGTCATTTTTGGGGGGATTTTTGGGGGGATTTTTTTGGGGATTTTTGGGGAATTTTGGGGTAATTTGGGGAGGGGTCTCACCTGAACCATTCCCGGGCAGAATTTGGGGGTCCCGGGGGTGGGTTTGGGGCTGAATTTTGGGGCTGAATTTTGGGATTTTGAGGCAATTTTGTGAGTGAATTTTGGGTGAATTTTGGGGTGATTTTGGGGATTTTTGGGGTGATTTTGGGGATCTTTGGGGTGATATTTGGGATTTTGGGGTAATTTTGGGAGGGGTCTCACCCGGACCCTCTCTGGGCAGGATTTGGGGGTCCCTGGGGTGGGTTTGGGGCTGAATTTTGGGATTTTTGGGGCAGATTTTTGTCATTTTTGGGGGGATTTTTTTGGGGATTTTTGGGGCGATTTTTGGGATTTTTGGGGGATTTTGGGGTAATTTGGGGAGGGGTCTCACCTGGACACCCCCCCGGGCCCGGGGGTCCCCTGGCGGGGGGGGGACAGTGGCACTCGAAGCTCCCGGGGGTGTTGAGGCAGACGGAGCCCCCCGGGCACAGCCCCTCCCCCCCCTCGGCGCACTCGTCCACGTCTGGGGGGCGAAATTGGGGAGAAAAACCCCAAAAATGGGTCAGAAGCCGAAATTGGGGAGAAAAACCCCAAAAATGGGGTCAGAAGCCGAAATTGGGGAGAAAAATAAAAAAAAATTGGGGAGAAAAACCCCAAAAATGGGGTCAGAAGCCGAAATTGGGGAGAAAACACCAAAATTGGGGAGAAAAATTAAAAAAAATTGGGGAGAAAACACCAAAATTGGGGAGAGAACCCAAAATTGGGGAGAAAAACCCAAAAATGGGGTCAGAAGCCGAAATTGGGGAGAAAAATAAAAAAAATTGGGGAGAAAAATAAAAAAAATTGGGGAGAAAAATAAAAAAAATTGGGGAGAAAACACCAAAATTGGGGAGAAAAGCCAAAATTGGGGAGAAAAGCCAAAATTGGGGAGAAAACCCAAAATAATGGGGATAAAGCCCCCAAAATTGGGGAGAGACCCCAAAAAATTGGGGAAAAACCCCAAAAAATGGGGAGAAAACCCCCAAAAAATTGGGGAGAAACCCCAAAAAATGGGGAGAAAACCCCAAAATCGGTAAGAAACCCCCAAAAAATTGGGGAGAAACCCCAAATTTGGGGAGAGACCCCAAAAAATGGGGAGAAAAATAAAAAGAATGGGGAGAAAACCCCAAAATTGGGGAGGAACCCCAAAAAATGGGGAGAAAACCCCAAAATTGGTAAGAAACCCCCAAAAAATTGGGGAGAAACCCCAAAATTGGTAAGAAACCCCCAAAAAATTGGGGAGAAACCCCAAATTTGGGGAGAGACCCCAAAAAATGGGGAGAAAAAAAAAAAGAATGGGGAGAAAACCCCAAAATTGGGGAGAAACCCCAAAAAATGGGGAGAAAACTCCCAAAAATGGGGAGAAAATTTTTAAACATGGGGAGAGATCCCCCAAAATTGGGGAGAGATCCCCCAAAATTGGGGAGAAACCCCAAAATTGGGGAAAGATCCCCCAGAATTGGGGAGAAAACCCCAAAATTGGGGAGAGATCCCCCAAAATTTTTTGGGGCATTTTTTGGGGATTTTGGGGTTTTTTGGGGGGATTTTAGGAGGGATCTGGGGGGAATTTTGGGGGATTTTGGGGGTTTTTTTGGGGAGGGATTTGGGGGAATTTTGATTTTTGGGGGGGATTTTGGGGGGCATTTTGGGGTTTTTTGGGGGGGGTCTGAAGGGATTTTGGGAGGGATTTGGGGGGAATTTTGGGGTTTTTTGGAGGGATTTTGGGGGGGATTTGGGGGAATTTTGGGTTTATTTTGGGAGGGATTTGGGGGGATTTTGGGGTTATTTTGGGGGGGGATTTTGGGATGAGGTTCAGGAGGTTTTGGGGGGAATTTTGGGGTTTTTTTGGGGGGGATTTTGGGTTTTTTTGGGGGATTTTGGGGGGGGTCTCTGACCTTCACATTCAATCGGGGACGGGCTCGTGCTCCATCCTCCGTTTTCGGGGGTCCCATCCCCATTTTCGGGGGTCCCATCCCCATTTTCGGGGGTCCCATCCCCATTTTTGGTGCTCCATCCTCCATTTTCGGGGGTCCCATCCCCAATTTCGGGGGTCCCAGTTCCATTTTCGGGGGTCCCGATGCCATTTTCGGGGGTCACATCCCCATTTTCGGGGGTCCCGGGCCCATTTTTGGGGTCGCTGATTCCATTTTCGGGGGTCCCGTCCCCACTTTCGGGGGTCCCGGGCCCATTTTTGGTGCTCCCGGTGCCATTTTCGGGTGTCCTGATTCCATTTTTGGGGGTCCCGTCCCCATTTCCAGGGGTGCCAATTCCATTTTTGGTGCTCCCGGTGCCGTTTTTGGGGGCGCTGATGCCGATTTCGGGGGTCCCATCCCCATTTTCGGGGGTCCCGGTTCCATTTTCAGGGGCGCCGATTCCATTTTCGGGGGTCCCGTCCCCACTTTCGGGGGTCCCGGGCCCATTTTTGGGGGCGCTGATGCCGATTTTCGGGGTTCCACCCCCATTTTTGGGGTTCCCACCCCCATTTTTGGGGGTCCCGTCCCCATTTTCGGGGGTCCTGATTCCATTTTCGGGGGTCCTGATGCCGTTTTCGGTGCTCCCTACCCCATTTCTGGGGGTCCCGGGCCCGTTTTTGGTGCTCCTGGTGCCATTTTTGGGGGTCCCATCCCCATTTTCGGGGGTCCCGATGCCGATTTTGGGGGTCCCGTCCCCATTTTTGGGGCTCCTGATTCCATTTTTGGGGGTCCCATCCCCACTTTCGGGGGTCCCACCCCCATTTTCGGGGCCGCCGATTCCATTTTGGGGGGTCCCACCCCCATTTTTGGGGTCGCCGATTCCATTTTCGGGGGTCCCAGCCCCATTTTCGGGGGTCCTGATTCCATTTTTGGGGGTCCCAGGTCCACTTTCGGGGGTCCCACCCCCATTTTCGGTGCTCCTGATGCCATTTTTGGTGCTCCATCCTCCATTTTCGGGGGTCCCACCCCCATTTTCGGGGTCGCCGATTCCATTTTCGGGGGTCCCGATGCCACTTTCGGGGGTCCCGTCCCCACTTTTGGGGGTCCCATCCCCACTTTTGGGGGTCCCAGCCCCGTTTTTGGGGTCCCGCTGCCGGTAGCCGCGGTTGCAGGCGCAGCCGAACCCCCCCTCGGTGTTGTGGCAGCTCTGGGAGGGGGGGCAGGGCGGGGGCCCCTCCCCCACACACTCGTTGATGTCTGCGGGGTGGGGGAGGGGCGGGGGGGGAGGGGTCACTTGGGGACCCAAAATTTGGGGATTTTCCCCCAAAAACGCGGCGGTTCCACCCCAAAATCAGCGATTGGGGGAGGGGGGGCAGGGCGGGGGCCCCTCCCCCACACACTCGTTGATGTCTGCGGGGGTGGGGGAGGGGCGAGGGGGGGGAGGGGTCACTTGGGGACCCCCCCGAACCCCAAAATTTGGGGATTTTCCCCAAAACGCGGCGGTTCCACCCCAAAATCAGCGATGGGGGGGGGGGGAGGGGAGAAATTGGGCACTGACCCCTCCCCCACCCCCCAGTATGTCCCAGTTTGTCCCAGTTTGTCCCAGTTCATCCCAGTTTGTCCCAGTTAGTCCCAGTTCATCCCAGTTTGTCCCAGTTCAATCCCAGTTTGTCCCAGTTCAATCCCAGTTCGTCCCAGTTCAATCCCAGTTTGTCCCAGTTTGTCCCAGTTCAATCCCAGTTCAATCCCAGTTCCCTCCCAGTTCGTCCCAGTTTGTCCCAGTTCAATCCCAGTTTGTCCCAGTTCAGTCCCAGTTCAATCCCAGTTCAATCCCAGTTCAATCCCAGTTTGTCCCAGTATGTCCCAGTTTGTCCCAGTTCAATCCCAGTTCATCCCAGTTCAATCCCAGTTTGTCCCAGTTTGTCCCAGTTCAATCCCAGTTCGTCCCAGTTCGTCCCAGTTAGTCCCAGTTCAATCCCAGTTTGTCCCAGTTTGTCCCAGTTCAATCCCAGTTCGTCCCAGTTCAATCCCAGTTCATCCCAGTTCAATCCCAGTTCATCCCAGTTCAATCCCAGTTCAATCCCAGTTCAATCCCAGTTCATCCCAGTTCAATCCCAGTTCAATCCCAGTTCAATCCCAGTTCCCTCCTAGTTAGTCCCAGTGTTCCCAGTTCAATCCCAGTTTGTCCCAGTTCGTCCCAGTTCAATCCGAGTTCGTCCCAGTTCCCTCCCAGTATGTCCCAGTTCAGTCCCAGTTCGTCCCAGTTTGTCCCAGTTCATCCCAGCATGTCCCAGTTCAATCCCAGTTCATCCCAGTGCTCCCAGTTTGTCCCAGTATGTCCCAGTTTATCCCATTTCAATCCCAGTTCGTCCCAGTTTGTCCCAGTTCAATCCCAGTTCATCCCAGTTTGTCCCAGTTCGTCCCAGTTCAATCCCAGTTTGTCCCAGTAACTCCCAGTCCCTCCCAGTATAAACCAGTGCTCCCAGTCCCTCCCAGTATAAACCAGTATAAACCAGTATAAACCAGTTCCCCTCCCAGTCCCTCCCAGTATAAACCAGTGCTCCCAGTTTCCCTCCCAGTCCCTCCCAGTACAAACCAGTATAAACCAGTTACCCTCCCAGTCCCTCCCAGTCCCCTCCCAGTCCCTCCCAGTCCCTCCCAGTATAAACCAGTGCTCCCAGTTCCCCCCCCAGCCCCTCCCAGTCCAAACCAGTATAACCAGTTACCCTCGCAGTGCCGCTCCCAGGGCCGCTCCCGGGCCCAGGGGGGTCCCTCGAACCCGGGGGGGCAGCGGCAGAGGGACCCCCCGAGGGGGTGGGGGCAGGGCGGGGGGTCTGGGGGGCCCCAAAAACACAAATCAGAACAAAATACACCAAAAATAACCCAAAAATACCCCAAAAACACAAATCAGACACAAATACACCAAAATCACCCCAAAAACACAAATCAGACCAAAATATCCCAAAATCCCCCAAAACACAAATCAGAACAAAATACACCAAAATCACCCCAAAAACACAAATCAGACCAAAAATATCCCAAAAATCCCCCAAAAACACAAATCAGAACAAAATACACCAAAATCACCCCAAAAATACCCCAAAAATACAAATCAGACCAAAATACACCAAAAATAACCCAAAAACACAAATCAGACCCAAAATACACCAAAATCACCCCAAAAAACAAATCAGCCCAAAATACCCCAAAATCCCCAAATCCCCCCCGAAAAACCTCCAATTTCTCCCCAAAACCTCCCCAAAAACCCACAAAATCCCCCCAAAAACCCCAAATCCTCCCCAAAATCCCAAACCCCCCCCAAAACCCCCAAAATCCTTAAATCCAACCCAAAAATCCTCCAAATTTCCCCCCAAAAAACTCCCATTTCCCCCCAAAACCTCCCCAAAAATACCCCAAATTTCCACCCCAAAAAACCCAAATACTCCCAAAACCCCAAACCCCCCCAAAAACCCCAAAAAAACCCAAAATCCCCAAAACCCCCAAATCCCCCCCCAAAAACCTCCAACGTCCCCCCCAAAACCTCCCCCAAAAAACCCCAAATCCCCAAATTTCCCCCAAAAAAACCCCAAAAAACCCCAAATCCCCCCAAAAACCCCCCAAAACCCCCAAATCCCCCCCAAAAACCTCCAATGTCCCCCCAAAACCTCCCCCCAAAAAACCCCAAACCCCCATATTTCCCCCAAAAAACCCCAAAAAACCCCCAAAAACCCCAAAACCCCCACAACCCCCCAAATTTCCCCCTAAAAAAACCCAAATCCCCCCAAAAAACCCCAAAACCCCCAAATCCCCCCAAAGCCCCAAAATCCCCCAAATCCCCCCAAAATCCCCCCAAAATCCCCCAAATCCCCAAAATCCCCCAAAAACCCCAAAATCCCCCAAAAACCCCCAAAAAACCCCAAAAACCCCAAAAAACCCCAAAAACCCCCAATCCCCCCGAAAAACCTCCAATTTCCCCCGAAACCCCCCCAAAAAAACCCCAAATTTCCTCCCAAAAAAAACCCCAAATCCCCCCGAAAAACCCAAAAAGACCCAAAACCCCCCCAAAAAATCCCAAATCACCCCAAACCCCAAAACCCCCCAAATCCCCCCAAAATCCCCCAAAATCCGTAATCCCCTCAAAACCTCCAATTTCCCCCAAAACTTCCCCAAAATACCCCAAATCCCCCCAAAAAAATTCCAATTTCCCCCAAAAAAACCCCAAATCCCCCCAAAAACCCCAAAAACCCCAAAAATCCCAAAACCCCAAAATCCCCCAAAAACCCCAAAACCCCCAAAATCCCCCAAAGAGCCCCCAAAAAGCCCCAAATCCCCCAAAATCCCCCAAAAAGCCCCAAAACCCCCAAAATCCCCCAAAATCCCCCAAAATCCCCCAAATCCCCCCAAAATCCCCCAAAATCCCCCAAAATCCCCCAAATCCCCCAAAATCCCCCAAATCCCCCCAAAATCCCCCAAATCCCCCCAAAATCCCCCCAAATCCCCCAAATCCCCCCCAAATCTCACCGGCCGCGGGGGGGGCGGGGCCGAGCGCGCTCAGGACGAACCAAAACCACCCTGGGGGGGGGGGGGGGGCGGAAATTGGGGGGGGAAATTTGGGGTGAGGGGGAGGGGCAGCCCTGACCCGCCCCTCCCCCACCCTCCCCCCCCCCGCGGATTTTGGGGACCCCCCCCAATGACCCCTCCCCCATTCCCAGTTCAAACTGGGCCAAACTGGGAGCGCCCCTCCCCCCCCCCAACGCGGTTTGTTGATGTCGCCCCCTCCTCCCCCTCCCCAAATTTAGGGGTTGTGACGTCACCATCCCCCCATTTCCGGCCTGAGGGGGGTCCCCAAATTTTGGGGGGTGACGTCATGACCCCCCCAAATCCCCTCCCAGTTCCTCCCAGTTCCTCCCAGTGCCCCAAACTGGGAGCGCGGGACGCGCTGGGTGTGGCCCCGCCCCCCCCAAAAAAAACCCGGGGGGGGTCACGACCCCCCCAAAATTTTTGGGGACCCCCCAAATTTTTTTGGGGACCCCCCCCCAAATCCCCTCCCCCCTCCCAGTCCCTCCCAGTTCCTCCCAGTCCCTCCCAGTGCCCCAAACTGGGAGCGCGAGACCCGCTAAATGTGTCCCCGCCCCCCCAAAAAAAAACCTCGGGGGGGGGTCAGGACCCCCCCAAAATTTTTGGGGACCCCCCAAAATTTTTGGGGACCCCCCCAAATCCCCTCCCCCCTCCCAGTCCCTCCCAGTCCCTCCCAGTCCCTCCCAGTTCCTCCCAGTGCCCCAAACTGGGAGCGCGGGACCCGCTACTTGTGGCCACGCCCCCCCCCAAAAAAACCCCGGGGGGGGGAAAAAGGGGGTCAGGACCCCCCCAAAATTTTTGGGGACCCCCCAAAATTTTTTGGGGACCCCCCCTAAATCCCCTCCCCCCTCCCAGTCCCTCCCAGTCCCTCCCAGTCCCTCCCAGTTCCGCTAACTGGGAGCGCCCCTCCCCCACTTCCCCTTTCAGCCGTGGGAAAGACACGCGGGGGGGGGAGGGGGGGGAGGGGGGGAGGGGCCCCCCAAAATTTTGGGGTGGGGGAGGGGTGGAGGGGGGGTGGGGGAGGAGATTTGGGGGTTTTTTTGGGGAGATTTTGGGTTTTTTGGGGATTTTTGGGGGGAGATTTTTGGTTTTTTGGGGATTTTTGGGGTTTTTGGGGTTTTTTTTGGGGGAATTTGGGGTTTTTTTTTGGGGATTTTTGGGATTTTTTTGGGGTGGGGGTCCCGTCCCGAGTGGATTTTGGGGATCCCGTGGGACATTTTGGGGTTTTTTGGGGGTTTTTTGGGTTTTTTTGGGAGATTTTTTTGGAGTGGGGGTCCCGTCCCGAGTGGATTTTGGGGGATCCCGTGGGACATTTTGGGGTTTTTTGGGGTTTTTTTGGGGGATTTTTTTGGGGTGGGGGTCCCGTCCCGAGTGGATTTTGGGGGGTCCCGTGGGACATTTTGGGGTTTTTTAGCGGATTTTTGGTTTTGTTGGGAAATTTTGGGGTTTTTCGCTGATTTTGGAAGATTTTTGGGTTTTTTTCGGGGCGATTTTTGGGGTTTTTTGGGATATTTGGGATTTTTTTGGGGGGGTCCCAATCCCGTGTGGATTTTGGGGTGTCCCGGGGTGGTTTTTGGGAGGATTTTTGGGCGGTTTAAGGAGATTTTTGGGGTTTTTTGAGGGTTTCGGGGCATCCCGGGACAGTTTTTGGGTATTTTGGAGGTTTTTGGGATTTTTTTTTTTAATTTTTGGGGTATTTGGGGCTGATCTGGGGAATCCGGGGCAGTTTTTGGGGTATTTAAGGATATTTTGGGGTATTTTGGGGCTTTTGGGGTGTCCCGGGATGGTTTTGTGCCGATTTTGGGGTACTTTGGGCATTTTTGGATAATTTTTGGGGTATTTTGGGGTGTTCTGGGGGTCCCGGGGTGGGTTTTGGGGAGATTTTAGGGGTTTTTTAGGGGATTTTTGGGGCATTTTTGGGCTTTTGTGGGTTCCCGAGGCGGTTTTTGGGGTATTTTGGGCTTTTTTGGGGGGGATTTTGGGGGTCCCGGGTTGGATTTTGGGGTATTTTAGGGTTTTTTAGGGGATTTTGGGGTATTTTGGGGGTTTTTTGGGGTTCCCGGGTCGGATTTTGGGGGGTTTTTGGGGGATTTTGGGGTTCCCGGGTCGGATTTTGGGGTATTTTAGGGTTTTTTAGGGGATTTTTGGGGTATTTTGGGGTTTTCGGGGGTTCCCGGGGCGGATTTTGGGTTTTTTTGGGGGGATTTTGGGGTTCCCGGGGCGGATTTTGGGGGTTTTTGGGGGGATTTTGGGGTTCCCGGAGCGGATTTTGGGGGTTTTTCGGGGGATTTTGGGGTTCCCGGGGCGGATTTTGGGGGTTTTTGGGGGGATTCTGGGGGTCCAGGGGCGGATTTTGGGGGTTTTTGGGGGGATTTTGGGGGTCCCGCTCTCACCGAACCTCCGGGCGAATCCCATCGCGCCTGGTGGGCGTGGCCTCAGGGGAAGGGGCGTGGTCTCAAGGGAAGGGGCGTGGCCACGGGGAATGGGCGGAGCCTAAATGGGCGGGTCCCAAGGTCCCGCCCTTTGTGGGCGTGGCTTTGAGGAGGGGGCGTGGCCAGGAGCGCCATGGGCCCTTTGGTGGCCCCGTGGTGGCTTTTGGTGGCCCTGGTGACCTTTGGTGGCCCCGTGGTGGCTTTTGGTGGCCCCTGTGGTGACCTTTGGTGGCCTCGTGGTGGCTTTTGGCGACCCTGGTGGCTTTTGGTGGCCCCGTGGTGGCCCTTGGTGGCCCTGTGGTGACCTTTGGTGGCCCTGTGGTGGCTTTTGGTGACCCTGGTGGCTTTTGGTGGCCCCCTGGTGGCTTTTGGTGGCCCCGTGGTGGCCCTTGGTGGCCCCCTGGTGGCTTTTGGTGGCCCCGTGGTGACCTTTGGTGGCCCCGTGGTGGCTTTTGGTGGCCCCATGGTGGCTTTTGGTGGCCCCGTGGTGGCCTTGGCTCCTCCTGGGGTGGCCCTTGATGTCCCCAATGTGTCCCCAGTGTCCCCAGTGGCCCCAAAGTCCCTTTGCTGGTGGCACCTTGGGGTCCCTCAGCCCCTTGGGGACACTTTGGGGACAGTGACAGAGCCCGAGGTCACTTTGGGGACACTCTGGGGACACTTTGGGACAGTGACAGAGCCCAGGGTCACTTTGGGGACACTTTGGGGACACTTTGAGGACACTTTGAGGACACTCTTAGGACACTTTGAGGACACTCTTAGGACACTCTGGGGACACTTTGAGGACACTCTTAGGACACTTTGAGGACACTCTTAGGACACTCTGGGGACACTTTGAGGACACTTTGGGGACACTCTGGGGACACTCTGGGGACACTTTCAGGACACTCTGGGGACACTTTGGGGACACTTTGGGGACACTTTGGGGACACTTTGGTGACACTTTGAGGACACTTTGGGGACACCTTGGGGACACTTTGAGGACACTTTGGGGACACTTTGGGGACACTTTGGGGACACTTTGGGGACACTTTGGTGACACTTTGGGGACACTTTGGGGACACTTTGGGGACACTCTGGGGACACTTTGGGGACACTTTGGTGACACTCTGGGGACACTTTGGGGACACTCTGGGGACACTTTGGGGACACTCTGGAGACACTTTGAGGACACTCTGGGGACACTCTGGGGACACTTTCAGGACACTCTGGGGACACTTTGGGGACACTTTGGGGACATTTGGTGACACTTTGGGGACACTCTGGGGGCACTCTGGGGACACTCTGGGGACACTTTGGGGACACTTTGGGGACACTTTGGGGACACTCTGGGGACACTCTGAGGACACTCTGGGGACACTTTGAGGACACTTTGGTGACACTCTGGGGACATTTTGGGGACATTTGGTGACACTTTGGGGACACTTTGGGGACACTTTGGGGACACTTTGGTGACACTTTCAGGACACTTTGGGGACACTTTGAGGACACTTTGAGGACACTTTGGGGACACTTTGAGGACACTTTGAGGGCAGTTTGGGAACACTTTGGGGACACTTTGGGGACACTCTGGGGACACTTTGGGGACACTCTGGGGACACTTTGGGGACACTTTGGTGACACTTTCAGGACACTTTGGGGACACTTTGGGGACACTTTGGGGACACTTTGGTGACACTTTGGGGACACTTTGGTGACACTTTGGGGACACTTTCATGACCCTTTGGGGACACTCTGGGGACACTTTGGGGACACTTTGGGGACACTTTGGTGACACTTTGGGGACACTTTCATGACCCTTTGGGGACACTCTGAGGACACTTTGGGGACACTCTGGGGACACTTTGGGGACACTCTGGGGACACTTTGGGGACACTTTTAGGACACTCTGGGGACACTCTGGGGACAGTCTGGGGACACTCTGGGGACACTTTGGGGACACTTTGAGGACACTCTGGGGACACTTTCAGGACACTTTGGGGACAGTGACAGAGCCCGAGGTCACTTTGGGGACACTTTGGGGACACTTTGGGGACATTTGGGGACACTCTGAGAACACTCTGGGGACACTCTGGGGACACTCTGGGGACACTTTGGGGACACTTTGGGGACACTTTGGGGACACTCTGGGGACACTCTGGGGACACTTTGAGGACACTTTGGGGACACTCTGGGGACACTTTGGGGACACTTTGAGGACACTTTGGGGACACTTTGGGGACACTCTGGGGACACTCTCGGGACACTCTGGGGACACTTTGGGGACACTTTGGGGACACTCTGGGGACACTCTCGGGACACTCTGGGGACACTTTGGGGACACTTTGGGGACACTCTGGGGACACTTTGGGGACACTTTGGAGACACTTTGGGGACACTTTGAGGACACTTTGGGGACACTCTGGGGACACTTTCAGGACACTTTGGTGACACTTTGGGGACACTTTGGGGACACTCTGGGGACACTTTGGGGACACTCTGGGGACACTTTGGGGACACTTTGAGGACACTTTGGTGACACTTTGGGGACACTTTGGTCGCCCCGACCTTCCCCTCACACGCCCAAGATGGCGGCGCGCCGCCGCCGTCGCGCTCTGATGACGCAACGGCCGCGCCGCTCCCCCCCTCCCCTCCCGGAAGGTCCCGCCACTCTCAAGATGGCGGCGCGGGCTCCCCGCCGACGTCATCGCCGCGCGCCGCGCGCGGGGCGGGCGGGCGGAGGGCGGCGGCGGCGGCTCCGGCGGGGCGGGCGCGGGGACGGGGGGCGGCCCCAACATGGCGGCGGCGGCGGCTCCTCCCGCTTCCCCGCCGGGCCCCGCTTCCTCACCGGGCCCCTCATCCCCGCCGGGGCCCCGTTCGCCGCCGCCGCCGCCGCCCCCCCCTCAAGATGTCGGCGGCGGCCCGGTCGCGCGAGGCGTGACGTAGTCAGGCCCCGCCGGCGGGAGGGGGGCGGGGGAGCGGCCGGAGCGGCGCAGGCGGCGGGACCGGGACCGGGAGCGGGACCGGGAGCGGAACCGGGAGCGGCGGCGGCGGCGGGCGGAGTCCCGGGGCGGCTCCTCAGGGCGTCATGGCCCCGGCGCGGCGGCGGCGGCGCGGGGCGGGCGCGGGGCGGCGGCGGCGCTGAGCGGGAGCGGCCCCGCGGGCGCGGCCCCGGGGGTTCGGTCCGGTGAGTGACGGGGGAGGGACCGGCGGGGCGGGCGGGGCCGGAGCGGGGCCGGGGCTCGGGGAGAGCGCGGGGGAGGCGCTGACACCCCCCGGACCCCCGCGTACCGGCACCGTCCCGGTGCTGAACGGCGGAGCGGGGACGGGGGACGGTGAGGGGACGGCGGGGACGGACAGGGGGACACTGAGGGGACACTGAGGGGACAGACAGGGGGACACTGAGGGGACAGCGCGGCTCGGGGGGTGCGGGGGGTGCTGGCGGCAGAGGGGACCGGGAACGGGGGACAGTGAGGGAAATGTGAGGGGACAGTGAGGGGAACATGGTGGGGGAGCCATGAGGGGACCGTGAGGAGAATGTGAGGGGAACGTGAGGGGATCCTGAGGGGAACGTGGTGGGGGAGCCATGAGGGGAACGTGAGGAGAATGTGAGGGGATCCTGAGGGGATCCTGAGGGGAACGTGAGGGGAACGTGGTGGGGGAGCCATGAGGGGACCGTGAGGAGAATGTGAGGGGACACTGAGGGGACACTGAGGGGATTGTGAGGGAGCTGTGAGGGGGGAACCGTGAGGGGACAGTGAGGGGAACGTGATGGGGGAGCCATGAAGGGACCGTGAGGAGAATGTGAGGGGACAGTGAGGGGATCGTGAGGGGATCCTGAGGGGATCCTGAGGGGAATGTGAGGGGAATGTGATGGGGGAGCCATGAGGGGAACGTGAGGGGAGCGTGAGGGGATCCTGAGGGGATCCTGAGGGGAACGTGAGGGGAACGTGGTGGGGGAGCCGTGAGGGGACCGTGAGGGGACAGTGAGGGGAACGTGATGGGGGAGCCATGAGGGGACACTGAGGGAATCGTGAGGGGACAGTGAGGGGGGAACCATGGCGGGAAGGTGAGGGGACAGTGAGAAGATCATGAGGGGACAGTGAGGGAAAGGTGAAGGAGCTGTGAGGGGGGAACCGTGAGGGGACAGTGAGGAGAATGTGAGGGGATCCTGAGGGGATCGTGAGGGGAACGTGATGGGGGAGCCATGAGGGGATCCTGAGGGGAACGTGAGGGGATACTGAGGGGAACGTGGTGGGGGAGCCATGAGGGGACAGTGAGGAGAATGTGAGGGGACAGTGAGGGGACAGTGAGGGGAACGTGAGGGGACACTGAGGGGATCCTGAGGGGAATGTGAGGGGAATGTGATGGGGGAGCCATGAGGGGACCGTGAGGGGAACATGAGGGGACAGTGAGGGGAACATGAGGGGACACTGAGGGGATCCTGAGGGAACCGTGAGGGGAACATGGTGGGGGAGCCGTGAGGGGAACGTGAGGGGACACTGAGGGAATTGTGAGGGGACAGTGAGGGGGGAACCATGGCGGGAAGGTGAGGGGACAGTGAGAAGATCGTGAGGGGACAGTGAGGGGAATATCAGGGGACAGTGAGGGGAACGTGAGGGGATCCTGAGGGGAACGTGATGGGGGAGCCATGAGGGGACCGTGTGGGGATCCTGAGGGGAATGTGAGGGGAACGTGATGGGGGAGCCGTGAGGGGAACGTGAGGGGACAGTGAGGGGACACTGAGGGGAACGTGAGGGGACAGTGAAGGGATCCTGAGGGGATCCTGAGGGGAACGTGAGGGGAACGTGGTGGGGAAGCCATGAGGGGACCGTGAGGGGAACATGAGGGGACACTGAGGGGACACTGAGGGGAACATGGTGGGGGAGCCATGAGGGGACCGTGAGGAGAATGTGAGGGGACAGTGAGGGGATCCTGAGGGGAGTGTGAGGGGAACGTGAGGGGAACGTGATGGGGGAGCCATGAGGGGACAGTGAGGAGACAGTGAGGGGATCCTGAGGGGTTGGTGAGGGGACAGTTGAGGGGATCGTAAGGGGACACTGAGGGGATTGTGAGGGAAACCATGGCGGGAAGGTGAGGGGACAGTGAGAAGATCGTGAGGAGACACTGAGGGAATTGTGAGGGGACAGTGATGGGGGAACCATGAGGGGATCGTGAGGGGACAGTGATGGGGGAACCATGAGGGGATCATGAGGGGAACTGAGGGGATCGTGAGGGGACAGTGATGGGGGAACTGAGGGGATCGTGAGGGGACAGTGATGGGGGAACCATGAGGGGATCATGAGGGGACAGTGATGGGGGAACCATGAGGGGATCATGAGGGGAACTGAGGGGAACGTGAGGGGACAGTGATGGGGGAACCATGAGGGGACAGTGAGGGGACAGTGATGGGGGAACTGAGGGGATCATGAGGGGACAGTGATGGGGGAACCATGAGGGGATCATGAGGGGAACTGAGGGGATCATGAGGGGAACATGAAGGGGGAACTTTGAGGGGACGGTGAGAAGATCAAGAGGTGAACGTGAGGTGGCAGTGAGGGGATCGTGAGTGGGGAACCATGAGGGGACACTGAGGGGACACTGAGGGGACAGTGAGGGGACACTGAGGGGACCCAGGTGAGGGGAGGCTGAATTGAGGGAGGGTCATGGAGCCTGGGAGGGGTTCTGGGGCTCCGGAACAGGTAAGAGGGGGGGTCTGTGGTGGGGTCCAGGTGGATCCAGGTGTGCAGGGTGGGCTCTGTGTCCAGGAGAAGCCCCGAGCTGGGGCTGGGCAGGGCAGGGTCCGCACGGGGAACTTCTTGGAGGCCTTTGGAGCAGCCGTGGGATCGTCCTGGAACCACTTGGAGCACCTTTGGGATTGTCCTGGAGGAGCTTTGGGATCATCCTGAATTCCTGGAAGAGCTTTGGGATCATCCAGGACCCCCTGGAGCAGCTTTGGGATTGTCCTGGAGGAGCTTTGGGATCATCCAGGACCTTCTGGAGCAGCTTTGGGATCATCCAGGACCCCTTGGAGCAGCTTTGGGATTGTCCTGGAGGAGCTTTGGGATCATCCAGGACCTTCTGGAGCAGCTTTGGGATCATCCAGGACCCCTTGGAGCAGCTTTGGGATTGTCCTGGAGGAGCTTTGGGATCATCCAGGACCTTCTGGAGCAGCTTTGGGATCATCCACAAGACGCTTGGATCATGTTTGGGATTATTTGGGACCCCTCGGATCAACTTTGGGATCATCCAGGACTTCCTGAAACAGCTTTGGGATCATCCCCAGGATCTTTGGAGCAGCTTTGGGATCATCCAGGACCCCTTGGATCACCTCTGGGATCATCTTGAGCTCTTGGAGCAGCTTTGGGATCATCCTGGAGCAGCTTTGGGATCATCCAGGACTTCCTGGAGGAGCTTTGGGATCGTCCAGGACCTCTGGAACAGCTTTGGGATCATCTTTGGGATCATCCAGAGGCAGCTTTGGGTTCATTCCGACCTTTTTGGGAATTCCCCGAGGATCCCAAACCCTGGATCCCAAAAATCCTCTCGGTGCAGCCCAGGAGGAGCTCCCAGGGGATTTTTTTGGGGGAAAAAAAGCCGATTTTGGGCTAAACGAGCTCGTTAAGGGCTGACAGGCACTTCCCAAAATTATTTGGGATTGCACTTGGGGCTTCTACTCTCTCGTTGTGGAATAAGAGGGGAAAAATCGAGGAAAAAACGTGAGGAAAAGGTGAAAAAACTTCTGGAAAATTAAAAAAAAAAAAGGAAAAAATTCCAAAGAGACCTCCAGGATCTTGGGAATGCGGCCGTGACCTGGAGGAGGAGGAGGAGGAGGAGGAGGAGGAGGAGAATTTCCTCTGGGAAAAACACACGGATGCACCCGGAATGTGTGGGATCCTCGGCCCTGACCTGGAGGAGGAGGAGAAAATTCCGATTCCTGCGTTTTCCTCCTGCTTTGGGAGGGAAAAAAAAGGAAAAAAACACCAAAAAAAAACCCACCAGGAATTTGGAACCGTTCCCATGCGTTTATCCTGGGGGAAAAAAAAAAGGGAATTTTGGGGGAAAAAAAATCCATAAATCCACGAGTCGAGGGGGGGGGAAAATCCAGGTTGGAATTTCTTTTTTTTTCCCGGGAAAAACGAGGAAAAACACTCGAGTTTTGGGTGTGGGAGCATTCCAGGCCGGGAATTCTCTGGTAGAAAGTGGAAAAAATGTGGAAAATCGCTGGAAAATTGGGAAAAAACGGCAACTTTGCAGCGTGGTGGACCCGTTCCCCGCAGGGAATAAAAAAATAAAACCCCCACGAATCCCAAATTCCCAAATTTTTGGAGCCTCTCCCAGTGCGGGAATTCCCGGGAGCTTTGGCTCCTTTTTTCCCAGTTTTTTTTTTTTCCCTGGGGAAGAGGCGGGAATTGCCCGTTTTGCATTTAAATCGCCCCAAATCCCGCTCCGCCTTTTTGGGAAGAGGGAAAATCCCGTTTTTTTTTCCATTAGGGAGCTGGGAAAAGAGGGAAAATCCCGTTTTTTTTTTCCATTAGGGAGCCGGGAAAAATGGGAAAATCCCGGTTTTTTTTCTATTAGGGAGCCGGGAAAAATGGGAAAATCCCGGGTTTTTTTCCATTAGGGAGCCGGGAAAAGAGGGAAATCCCCTTTTTTTTCCATTAGGGAGCTGGGAAAAATGGGAAAATCCCGTTTTTTTTTTTCTATTAAGGAGCCGGGAAAAATAGGAAAATCCCGTTTTTTTTCCATTAGCGAGCTGGGAAAATCCCTTTTTTTTTCCATTCCCAGCGGGGTTTTTGGGGAAGATCCTCGGGTTTTAGGGAAATTTGGAAAAGCTGGATTTGGGCCTGGGGGGTGCTGCCGATCCCAAAAAACGACCACGGGGATTTGGGATCCCGAGGGATTTGGGATCAGAATTTTGGGGTAATTCCAGAAACGTTCTCACCCCAATTCCCTGGATTTTGAGGAAAACTCCGAATTCGGGGCCGTTTTCCCAGCCGGGATGGTCCCAGAAATGGGGGAAATTTGGGAATTTGGGAATCTGAGCGGATTTCAGGCGGATCCTGGGAAGAGCAGGTGGCTCCGGCCCTCGCCCCGTTCCCATTTGGAATCACAAATTTGGGATTTTCTCCCCAAAATCTCGGCGGCTTTGGGGCGTTTGAGGGATTTTGGGGTCACGGCGTCCCGAGGAGTTGGAGTTTTGGGGTGCTGCTCCTGGAATATCCCAAAAATCTGCAGATGGTTGGAGCACCAGGAATGAAAAACCGGGATTTGCTCTGGGTTTGGGATTTTCTCCAGGTCTGGGATTTGGGATTTGCTCCAGGTTTGGGATTTGCTCCAGGTTTGGGGTTTGGGATTTGCTCCAGATTTGGAATTTGGGATTTGCTCCAGATTTGGGATTTGGGATTTGCTCCAGATTTGGGATTTGGGATTTGCTCCAGATTTGGGGTTTGGGATTTGCTCTGGATTTGGGATTTGGGATTTGCTCTGGATTTGGGATTTGGGATTTGCTCTGGATTTGGGATTTGGGATTTGCTCTGGATTTGGGATTTGGGATTTGCTCCAGGTTTGGGATTTGGGATTTGCTCTCAGTTTGGGATTTGCTCCAGATTTGGGATTTAGGATTTTGCTCCAGATTTGGGATTTTCTCCGGGTTTGGGATTTTCTCTGCGTTTGGCATTTGGGATTTTGCTCCGGAATTGGGATTTTCACTGTGTTTGGGATTTGGGATTTTCTCCGGAATTGGGATTTTCTCCGGGTTTGGGATTTTCTCTGTATTTGGGATTTGGGATTTTGCTCCAGATTTGGGATTTTCTCCGGGTTTGGGATTTTCTCCATGTTTGGGATTTGGGATTTTGCCCCGGATTTGGGATTTTCTCCGGATTTCAGATTCCCCCGGGACAAATCCCTCTGGAATAATTCGGGGCTCATTTGCATTCCGAACCTCGCAGGTATTTTTGGCTCTTCCCTTCCCTCTCCTCGGGTAATTTTAGCTGCTGCTCGTCTCCCTCGGAGCTGCGAATTCCTGAATTCCCGGTTTTTAGCGCCTCTTCCCTCCCTTTTCAGCCCATTTTTCCCTGAATTCCCGGTTTTTAGCGCCTCTTCCCTGCTTTTCATCCCATTTTTCCCTGAATTCCCGGTTTTTAGCGCCTCTTCCCTCCCTTTTCATCCCGTTTTTCCCTTCCCGGCCCCGCCCTGCCCCGGGGTCCGCCCTTATTCCTGTGGAATTGTTTTAATTCCCACTTTTTTGGGTCAGGAAAAGGCAATTTTGGGACTTTTATTCCTGTGGAATTGTTTTAATTCCCACTTTTTTGGGGGCAGGAAAAGGCGATTTTGGGATCTTTATTTCCCTGGAATTGTTTTGATTCTCACCTTTTGGGGCACGAAAAGGCGATTTTGGGATCTTTATTTCTCTGTAATTGTTTTAATTCCCACTTTTTGGGGGCAGGAAAAGGTAATTTTGGGACTTTTATTCCTGTGGAATTGTTTTAATTCCCACTTTTTTAAGGCAGTGAAAGGCAATTTTGGGATCTTTATTTCTCCAGAATTAATCCCCACTTCTTGGGGCACAAAAACGCGATTTTGGGATCTTTATTTCTCCAGAATTAATCCCCATTTCTTGGGGCATGAAAAGGCAATTTTGGGATCTTTATTTCTCAGGAATTGTTTTAATTCTCATTTATTGGGGCAGTGAAAGGCAATTTTGGTATCTTTATTTCTGTGGAATTGTTTTAATTCCCAGTTTTTGAGATTTTAATTTCTCCAGAATTGTTTTAATTCTAAACTTTTGGGGCACAAAAAAGCAATTTTGGTATCTTTGTTTCTGTGGAATTGTTTTAATTTACACTTTTTTAAGGCAGTAAAAGGCAATTTTGGGATCTTTATTTCTGTAGAATTGTTGTAATTCCCACTTTTTGGGTTCTTTATTTCTCCAGAATTAATCCCCATTTCTTGGGGCACGAAAAGGCGATTTTGGTATCTTTATTTCTGTAGAATTGTTGTAATCCCCTCATTTTGAGTCAGGAAAATGCGATTTTGGGACTTTTATTCCTGTGGAATTGTTTTAATTCCCACTTTTTTGGGGCACAAAAAAGACAATTTTGGTATCTTTATTTCTGTAGAATTGTTTTAATTCACACTTTTTTGGGGCAGTAAAAGCCAATTTTGGTATCTTTATTTCTGTAGAATTTTTGTAATCCTCACTTTTTGGGTTCTTTATTTCTCCAGAATTAATCCCCACTTCTTGGGTCAGGAAAAGGCAATTTTGGGACTTTTATTCCTGTGGAATTGTTGTAATTCACACTTTTTTGGGTCAGTAAAAGCCAATTTTGGTATCTTAATTTCTCCAGAATTAATCCCCACTTCTTTGGTCAGGAAAAGGTGATTTTGGGATCTTTATTTCTCCAGAATTAATCCCCATTTCTTGGGTCAGGAAAAGGCGATTTTGGGACTTTTATTCCTGTGGAATTGTTTTAATTCCCACTTTTTTGGGTCAGGAAAAGGCAATTTTGGGATCTTTATTTCTGTAGAATTGTTGTAATCCCCTCATTTTGGGTCAGGAAAAGGCGATTTTGGGACTTTTATTCCTGTGGAATTGTTTTAATTCACACTTTTTTGGGCAGTAAAAGGCAATTTTGGTATCTTTATTTCTATAGAATTATTGTAATTCCCACTTTTTGCTCTCCCCATTTCCTTATTTCCGTGCCAAACCCCGTATTTGTGTTTTTGGTGCCCGCAGGTGGTGCCGGCAGTCCCCGCAGCGCCGCGTGCTGCTCGGCGCGGCGCCGCCGTCCCGGCGCGGAATGGCCGAACGCATCGACGACACCGACGACGCCGACAACGCCACCGTGACCCTCCCGATGCCACCAGAGCCCGACCCCGACACCTTCCCCGACACCTTCCCCGACACCTTCCCCGCCCCGGCGCGTCCCCGGCGCGCCGAGGATCCCTCCGGCTTCTACCGCGACGCCAAAACCGACGACGCCGACGCGGCGCCGGACGCGTTCTTCGGCGTCGAGGGCGAGGAGGAGCCCGGCTGCTTCTCCTCGCCGGCGCGGCACGAGCCCGGCGTGGGCCTGGAAGCGCACCACGAGCCCGGTGAGTGCCGCCGGCGGCGGGTCGGTGCGGTTGGGTCGGTGCCGTTGGGTCGGTCGGTGCTCCCCGGTGGAGGGTTGGTTGGTTTGGAGAGGGTGTTGGTTGTTTTGGGGTGATTTTGGTTGTTTTGGTGATGCTGTTGCTGTTTTGGGGTAATTTTGGTTGTTTTGGGGTGATTTTGGTTGTTCTGGGGGTTGTTTTGCTGTTTTTGGGGTAATTTTGGTTGTTTTGGGGTGATTTTGGCTGTTTTGGGGATGCTGTTGGTTGTTTTAGGATGGTGTTGGTTGTTTGGGGGTTGTTTTGCTGTTTTTGGAGTAATTTTGGCTGTTTTGGTGATGCTGTTGGTTGTTTTGGTGATGCTGTTGGTTGTTTTGGGGATGCTGTTGGTTGTTTTGGGGATGCTGTTGGTTGTTTTGCGGATGCTGGTGGTTGTTTTGGTGATGGTGTTGGTTGTTTTGGGGTGGTGATGGTTGTTTTGGGGTGATTTTGGTTGTTTTGGGGTGATTTTGGCTGTTTTGGGGATGGTTTTGCTGGTTTTGGGGTATTTTTTGTTGTTTTGGGGGTGCTGGTGGTTGTTTTGGGGATGGTGTTGGTTGTTTTGGGGTGGTGTTGGTTGTTTTGGGGATGGTGTTGCTGTTTTCGGGGTGCTGTTGGTTGTTTTGGCGTGATTTTGGTTGTTTTGGGGTGATTTCGGCTGTTTTGGGGATGGTTTTGCTGGTTTTGGGGTATTTTTGGTTGTTTTGGGGGTTGTTTTGCTGTTTTCGGGGTGCTGTTAGTTGTTTTGGGGTGATTTTGGCTGTTTTGGGGATGCTGTTGGTTGTTTGGGGATGGTTTTGCTGTTTTCGGGGTGCTGTTGGTTGTTTTGGGGTGGTGTTGGTTGTTTTGGGGTGATTTTGGTTGTTTTGGGGGTTGTTTTGCTGCTTTTGGGGTAATTTTGGTTGTTTTGGGGATGATGTTGCTGTTTTCTGGGTGCTGTTGGTTGTTTTGGGGTGATTTTGGCTGTTTTGGGGATGGTGTTGGATATTTTGGGGTGATTTTGGCAGTTTTGGGGTATTTTTGGTTGTTTTGGGGTGATTTTGGTTGTTTTGGGGTGGTGTTGGTTGTTTTGGGGTGGTGTTGGTTGTTTTGGGGGTAGTTTTTCTGCTTTTGGGGTAATTTTGGTTGTTTTGGGGTAATTTTGGTTGTTTTGGTGGTTGTTTTGCTGGTTTTGGGGTATTTTTGGCTGTTTTGGGGATGGTGTTGGTTGTTTTGGGGTGATTTTGGTTGTTTTGGGGATGGTGTTGCTGTTTTCGAGGTGCTGTTGGTTGTTTTGGGGTGATTTTGGCTGTTTTGGGGATGCTGTTGCTGTTTTGGGGTGATTTTGGCAGTTTTGGGGTAATTTTGGCTGTTTTGGGGATGGTGTTGGATGTTTTGGGGTGATTTTGGCAGTTTTGGGGTAATTTTGGTTGTTTTGGTGATGCTGTTGCTGTTTTGGGTCAGGAATTCTTCCCAAAGCTTTTTGGGGACCCCCCAAATCCGCCTTTGGGGTCTGACCTTGACCCCACGACCACCCCCTTCTCCTCCAGGTGCTGATTTTCGGCTTCCTCACCCCAAAATTCCGGCGGGGCTAAAAATAACATCCCAAATCAAATCCCAAAATCCCAAAAATCCCTCCCGGTGCCGGAACGGGGCCGCGGCGTAAAAATAAACCCGGCCGGGAAACGCCGCCGGAGCTTTGGGATTTCCCGAAGTAGGACAAGGACTGGCTCTAAAATCCCCAATTTTGGGCCCGAAAATCCCGAATTTTGGGGTGAAAAATCCTGATTTTTGGGCTCTAAAATCCCGAATTTTGGGCCCTAAAATCCCGATTTTTGGGGGGAAAAATCCTGATTTTTGGGCTCTAAAATCCCGATTTTTGGGGTGAAAAATCCTGATTTTTGGGTTCTAAAATCCTGAGTTTTGGGCCCTAAAATCCCGATTTTTGGGGTGAAAAATCCTGAGTTTTGGGCTCTAAAATCCCGATTTTTGGGGTGTCAAATCCTGATTTTTGGGCTCTAAAATCCTGAGTTTTGGGCTCTAAAATCCTGAGTTTTGGGCTCTAAAATCCTGAGTTTTGGGCCCTAAAATCCCAATTTTTGGGGTGAAAAATCCTGATTTTTGGGCTCTAAAATCCTGAGTTTTGGGCTCTAAAATCCTGAGTTTTGGGCTCTAAAATCCTGAGTTTTGGGCCCTAAAATCCCGATTTTTGGGGTGAAAAATCCTGATTTTTGGGCCCTAAAATCCTGAATTTTGGGCTCTAAAATCCTGAGTTTTGGGCTGTAAAATCCTGAGTTTTGGGGTGAAAAATCCTGATTTTTGGGCTCTAAAATCCTGATTTTTGGGCTCTAAAATCCTGATTTTTGGGCTCTAAAATCCCGGATTTTGGGCCCTAAAATCCCGATTTTTGGGGTGAAAAATCCTGATTTTTGGGCTCTAAAATCCTGAGTTTTGGGCTCTAAAATCCCGATTTTTGGGGTGAAAAATCCTGAGTTTTGGGCCCTAAAATCCCGATTTTTGGGGTGAAAAATCCTGATTTTTGGGCTCTAAAATCCTGAGTTTTGGGCTCTAAAATCCTGAATTTTGGCCCCTAAAATCCCGATTTTTGGGGTGAAAAATCCTGATTTTTGGGCTCTAAAATCCTGAGTTTTGGGCCCTAAAATCCCGATTTTTGGGGTGAAAATCCTGATTTTTGGGCTCTAAAATCCTGAGTTTTGGGCTCTAAAATCCTGAATTTTGGGGTGAAAAATCCTGATTTTTGGGCTCTAAAATCCCGAATTTTGGGCCCTAAAATCCCGATTTTTGGGGGGAAAAATCCTGATTTTTGGGGTGAAAAATCCTGATTTTTGGGCTCTAAAATCCTGATTTTTGGGCTCTAAAATCCTAAATTTTGGGCCCTAAAATCCTGAGTTTTGGGCCCTAAAATCCCGATTTTTGGGGTGAAAAATCCTGATTTTTGGGCCCTAAAATCCCGATTTTTGGGGTGAAAAATCCTGATTTTTGGGGCTCTAAAATCCTGAATTTTGGCCCCTAAAATCCCGATTTTTGGGGTGAAAAATCCTGATTTTTGGGCCCTAAAATCCTGATTTTTGGGGTGAAAAATCCTGATTTTTGGGCTCTAAAATCCTGATTTTTGGGCTCTAAAATCCCGATTTTTGGGGTGAAAAATCCTGATTTTTGGGCTCTAAAATCCTGAGTTTTGGGCCCTAAAATCCCGATTTTTGGGGAGAAAAATCCTGAGTTTTGGGCTCTAAAATCCTGAGTTTGGGGCTCTAAAATCCTGAGTTTTGGGCCCTAAAATCCTGATTTTTGGGCTCTAAAATCCTGAATTTTGGGCCCTAAAATCCCGATTTTTGGGGTGAAAATCCTGAGTTTTGGGCCCTAAAATCCCGGATTTTGGGATGAAAAATCCCGATTTTTGGGGTGAAAAATCCTGATTTTTGGGCTCTAAAATCCTGAATTTTGGGCCCTAAAATCCCGAATTTTGGGGTGAAAAATCCCGATTTTTGGGGGGAAAAATCCCGATTTTTGGGGTGAAAAATCCTGATTTTTGGGCTCTAAAATCCCGATTTTTGGGCTCTAAAATCCTGAATTTTGGGCCCTAAAATCCTGATTTTTGGGGTGAAAAATCCTGAGTTTTGGGCTCTAAAATCCTGAGTTTTGGGGTGAAAAATCCTGATTTTTGGGCCCTAAAATCCCAATTTTTGGGGTGAAAAATCCTGATTTTTGGGCTCTAAAATCCTGATTTTTGGGCTCTAAAATCCTGAGTTTTGGGCTCTAAAATCCTGAGTTTTGGGCCCTAAAATCCCGATTTTTGGGGTGAAAAATCCTGATTTTTGGGCTCTAAAATCCTGAATTTTGGGCTCTAAAATCCCGATTTTGGGGTGAAAAATCCTGATTTTTGGGCTCTAAAATCCTGAATTTTGGGCCCTAAAATCCTGAATTTTGGGGGGAAAAATCCCGATTTTTGGGGGGAAAAATCCTGAATTTTGGGCCCTAAAATCCCGATTTCTGGGGTGAAAAATCCTGATTTTTGGGCTCTAAAATCCTGAGTTTTGGGCTCTAAAATCCTGATTTTTGGGCTCTAAAATCCTGAGTTTTGGGCCCTAAAATCCCGATTTTTGGGGTGAAAAATCCTGATTTTTGGGCTCTAAAATCCTGAATTTTGGGCCCTAAAATCCCGATTTTTGGGGTGAAAAATCCTGATTTTTGGGCTCTAAAATCCTGATTTTTGGGCTCTAAAATCCTGAGTTTTGGGCTCTAAAATCCTGATTTTTGGGCTCTAAAATCCTGATTTTTGGGCTCTAAAATCCTGAGTTTTGGGCCCTAAAATCCCGATTTTTGGGGTGAAAAATCCCGATTTTTGGGCTCTAAAATCCCGATTTTTGGGCCCTAAAATCCCGATTTTTGGGCCCTAAAATCCCGATTTTTGGGGTGAAAAATCCTGATTTTTGGGCTCTAAAATCCTGATTTTTGGGCTCTAAAATCCTGAGTTTTGGGGTGAAAAATCCTGATTTTTGGGGTGAAAAATCCTGATTTTTGGGGTGAAAAATCCCGATTTTTGGGGTGAAAAATCCTGATTTTTGGGGTGAAAAATCCTGATTTTTGGGCCCTAAAATCCCGATTTTTGGAGGGAAAAATCCTGATTTTTGGGCCCTGAAATCCTGAATTTTGGGCCCTAAAATCCCGATTTTTGGGGTGAAAAATCCTGATTTTTGGGCTCTAAAATCCTGAGTTTTGGGCCCTAAAATCCCGATTTTTGGGCTCTAAAATCCTGAGTTTTGGGGTGAAAAATCCTGAGTTTTGGGCTCTAAAATCCTGAGTTTTGGGCTCTAAAATCCCGATTTTTGGGCTCTAAAATCCTGAATTTTGGGCCCTAAAATTCTGAGTTTTGGGCTCTAAAATCCTGAATTTTGGGCCCTAAAATCCCGCTTTTTGGGGTGAAAAATCCTGATTTTTGGGCTCTAAAATCCCGATTTTTGGGGTGAAAATCCTGATTTTTGGGCTCTAAAATCCTGAGTTTTGGGCTCTAAAATCCCGATTTTTGGGGTGAAAAATCCTGAGTTTTGGGCCCTAAAATCCCGAATTTTGGGCCCTAAAATCCTGATTTTTGGGGTGAAAAATCCCGATTTTTGGGGTGAAAAATCCTGAGTTTTGGGGTGAAAAATCCTGATTTTTGGGCCCTAAAATCCCGATTTTTGGGGTGAAAAATCCTGATTTTTGGGATGAAAAATCCTGATTTTTGGGGTGAAAAATCCTGAGTTTTGGGCTCTAAAATCCTGAGTTTTGGGCTCTAAAATCCCGATTTTTGGGCTCTAAAATCCTGAATTTTGGGCCCTAAAATTCTGAGTTTTGGGCTCTAAAATCCTGAATTTTGGGCCCTAAAATCCCGATTTTTGGGGTGAAAAATCCTGATTTTTGGGGTCTAAAATCCTGAGTTTTGGGCCCTAAAATCCCGATTTTTGGGGTGAAAAATCCTGATTTTTGGGCTCTAAAATCCTGAGTTTTGGGCTCTAAAATCCTGAATTTTGAGCCCTAAAATCCCGATTTTTGGGGTGAAAATCCTGATTTTTGGGCCCTAAAATCCCAATTTTTGGGGGGAAAAATCCTGATTTTTGGGCTCTAAAATCCTGAGTTTTGGGCTGTAAAATCCCGATTTTTAGGGTGAAAAATCCTGATTTTTGGGGTGAAAAATCCTGATTTTTGGGCTCTAAAATCCCGATTTTTGGGCTCTAAAATCCTGAATTTTGGCCCCTAAAATCCCGATTTTGGGGGTGAAAAATCCTGATTTTTGGGCCCTAAAATCCTGAATTTTGGGCCCTAAAATCCCGATTTTTGGGGTGAAAAATCCTGATTTTTGGGCTCTAAAATCCCGAGTTTTGGGCTGTAAAATCTCAATTTTTGGGCCGTAATATTGTGGTTTTTGGGTGAGATTTGGATCGTGTCCTGGAGTTTGGGATCGTGTCCTGGAGTTTGGGATCGTGTCCCAAAGTTTGGGATCGTGTCGTGGAGTTTGGGATCGTGTCCTGGAGTTTGGGATCGTGTTCTGGAGTTTGGGATCATGTCCTGGACTTTGGGATCATGTCCCGAAGTTTGGGATCGTGTCCTGGAGTTTGGGATCCCATCCTGGAGTTTGGGATCGTGTCCTGGAGTTTGGGATCTCATCCTGGAGTTTGGGATCGTGTCCTGGAGTTTGGGATCGTGTGCTGGAGTTTGGGATTGTGTCCTGAAGCTCGGGATCAGGTCCTGGAGTTTGGGATCCCATCCTGGAATTCGGGATCAGGTCCTGGAGTTTGGAATCCCATCCTGGAGTTTGGGATCACATCCTGGAGTTCGGGATCCCATCCTGGAATTCGGGATCACATCCTGCAATCCCCCCTCCCCTCCTGGATCCCCGGATCCCGCGCTGGATCCCAGGAGAACCTGACCTGCCTCTCCTCCCACCAAGGTCTCCCTTTTCCCATGGGAAAAGCTTTTCCCGGGATCTCCTGGGATCTCCGGGGCTCCCCCAATCCCTCGGAAAACCCTCGGAAAACCCTCGGAAAACCCTCGGAAAACCCTCGGAAAACCCTCGGAAAACCGTCGGAAAACCCTCGGAAAACCGTCGGAAAACCCTCGGAAAACCCTCGGAAAACTCCCGCCGGGAATCCTCCCCCTCAATTTTGGGATGAAATTCCTCATCCCGGGGGATTTCCCGCCTCGTTGGCACTGCTGGAATTTTTCCAGGAATTTTTCCAGGATTTTTTCCAGGAGCTTTTCCAGCAGCTTTTCCAGCAGCTTTTCCAGGAATTTTTCCAGGAGCTTTTCCAGCTTTTCTGTCTCCGCTGCTTTTCCCCCCCCCCGGCAGCTGCAGGTGCCAAACCACGTCCGGATTTGATTTTTCCCTGATTTTTTTGAGCTTTCCAGGGATTTTTGACGGTTGTTTTTTCCCTTGGCTGACTCACGGCTCCCACGTGATCCCAGAGCTGAGCTGAGATTCCCCATCCCTCCCGATTCCCGGGATTTCCCGGGATTTCCTGGGATTTCCCTGGAATTCTCCACCGCCCATCCCCCTCCCCCACCCAAAACTTCTCCAGATTTTTTTTCCCAGAATTTTTCCAGGATCTGGACATCCCAAATTTCCCCTTCCCTGCGGATTTCTCCTCCTCCACCCTCATCCTGTCGCTCCCGAGGGTTCTCCAAACCCTTTTGGGGACATCCCAAATTTTCCCGGGAACGTTTTCCAGCTCCTCCGGCAGCCGTTCCCGGGTTGGGCCTCTTTTCCTGGAAAAACATCGGAGCAGCTGTTCCCGGGAAGAGGAGCCAGGAGAACTCGGGAGCGACGAATCCATCGCAGCTTTTGGGTCGTTTTTCGGGGAATTTGTGGCACCTGGAAGGTCCTGGAAGGTCCTGGAAGGTCCTGGAAGGGCCGTGTTATCCCGGGAATGAGGCCGGGATCCCGTCGGGGTTGGATTCGGCTCCGGAGGGATTTTTCCAGCTCCTGGATGAGGAACCTCCTCCCTTTGTCCATGGATTTCCTCCAGAACCGGAGCTCGGGAGCTTTGGAGGGGCTTTGGCCGGCAGGGATCGTCCTCGGAATGTTCCGGAGTGCGTTTGGGATCGATTCCGTGATGTCACCAGATCTCCCATGGATCTGCTCCAATGGGGACATTTTGGGGTTTTTGGGATCAATTCCGTGATGTCACCAGATCTTCCGTGGATCCACCTATCCCAGTGCTCCAACGGGGACATTCCAGAGCTTTTTTGGGATCAATTCCGTGATGTCACCAGATCTCCCATGGATCCTCTCTGATGTGGATGTTTTGGGGTTTTTTGGGATCAATTCCGTGATGTCACCAGATTCCCCATGGATCTTCTCTGATGAGGACATTCCAAAACTCATTTGGGATCAATTCCATGATGTCACCAGATCTCCCATGGATCCTCTCCAATGGGGACATTTTGGGTTTTTTTGGGATCAATTCCGTGATGTCACCAGATCTCCCATGGATCTGCTCCAATGGGGACATTTTGGGGTTTATTTGGGATCAATTCCATGATGTCACCAGATCTCCCATGGATCTGCTCCAATGGGGACATTCCAAAACTCATTTGGGATCAATTCCGTGATGTCACCAGATCTCCCGTGGATCTGCTCCAATGGGGACATTTTGGGGTTTATTTGGGATCATTTTGTGATGTCACCAGATCTCCCATGGATCCTCTCCAATGGGGACATTTTGGGCTTTATTTGGGATCAATTCCGTGATGTCACCAGATCTTCCATGGATCCTCTCCAATGGGGACATTTTGGGGTTAATTTGGGATCAATTCCGTGATGTCACCAGATCTCCCATGGATCTGCTCCAATGGGGACATTTTGGGGTTTATTTGGGATCATTTTGTGATGTCACCAGATCTCCCGTGGATCTGCTCCAATGGGGACATTTTGGGGTTTTTTGGGATCAATTCCATGATGTCACCAGATCTCCCATGGATCTGCTCCAATGGGGACATTTTGGGGTTTTTTGGGATCAATTCCGTGATGTCACCAGATCTCCCATGGATCTGCTCCAATGGGGACATTTTGGGGTTTTTTGGGATCAATTCCATGATGTCACCAGATCTCCCATGGATCTGCTCCAATGGGGACATTCCAAAACTCATTTGGGATCAATTCCATGATGTCACCAGATCTCCCATGGATCTGCTCCAATGGGGACATTTTGGGCTTTATTTGGGATCATTTTGTGATGTCACCAGATCTTCCATGGATCCTCTCCAATGGGGACATTTTGGGTTTTTTTGGGATCGTTCTATGATGTCACCAGATCTTCCATGGATCCTCTCCAATGGGGACATTTTGGGGTTTTTTGGGATCATTTTGTGATGTCACCAGATTCCCCATGGATCTTCTCTGATGAGGACATTCCAAAACTCATTTGGGATCATTTTGTGACGTCACCAGATCTCCCATGGATCTGCTCCAATGGGGACATTTTGGGGTTTATTTGGGATCATTTTGTGATGTCACCAGATCCCCCATGGATCTGCTCCAATGGGGACATTTTGGGGTTTTTTGGGATCATTTTGTGATGTCACCAGATCCCCCATGGATCTGCTCCAATGGGGACATTTTGGGGTTTTTGGGATCATTTTGTGATGTCACCAGATCCCCCATGGATCTGCTCCAATGAGGACATTTTGGGGTTTTTTGGGAATTTATTTGGGGCGGATCGGAGAGGGAGGAAATTCCATTTGCCCCATTTTTTGTGGAATTTCCGCCTTTTTCTCTGGGAATGTCGCGATTACCGACCCCGCGCGCCTTCGCCTGCCCAACGGTTGGGTTGGACCCCCCTGGGTGCTCCTCGGAGCTGGAAGAGCCAAATTTGGGGCCGTCGGATGGATCCGGGGCCGGCGGGGATGTGGGAACGGAATTCCGACTTTCCCGCGTTTCCGGAGGGATTTGGGGGACTCAAACGGCTCCGACGGCGCCGGGGACCGAAAACTCCGGATTTTCGGGCGTCTCGTGGTCGTGGGCGACCAGGGGAGGGTTGGGCTTGATCTTGGAGGTCTCTTCCAACCAAAACCATTCCGGGATTGTTCTTTGTCGACCTCAATTGTTCCCTGGCTGAAAATTTCCATCCTGGAATTCCTCGTGGCGCCGGTAACGACCCCGAATCCGCGCCGCCCGTGGCAGGAATCCCTGAGTTGGGTTGGGTTGGGTTGGGTTTGGATGGATTGAGTTGGGTTGGGTTGGTTTTGGTTGGTTTGGGTTCATTTTCGTTGAGTTGGGTTGGTTTTTGTTGAATGGAGTTGGGTTGGGTTGAGTTGAATTGGGTTGGGTTGAGTTGGTTTGGGTTCATTTTGTTTGGTTAGTTTTGGTTGAGTTGGGTTTGGTTGGGTTTGGTTGGGTTGGTTCTGGTTTGGTTTTTGTTCGTTTGAGTTGAGTTGGTTTAGGTTGAGTTGGGTTGAGTTGAGTTGGTTTGGGTTGGGTTTGTTTTGGTTGGGTTGGGTTGAGTTGAGTTGGGTTGGTTGGGTTGAGTTGGGTTTGTTTTCATTGAGTTGGGTTTGGTTGAGTCGGTTCTGGTTTGGTTTTTGTTCGGTTGAGTTGAGTTGGTTTGGGTTGGTTGGGTTGGGTTGGGTTGGTTGAATTGGGTTGAGTTGGGTTGATTGGTTGAATTGGGTTGGGTTGGTTGAGTTTGTTTTGGTTGGGTTGGGTTGGTTGGTTGAATTGGGTTGAGTTGGTTGGGTTGGTTGAGTTGGTTGAATTGGGTTGGTTGGGTTGGGTTGGTTGAGTTGGTTGGGTTGGTTGGGTTGGGTTGAATTGGGTTGGGTTGGTTGGGTTTGGTTGAGTTGGTTGAGTTGGGTTGAGTTGGAGGCCCCTCACCGGTGACCCCCCCGCCGCTCTGGGATTTTGGGAACGTTGGGGTTAAACTGGGATTTTGGGAATTTTGGGGTTAAACTCTGGGATTTTGGGAATGTTGGGGTTAAACTCTGGGATTTTGGGAATGTTGGGGTTAAACTCTGGGATTTTGGGAATGTTGGGGTTAAACTCTGGGATTTTGGGAATGTTGGGGTTAAAATCTGGGATTTTGGGAATGTTGGGGTTAAACTCTGGGATTTTGGGAATGTTGGGGTCAAACTCTGGGATTTTGGGAATGTTGGGGTTAAACTCTGGGATTTTGGGAATGTTGGGGTTAAACTCTGGGATTTTGGGAATGTTGGGGTTAAACTCTGGGATTTTGGGAATGTTGGGGTTAACTCTGGGATTTTGGGAATCTTGGGGTCAAACTCTGGGATTTTGGGAATCTTGGGGTCAAACTCTGGGATTTTGGGAATGTTTTTTCCAGATGAGCCCGACCCCGCCCTGTCCGGAGCCGTCCCGGCCGCGGCGCACCGGACACAGCTCGGGTGAGTTCCCAGTTCCTCCCAGTTCCCCTTGGGGGGATCCCAGTTCCTCCCAGTTCCCCTTGGGGGGATCCCAGTTCCTCCCAGTTCATCCTGGAGCCATCCCAGTTCCTCCCAGTTCATCCTGGAGCCATCCCAGTTCCTCCCAGTTCCTCCCAGTTCATCCTGGAGCCATCCCAGTTCCTCCCAGTTCCTCCTGGAGCCATCCCAGTTCCTCCCAGTTCCTCCCAGTTCATCCTGGAGCCATCCCAGTTCCTTTGGAGCCATCCCAGTTCCCCTTGGGGGGATCCCAGTTCCTCCCAGTTCATCCTGGAGCCATCCCAGTTCCTCCCAGTTCCCCTTGGGGTGATCCCAGTTCCTCCCAGTTCCTCCCAGTTCATCCTGGAGCCATCCCAGTTCCTCCCAGTTCCCCTTGGGGTGATCCCAGTTCCTCCCAGTTCCTCCCAGTTCATCCTGGAGCCATCCCAGTTCCTCCCAGTTCCCCTTGGGGGGATCCCAGTTCCTCCCAGTTCATCCTGGAGCCATCCCAGTTCCTTTGGAGCCATCCCAGTTCCCTTTGGATCCATCCCAGTTCCCTTTGGGGTGATCCCAGTTCCTCCCAGTTCTCCTTGGGGTGATCCCAGTTCCTCCCAGTTCCTCCCAGTTCATCCTGGAGCCATCCCAGTTCCTCCCAGTTCCTCCCAGTTCATCCTGGAGCCATCCCAGTTCCTCCCAGTTCCTCCCAGTTCATCCTGGAGCCATCCCAGTTCCTCCCAGGCCCTCCCAGTTCCCCTTGGGGTGATCCCAGTTCCTCCCAGTTCCTCCCAGTTCCTCCTGGAGCCATCCCAGTTCCTTTGGATCCATCCCAGTTCCCTTTGGGGTGATCCCAGTTCCTCCCAGTTCTCCTTGGGGTGATCCCAGTTCCTCCCAGTTCCTCCCAGTTCATCCTGGAGCCATCCCAGTTCCTCCCAGTTCCTCCCAGTTCCCCTTGGGGGGATCCCAGTTCCTCCCAGTTCAGCCTGGAGCCATCCCAGTTCCTCCCAGTTCTTCCCAGTTCCCCTTGGGGTGATCCCAGTTCCTCCCAGTTCCTCCCAGTTCCTCCCAGTTCCTCCCAGTTCATCTTGGAGCTATCCCAGTTCCTCCCAGTTCCCCTTGGGAGGATCCCAGTTCCTCCCAGTTCCTCCTGGAGCCATCCCAGTTCCCTTTGGATCCATCCCAGTTCCCCTGGTTGTATTTTCCCAAAATCCCATTTTTCACCCCAAAATCCCGTTTTTCACCCCAAAATCCCGTTTTTCACCCCAAAATCCCATTTTTTACCCCAAAATCCCGTTTTTCACCCCAAAATCCCGTTTTTCACCCCAAAATCCTTTTCCAACCCCTCAAACGAGGAGCGCCTGGAATTCCCGAGGCCCTCCCAAATTTTTGGCTGGGCGGGAAGGGATGGATTTCTTCCCTCCCAAATTTTTGGCCGGGATTTCTTCCCCTCCCAAATTTTTGGCCGGGATTTGTTCCCCTCCCAAATTTTCGGGAATCCTCCACGAATCTTTCACCTCCAATCCCAGAAACCACGGGCCTTTTCCCCAAAATCCCGTTTTTCACCCCAAAATCCCATTTTTCACCCCAAAATCCCGTTTTTCACCCCAAAATCCCATTTTTCACCCCAAAATCCCATTTTTCACCCCAAAATCCCGTTTTTCACCCCAAAATCCTTTTCCAACCCCTCAAACGAGGAGCGCCTGGAATTCCCGAGGCTCTCCCAAATTTTTGGCCGGGCGGGAAGGGATGGATTTGTTCCCCTCCCAAATTTTTGGCCGGGATTTGTTCCCCTCCCAAATTTAATTTTTGGGAATCCTCCACGAATCTTTCACCTCCGCTCCCAGGAAATACGGGCGTTTTCCCCAAAATCCCGTTTTTCACCCCAAAATCCCGTTTTTCACCCCAAAATCCCATTTTTCACCCCAAAATCCCGTTTTTCACCCCAAAATCCTTTTCCAACCCCTCGAACGAGGAGCAGCTGGAATTCCCGAGGCTCTCCCAAATTTTTGGCCGGGCGGGAAGGGATGGATTTGTTCCCCTCCCAAATTTAATTTTTGGGAATCCTCCACAAATGTTTCACCTCCGCTCCCAGGAACCACGGGCGTTTTCCCCAAAATCCCGTTTTTCACCCCAAAATCCCGTTTTTCACCCCAAAATCCCGTTTTTCACCCCAAAATCCCGTTTTTCACCCCAAAATCCCGTTTTTCACCCCAAAATCCCATTTTTCACCCCAAAATCCCGTTTTTCACCCCAAAATCCCATTTTTCACCCCAAAATCCCGTTTTTCACCCCAAAATCCCGTTTTTCACCCCAAAATCCTTTTCCAACCCCTCGAACGAGGAGCGGCTGGAATTCCCGAGGCTCTCCCAAATTTTTGGCCGGGATTTGTTCCTCTCCCAAATTTTTGGGAATCCTCCAATTTTGGGAATCTTTCACCTCCGCTCCCAGAAACCACGGGCGTTTTCCCCAAAATCCCGTTTTTCACCCCAAAATCCCGTTTTTCACCCCAAAATCCCGTTTTTCTCCCCAAAGTCCTGTTTTTCACCCCAAAATCCCGTTTTTCACCCCAAAATCCCGTTTTTCACCCCAAAATCCCGATTTTCACCCCAAAATCCCATTTTTCACCCCAAAATCCTGTTTTTCACCCCAAAATCCCGTTTTTCACCCCAAAATCCCCTCGAACGAGGAGTGCCTGGAATTCCCGGGGCTCTCCCAAATTTTTGGCCGGGCAGGAAGGGATGGATTTCTTCCCTCCCAACGCCGCCGTTTCCCAAAATCGCCGTTTTTCACCCCAAAATCCCATTTTTTACCCCAAAATCCCTTTCCAACCCCTCGAACGAGGAGCGGCTGGAATTCCCGAGGCCCTCCCAAATTTTTGGCCGGGCAGGAAGGGATGGATTTGTTCCCCTCCCAATGCCGACGTTTCCCAAAATCGCCATTTTTCACCCCAAAATCCCGTTTTTCACCCCAAAATCCCGTTTTTCACCCCAAAATCCCGTTTTTCACCCCAAAATCCCGTTTTTCACCCCAAAATCCCGTTTTTCACCCCAAAATCCCGTTTTTCACCCCAAAATCCCTTTCCAACCCCTCAAACGAGGAGCGCCTGGAATTCCCGAGGCTCTCCCAAATTTTTGGCCGGGATTTGTTCCCCTCCCAAATTTAATTTTCGGGAATCCTCCACGAATCTTTCACCTCTGCTCCCAGGAAATATGGTCATTTTCCCCAAAATCCCGTTTTTCACCCCAAAATCCCCTTTTTCACCCCAAAATCCCGTTTTTCACCCCAAAATCCTTTTCCAACCCCTCAAACCAGGAGCGCCTGGAATTCCCGAGGCTCTTCCAAATTTTTGGCCGGGATTTGTTCCCCTCCCAAATTTTTGGCCGGGATTTGTTCCTCTCCCAAATTTTTGGCCGGGCGGGAAGGGATGGATTTCTTCCCTCCCAACGCCGTTATTTTCCCAAAATCGCCGTTTTTCACCCCAAACTTTCCTTGCAGCGCGGCGGCCGAAGCGCCGCCGCCGTTCCCGCTGTTCCGGCCATTGACCGCGGCCGCGGCGTGGCCGCCCGAGGGACCGTCCGAAAGCACTTTAGACTCGGCGCGGCCGGACGCGGCGCCGCCGGACAGCGACCGCGCCGAACCGGCGCCGGGATCGCCTGAGGATCGGCATGGTGAGACGGAACCGAAGCCCGGCGCCGAACCGCGCCACCGCGGCGTCCAGCGGCTGGAGTGGATCTCCAGGAGCCCCAGCCCGTCCTTCCACGACCCAACGCCGGACAATGCGGCCGTTTCGGCGTTCCGCGCTCCGCCCGGCCGGGACGCGGCGCCGGCGTCGCGCCGAGCCAAAGCCAAACCCTCGGAGAGCCGCCGGCGCCGCGCCGAGCCGGATGCGGCCCCGTGGGCGCCGCCGCAGCCGGAGGCGGTGGGGACGCAGACGTGGACGGTGAACGCCGAGGCCTCGGTGGAGCCGCGTTGCCGGGACGACGCGCCGGAGCCGGAGGACGCGCCGAGCGTCTTCACCTGCATCGAGTGCAGCATTTATTTCCGGCGCCGGGAGCACCTGGTGGAGCACACGCTGCAGCACAACCGCGGCGCCGCGCGCGGCACCGACGCGCCCCACGGCCAACTCCGCTGCGCCGAGTGCGGCTGGACCTTCGGCGAGCCGGCGGCGCTGGAGCGGCACCGGCGGCTGCACCAGGAGTCGCGGGAGAGGATCATGGAGGAGATCCGGAAGCTGAACGGGTTGCCGGACGGGTTGCCGGACGGGTTGCCGGACGGGTTGCCGGACGGGTTGCCGGACGGGTTGCCGGACGAGGGCCGCGAGGCGCGGCTCCAGTGCCCCAAGTGCGTCTTCGGCACCAACTCCTCCAAAACCTTCGTGCAACACGCCAAGATGCACGTCCAGGAGCGCAAGGAGCACGCCGGGAGGAGCGCCGGCGTTTTCGGCGAGCGTCGCGACGCCGCCGCGATCTACAAACCCTTCGCGGCCGAAACGCCGCCGGTGACGCCGCCCGGCAAAGCGCCGAGCGCCGCCTGCGCCCTCTGCGGCTTCCCGGCGCCCGACCGGCGCGTCCTCAAGGAGCACCTGAGCTTCGCCCACTCCCACCTCTCCTGGCGGCGCGACGGCTTCGAGGACGACGCCGACCAGCCCGGCACCAGCCGCGACTCCTACGGTTGTTTCGGCGACGCCGACGCGTTCGGCAAAGCCGAGAAGGGATTTTCGGAGCGGCTCTTCTCGCCGACGCCGTGCCGGGAGGATCCGGCGCTCTACGAGTCCACCACGACCGTCTTTGGGTCGGACAAGACGGAACCGCACGGGTTCCACCACGCCAGGAAGGCGCCGCCGCACCAAAATTCGGCGTTGGGCGGTTTCTCCTCGCCCAAACCCTTCCCACAGCCACCACGGAGAAGATCCACCACCCAACACCCCGATGGTGACGGTGGCACCGAGGACGAGCCGGAACCGCGGCACCGCCACGCCGCCGCCGTGCCGCGCGCCGCCATGGAGCTGAAGAGGAGTTTCGGCGCCGTTTTGAGGGACGTGGACCCGGCGGTGGCCTCGGAGGAGCAGCGGCGGCAGCTGAGGACGGCGGTGCCGGTGGTGGTGCTGGAGGAGCTGCGCGGTCGCCGCGGCGGCGCCGGCAAAAAACCGCGGGGAAAAGCGCTGAAGAGAAAACCGGCATCGGCATCGGTGGTGGCATCGGCGTTCCTGCCGGAGGAACCGCTGCCGTTGGACGTTCTCCTGCTGGAGGCACCTCTGGAAGCTCCTCTGGAGCTGGAGGAGCTTCTGGGCTCCTCCATGCTGAGGAACGAGGAGAGGAAATGTCCCTATTGCCCCGACCGGTTCCACAACGGCATCGGTTTGGCCAACCACGTCCGCGGCCACCTCAACCGCGTCGGCGTCAGCTACAACGTGCGGCACTTCATCTCCGCCGAGGAGGTCCAGGCCATCGAGCAGAAGTTCTCCTTCCAGAAGAAGAAGAAAAAAGGTAGTTGGTGCAGAATTGCCGGGGACGGCGCGGTGATGGTGAGGTCTTCTGCTGCCGTGGGGCTTGGTGGTCACCATGGCTGCAAGCTCACGTGGACATCTGACCATGGTCATCATGGGTACCAACCCACCTGGACATCTGACCAAGGTCTTGGTGATCATCATGGCTACTGACCCACCTGGCTGGTCTTGGTGGTCACCATGGCTACCAACCCTCCTGGACATCTGACCCAGGTCTTGGTGGTCACCATGGCTACCAACCCACCTGGACATCTGACCAAGGTCTTGGTGGTCACCATGGCTACCAACCCACCTGGCTGGTCTTGGTGGTCATCATGGCCTCCAACCCACCTGGACATCTGACCAAGGTCTTGGTGGTCATCATGGCTGCCAACCCACCTGGTTGGTCTTGGTGGTCCTGGTGGCTACCAACCCACCTGGACATCTGACCAAGGTCTTGGTGGTCATCAACCATGGGTCTTGGTGGTCATCATGGCTACCAACCCACCTGGACATCTGACCACAGATCTTGGTGGTCACCATGGCTACCAACCCACCTGGTTGGTCTTGGTGGTCATCATGGCTACTGACCCACCTGGACATCTGATCAAGGTCTTGGTGGTCATCATGGCTACCAACCCACCTGGACATCTGACCCAGGTCTTGGTGGTCATCACGGCTGCCAACCCACCTGGTTGGTCTTGGTGGTCATCATGGCTGCCAACCTACCTGGACATCTGACCAAGGTCTTGGTGGTCATCATGGCTACCAACCCACCTGGCTGGTCTTGGTGGTCATCATGGCTACAGATCCACCTGGACATCTGACCAAGGTCCTGGTGGTCACCATGGCTACCAACCCACCTGGACATCTGACCAGAGATGGATTTTGGGTTTTTTTGGGTTTTTTGGGTGGAGTTTTTTGGATTCTTGTTGGTTTTTGATGGTCCTGGTTGGGTTTTTTTGGGTTTTTGGTGTCCCTGGTTGGGTTTTTTTGGGTTTTTGATGTTCCTGGTTGGGTTTTTTTGAGTTTTTGATGGTCCTGGTTGGTTTTTTTTGGGTTTTTTATGTTCCTGGTTGAGTTTTTTTGGGTTTTTGGTGTTCCTGGTTGAGTTTTTTTGGGTTTTTGGTGGTCCTGGTTGGTTTTTTTTGCGTTTTTGGTGTTCCTGGTTGAGTTTTTTTTGGTTTTTGGTGTTCCTGGTTGGGTTTTTGGTGTTCCTGGTTGGGTTTTTTGGGTTTTTGGTGGCCCTGGTTAAGTTTTTTTTGGTTTTTGGTGTTCCTGGTTGAGTTTTTTTGGGTTTTTGGTGGTCCTGGTTGGGTTTTTGGTGTTCCTGGTTGGGTTTTTTGGTTTTTGGTGGTCCTGGTTGAGTTTTTTTGGGTTTTTAGGGCTCCTGGTTGGGTTTTTGGTGTTCCTGGTTGGGTTTTTTTGGCTTTTTGGTGGTCCTGGTTGGGTTTTTGGTGTTCCTGGTTGGGTTTTTGGTGGTCCTGGTTGGGTTTTTTTGGCTTTTTGGTGTTCCTGGTCCCACCACTGACCACATGTCCCCGTTTGCAGTGGCCAACTTTGACCTGGGCACATTCAACCTGATCCTGGTGGTTTTTTGGTGGTTTTGGGTGGAGTTTTTTGGATTCTTCTTGGTTTCTGGTGGTCCTGGTTGAGTTTTTTTGGGTTTTTGGTGGCCCTGGTTGGGTTTTTTTGCGTTTTTGGTGTTCCTGGATGGGTTTTTTTGGGTTTTTGGTGGTCCTGGATGGGTTTTTTTGGGTTTTTTATGTTCCTGGTTGAGTTTTTGGGTTTTTGGTGTTCCTGGTTGAGTTTTTTTTGGTTTTTGGTGTTCCTGGATGGGTTTTTTTTGGTTTTTGGTGTTCCTGGATGGGTTTTTTTGGGTTTTTGGTGTTCCTGGTTGAGGTTTTTTGCGTTTTTGATGGTCATGGTTGGGTTTTTTTGGGTTTTTGGTGTTCCTGGTTGGGTTTTTTGGGTTTTTGGTGTTCCTGGTTGAGTTTTTTTGGGTTTTTGGTGGTCCTGGTTGGGTTTTTTGGGTTTTTGGAGGTCCTGGTTGAGTTTTTTTGGGTTTTTGGTGTTCCTGGTTGAGTTTTTTTGGGTTTTTGGTGGTCCTGGTTGGGTTTTTTGGGTTTTTGGTGGTCCTGGTTGGGTTTTTTGGGTTTTTGGTGTTCCTGGTTGGGTTTTTTTGGGTTTTTGATGGTCCTGGTTGAGTTTTTTTGGGTTTTTGATGGTCCTGGTTGAGTTTTTTTGGGTTTTTGGTGTTCCTGGTTGAGTTTTTTTGGGTTTTTGGTGTTCCTGGTTGGGTTTTTGGTGGTCCTGGATGGGTTTTTTTGGGTTTTTGGTGTTCCTCGTTGGGTTTTTGGTGTTCCTGGTTGGGTTTTTTGGTTTTTTTGTGTTCCTGGTTGAGTTTTTTTAGGTTTTTGATGTTCCTGGTTGGGTTTTTTTTGGCTTTTTGGTGGTCCTGGTCCCACCACTGACCACGTGTCCCCGTTTGCAGTGGCCAACTTCGACCCGGGCACGTTCAGCCTGATCTTGGTGGTTTTTTGGGTGGAGTTTTTTGGATCCTTGTTGGTTTTTGGTGGTCCTGGTTGAGTTTTTTTGGGTTTTTGGTGTTCCTGGTTGAGTTTTTTTGGGTTTTTGGTGTTCCTGGTTGGGTTTTTTTGGGTTTTTGGTGTTCCTGGATGGGTTTTTTGGGTTTTTGGTGTTCCTGGTTGGGTTTTTGGTGGTCCTGGTTGGGTTTTTTTGGGTTTTTGGTGGTCCTGGTTGAGTTTTTTTGGGTTTTTGGTGGTCCTGGTTGAGTTTTTTTGCATTTTTGATGGTCCTGGTTGGGTTTTTTTGGGTTTTTGATGGTCCCGGTTGGGTTTTTTATGTTCCTGGTTGAGTTTTTTTGGGTTTTTTGTGTTCCTGGTTGGGATTTTTTGGGTTCTTAAAGGTCCTGGTTGAGTTTTTTTGGGTTTTGGTGTTCCTGGTTGAGTTTTTTTGCGTTTTTGGTGTTCCTCGTTGGGTTTTTGGTGTTCCTGGTTGAGTTTTTTTGCGTTTTTGGTGTTCCCGGTTGGGATTTTTTGGGTTTTTGTTGTTCCTGGTTGGGTTTTTTTGGCTTTTTGGTGGTCCTGGTCCCACCACTGACCACGTGTCTGTGTTTGCAGTGGCCAACTTCGACCCGGGCACGTTCAGCCTGATGCGCTGCGAGTTCTGCGGCGCCGGTTTCGACACGCGGGCGGGGCTGTCCAGCCACGCCCGCGCCCACCTGCGCGATTTCGGCATCACCAACTGGGAGCTCACCGTGTCCCCCATCCACATCCTCAAGGAGCTCCTGGCCACCGCCCCCGAGCACCCGGCGCTGCTTCGGGCCATGGGGGCCTCTCCCGGCCGCGACCTCCACCGGGACCTCCACCGGGACCTCCACCCGGATCTCCAACGGGACCTCCACCCGGATCTCCAACGGGATTTCCATCCGGATCTCCACCCGGATCTTCACCGGGATCTCCACCCCGATCACCGGGATCTCCACCAGGATCTTCACCAGGATCTCCACCAGGATCTCCACCGGGATCTCCACCCGGATCTCCATCCGGATTTCCACCCCGATCACCGGGATCTCCATCAGGATCTCCACCAGGATCTCCACCAGGATCTCCACCAGGATCTCCACCAGGATCTCCACCAGGATCTCCACCAGGATCTCCACCAGGATCTCCACCAGGATCTCCACCAGGACCTCCAGTGGGATCTCCACCGGGACCTGCCGAAACCGGCGCCGTTCCCGCCGCCGTGGGGGGACGGAGCTCTGCAGAACTACAGGGACGGTGAGAGACCCAAAAAACGGGAAAATCGGCAATTCTGGGCGGGAATTCCGTCTTTTTGGGGTTTTTGGGGTTTGGGGTCGGTTCTTGGATTTGGATTTTGGGGATTTTTTGGGATAAATTTGGTGGTTTTGGGATTCATTTGGCATTTTAGAACAGGTTTTGGTGTTGGATTTAAGGGATTTTTTGGGATCCTTTTGGGATTTTGGGGTTTTTGGATCCATTTGGGGTTTTGGGATGAGTTTTTGACGTTGGATTTTGGGGATTTTTTGGGATAAATTTGGTGGTTTTGGGGTTCATTTGGGATTTTAGAGCAGGTTTTGGTGTCGGATTTTGGGGATTTTTTGGGATCCATTTGGGATTTTGGCTTTTTGGGATCCATTTGGGGTTTTGGGGTTTTTGGGATTCATTTGGGGTTTGGGATGAGTTTTTGACGTTGGATTTTTGGGGATAAATTTGGTGTTTTTGGGATTCATTTGGCATTTTAGAACAGGTTTTGGTGTCGGATTTTGGGGATTTTTTTGGGATCCATTTGGGGTTTTTGGGATCCATTTGTGATTTTGGGGATTTTTTGGGATCTATTTGGGATTTTGGGGTTTGGGGTCGGTTCTTGGATTTGGATTTTGGGGATTTTTTGGGATAAATTTGGGGGTTTTGGGATTCATTTGGCATTTTAGAACAGGTTTTGGTGTTGAATTTCGGGGATTTTTTGGGATCCATTTGGGATAAATTTGGGGTTTTTGGGATCAGTTTTTGATGTTGGATTTTGGGGATTTTTTGGGATCCGTTTGGGGTTTGGGATGAGTTTTTGGTGTTGGATTTTGGGGATTTTTTGGGATAAATTTGGTGGTTTTGGGGTTCATTTGGGATTTTAGAGCAGGTTTTGGTGTCGGATTTTGGGGATTTTTTGGGATCCATTTGGGATTTTGGCTTTTTGGGATCCATTTGGGGTTTTGGGGTTTTTGGGATTCATTTGGGGTTTGGGATGAGTTTTTGACGTTGGATTTTTGGGGATAAATTTGGTGTTTTTGGGATTCATTTGGCATTTTAGAACAGGTTTTGGTGTCGGATTTTGGGGATTTTTTTGGGATCCATTTGGGGTTTTTGGGATCCATTTGTGATTTTGGGGATTTTTTGGGATCTATTTGGGATTTTGGGGTTGTGGGGTCAGTTCTCGGATTTGGATTTTGGGGTTTTTTTGGGATAAATTTGGTGGTTTTAGGATTCATTTGGCATTTTAGAACAATTTTTGATGTCGGATTTTGGGGATTTTTTGGGATCCATTTGGGGTTTGGGATGAGTTTTGGACGTCGGATTTTGGGGATTTTTTGGGATAAATTTGGTGGGTTTGGGGTTTTTGGAATAAATTTGAGGTTTGGGTTTTGGGATCAGTTTTTGGTGTCGGATTTTGGGGATTTTTTTGGATAAATTTGGGAGTTTTGGGGTTTTTGGGATTGTTTTGGGGTTTGGGTTTTGTGATGGGTTTTTGGTGTCGGATTTTGGAGATTTTTTTGGATAAATTTGGGAGTTTTGGGGTTTTTGGGGTTTGGGTTTTGTGATGGGTTTTTGGTGTTGGATTTTGGGGATTTTTTGGGATAAATTTGGGAGTTTTGGGATCCATTTGGGATTTGGGATGAGTTTTGACGTTGGATTTTGGGGATTTTTTGGGGTAAATTTGGTGGTTTTGGGGTTTTTGGCATCCACTTGGGGTTTGGATTTTGGGGTTGGTTCTCAGAATTGGATTTTGGGGATTTTTTTTGGGATAAATTTGGTTGTTTTGGGAATTTGGGGATTGATGTGGGGTTTGGGTTTTGTGATGGGTTTTTGGTGTTGGATTTTGGGGATTTTTTGGGATAAATTTGGGAGTTTTGGGGTTTTTGGGATCCGTTTGGGGTTTGGGATGAGTTTTTGGTGTCGGATTTTGGGGATTTTTTGGGATAAATTTGGGAGTTTTGGGGTTTTTGGGATTGATTTGGGGTTTGGGTTTTTGGTGTCGGATTTTGGGGATTTTTTGGGATAAATTTGGGAGTTTTGGGCTCCATTTGGGATTTGGGAGCTGAAGGAGGAGCCCCTCTGGATCCGTGCTTTGGGATTTTGGGGATTTGCTGTTGGAAATCCAGGAGATTTTGGGGCCAAATCCACAAAATTCGGGATATTTGAATCCCCAAATCAACAAAATCCAGGATATTTCCAATTCCCAAACCCAAATCCCCCTTTGCCCCCAAATTCCCTTTTCTTTCCCTCAAAATATCCCAAATTCCTTTTTTTCCTCGAAAAAAAAACTCCAACTGCCTCCAAAAATCCCCAGAATTCCCCTTTTCCCCCCAAAATCCCCAAATTTCCCCAATTTCCCCCCACATTTTCATCAATTTCCCTTCAAAATCCCCCAACTTCTCCCAAATTTCCCCTTAAATTCCCAAATTTTCCCAAATTTCCCTTTTTTACCCACCAAATTCCCCCCAAATCTCCCCTCAAAAGTCGAGAATTTTCTAAAATTTCCCCCCAAAATCCCCAAATTTTCCCAAATTTCCCCTTTCCCCCCAAATTCCCCCAAATTCCCCCTGTAAATCCCCGAATTCCCCCAAATTTCCACTTGAAATTCTCGAATTTCCTCAAATTTCCCTTTTTTTCCTCTCCAAAATCCCCCAAAATCCCCCGAATTTCCCCAAATCTCCCCAAATTTCCACTTGAAATTCCCGAATTTCCTCAAATTTCCTTTTTTTCCCCTCCAAAATCCCCCAAATCTCCCCAAAATCCCCCAAATTTCCCCTGTAAATTCCCGAATTTCCCCAAATTTCCCCTTTTTCCCCCCAAATCTCCCCAAATCTCCCCAAATTTCCCTTTTCCCCCCCCAAATTCCCCCCAAATTTCCACTTGAAATTCTCGAATTTCCTTTTTTTCCCTCCAAAATCCCCCAAATCTCCCCAAATTTCCCCAAAATCCCCAAATTCCCCCAAATCTCCCCAAATCTCCCCCGCGCTCGAACCCCCCGAATCCCCCGCCGCTCTCCCCGCTCGGCGCTCGGCTGCTCTCCCCTGTCCCGCTCGATCCGCGGCGCTCTCGGCGCTCGGCGCGCTGGCCTGGCGGGCGCCCCGCGTGCGCCGTTTCCAAGATGGCGGCCTCCACCTCGGCCTCGGCCGCCGCTTCTCCGCCGCCCAAAGTCACCAAAGCGGCGGCGGCTCCGCGGCCCCGCGACCGCGACCGCGGCGGGGACGGCGACCCCGAGCCCCCGGCCGCGCCCGAGCCGGGTGAGCGCCCCTTTTCCCCCGCGCCGGCCCCGCCCCGCCGCGCCCGGGCCCACCCGCGCCCACCCCCCCCCACCCCACCCTCACCGGGCCCGTCTCCCCTCACGGATCCGCTCCCGCTCCCGCCGCGCCGCTGCACCGGGGAGGGCACCCGGGGGGGCTCCGGGAGGCCGCGGCCAGGGAGACGCCGCCCTCCTTTGTCCCGGTCCCGGCCCCGCTTTGTCCCCGCGGGACCCCCGGGATGCGCCCCGGGACCGGCCGCGGGCTCCGGGTGGGAACGGCGGAGCGGGAACGGCGGGCCGGGGCTGCTCGGGGCTGCTCGGGGCTGCTCGGGGGCCGGGAAGTGCTCGGTTCGGAGAGCCCGGTACGGTTCGGAGAGCCCGGTCCGGTTCGGAGAGCCCGGTCCGGTTCTGATTGTCCCGGTCCGGTTCTCATTGCCCAGTCCGGTTCTCATTGTCCCGGTCCGGTTCTGATTATCCCGGTCCGGTTCTCATTGTCCCGGTCCGGTTCTGATTGTCCCGGTCCGGTTCTCATTGTCCGGTCCGGTTCTCATTGTCCCGGTCCGGTTCTCATTGTCCCGGTCCGGTCCGGTTTGGGTCGGGGGTCCCGGCCCGGGGAGGCCAAACCGGTCCTGAGAGCGCCGGGATGTCCCCAGAGATGTCACCAAAGTGTCCCCAGTTCTGTCACTGGGATGTCCCCAGTTCTGTCACCAAAGTGTCCCCAGTTCTGTCACTGGGGTGTCCCCAGTTCTGTCACTGGGGTGTCCCCAGTTCTGTCACTGGGGTGTCCCCAGTTCTGTCACTGGGGTGTCCCCAGTTCTGTCACTGGGGTGTCCCCAGTTCTGTCACCAAAGTGTCCCCAGTTCTGTCACCAAAGTGTCCCCAGTTCTGTCACTGGGGTGTCCCCAGTTCTGTCACTGGGATGTCCCCAGTTCTGTCACCAAAGTGTCCCCAGTTCTGTCACCAAAGTGTCCCCAGTTCTGTCACTGGGATGTCCCCAGTTCTGTCACTGGGGTGTCCCCAGTTCTGTCACCAAAGTGTCCCCAGTTCTGTCACCAAAGTGTCCCCAGTTCTGTCACTGGGATGTCCCCAGTTCTGTCACTGGGGTGTCCCCAGTTCTGTCACTGGGGTGTCCCCAGTTCTGTCACCAAAGTGTCCCCAGTTCTGTCACTGGGATGTCCCCAGTTCTGTCACTGGGGTGTCCCCAGTTCTGTCACTGGGGTGTCCCCAGTTCTGTCACCAAAGTGTCCCCAGTTCTGTCACTGGGGTGTCCCCAGTTCTGTCACTGGGGTGTCCCCAGTTCTGTCACCAAAGTGTCCCCAGTTCTGTCACTGGGGTGTCCCCAGTTCTGTCACTGGGATGTCCCCAGTTCTGTCACCAAAGTGTCCCCAGTTCTGTCACTGGGGTGTCCCCAGTTCTGTCACTGGGATGTCCCCAAAGATGTCACCAAAGTGTCCCCAGTTCTGTCACCAAAGTGTCCCCAGTTCTGTCACTGGGGTGTCCCCAGTTCTGTCACTGGGGTGTCCCCAGTTCTGTCACCAAAGTGTCCCCAGTTCTGTCACTGGGGTGTCCCCAGTTCTGTCACCAAAGTGTCCCCAGTTCTGTCACCAAAGTGTCCCCAGTTCTGTCACTGGGATGTCCCCAGTTCTGTCACTGGGGTGTCCCCAGTTCTGTCACTGGGGTGTCCCCAGTTCTGTCACTGGGATGTCCCCAGTTCTGTCACCAAAGTGTCCCCAGTTCTGTCACTGGGATGTCCCCAGTTCTGTCACCAAAGTGTCCCCAGTTCTGTCACTGGGGTGTCCCCAGTTCTGTCACTGGGGTGTCCCCAGTTCTGTCACTGGGATGTCCCCAGTTCTGTCACTGGGATGTCCCCAGTTCTGTCACCAAAGTGTCCCCAGTTCTGTCACTGGGGTGTCCCCAGTTCTGTCACCAAAGTGTCCCCAGTTCTGTCACCAAAGTGTCCCCAGTTCTGTCACTGGGGTGTCCCCAGTTCTGTCACTGGGATGTCCCCAGTTCTGTCACCAAAGTGTCCCCAGTTCTGTCACTGGGATGTCCCCAGTTCTGTCACTGGGATGTCCCCAAAGGTGTCACCAAAGTGTCCCCAGTTCTGTCACTGGGGTGTCCCCAAAGGTGTCACCAAAGTGTCCCCAGTTCTGTCACCAAAGTGTCCCCAGTTCTGTCACTGGGATGTCCCCAGTTCTGTCACTGGGGTGTCCCCAGTTCTGTCACCAAAGTGTCCCCAGTTCTGTCACTGGGGTGTCCCCAGTTCTGTCACCAAAGTGTCCCCAGTTCTGTCACTGGGATGTCCCCAGTTCTGTCACTGGGATGTCCCCAGTTCTGTCACCAAAGTGTCCCCAGTTCTGTCACTGGGATGTCCCCAGTTCTGTCCCCAAAGTGTCCCCAGTTCTGTCACCAAAGTGTCCCCAGTTCTGTCACTGGGGTGTCCCCAGTTCTGTCACTGGGATGTCCCCAGTTCTGTCACTGGGATGTCCCCAGAGATGTCACCAAAGTGTCCCCAGTTCTGTCACCAAAGTGTCCCCAGTTCTGTCACCAAAGTGTCCCCAGTTCTGTCACTGGGGTGTCCCCAGTTCTGTCACCAAAGTGTCCCCAGTTCTGTCACTGGGATGTCCCCAGTTCTGTCACTGGGATGTCCCCAGTTCTGTCACCAAAGTGTCCCCAGTTCTGTGACCAAAGTGTCCCCAGTTCTGTCACCAAAGTGTCCCCAGTTCTGTCACTGGGGTGTCCCCAGTTCTGTCACCAAAGTGTCCCCAGTTCTGTCACTGGGGTGTCCCCAGTTCTGTCACCAAAGTGTCCCCAGTTCTGTCACTGGGGTGTCCCCAGTTCTGTCACCAAAGTGTCCCCAGTTCTGTCACCAAAGTGTCCCCAGTTCTGTCACCAAAGTGTCCCCAGTTCTGTCACTGGGATGTCCCCAGTTCTGTCACTGGGGTGTCCCCAGTTCTGTCACTGGGGTGTCCCCAGTTCTGTCACCAAAGTGTCCCCAGTTCTGTCACTGGGATGTCCCCAGTTCTGTCACTGGGGTGTCCCCAGTTCTGTCACCAAAGTGTCCCCAGTTCTGTCACTGGGGTGTCCCCAGTTCTGTCACTGGGATGTCCCCAGTTCTGTCACTGGGGTGTCCCCAGTTCTGTCACCAAAGTGTCCCCAGTTCTGTCACTGGGATGTCCCCAGTTCTGTCACTGGGATGTCCCCAGTTCTGTCACCAAAGTGTCCCCAGTTCTGTCACCAAAGTGTCCCCAGTTCTGTCACTGGGGTGTCCCCAGTTCTGTCACCAAAGTGTCCCCAGTTCTGTCACTGGGGTGTCCCCAGTTCTGTCACTGGGGTGTCCCCAGTTCTGTCACCAAAGTGTCCCCAGTTCTGTCACCAAAGTGTCCCCAGTTCTGTCACTGGGATGTCCCCAGTTCTGTCACTGGGGTGTCCCCAGTTCTGTCACCAAAGTGTCCCCAGTTCTGTCACTGGGATGTCCCCAGTTCTGTCACTGGGATGTCCCCAGTTCTGTCACCAAAGTGTCCCCAGTTCTGTCACCAAAGTGTCCCCAGTTCTGTCACCAAAGTGTCCCCAGTTCTGTCACTGGGGTGTCCCCAGTTCTGTCACCAAAGTATCCCCAGTTCTGTCACTGGGGTGTCCCCAGTTCTGTCACCAAAGTGTCCCCAGTTCTGTCACCAAAGTGTCCCCAGTTCTGTCACTGGGGTGTCCCCAGTTCTGTCACCAAAGTGTCCCCAGTTCTGTCACCAAAGTGTCCCCAGTTCTGTCACTGGGGTGTCCCCAGTTCTGTCACTGGGATGTCCCCAGTTCTGTCACTGGGGTGTCCCCAGTTCTGTCACTGGGATGTCCCCAGTTCTGTCACCAAAGTGTCCCCAGTTCTGTCACCAAAGTGTCCCCAGTTCTGTCACTGGGATGTCCCCAGTTCTGTCACCAAAGTGTCCCCAGTTCTGTCACTGGGGTGTCCCCAGTTCTGTCACTGGGATGTCCCCAGTTCTGTCACCAAAGTGTCCCCAGTTCTGTCACTGGGGTGTCCCCAGTTCTGTCACCAAAGTGTCCCCAGTTCTGTCACTGGGATGTCCCCAGTTCTGTCACTGGGGTGTCCCCAGTTCTGTCACTGGGATGTCCCCAGTTCTGTCACTGGGATGTCCCCAGTTCTGTCACTGGGATGTCCCCAGTTCTGTCACTGGGGTGTCCCCAGTTCTGTCACTGGGATGTCCCCAGTTCTGTCACTGGGATGTCCCCAGTTCTGTCACCAAAGTGTCCCCAGTTCTGTCACTGGGGTGTCCCCAGTTCTGTCACTGGGGTGTCCCCAGTTCTGTCACCAAAGTGTCCCCAGTTCTGTCACTGGGATGTCCCCAGTTCTGTCACTGGGGTGTCCCCAGTTCTGTCACCAAAGTGTCCCCAGTTCTGTCACTGGGGTGTCCCCAGTTCTGTCACTGGGATGTCCCCAGTTCTGTCACCAAAGTGTCCCCAGTTCTGTCACTGGGGTGTCCCCAGTTCTGTCACTGGGATGTCCCCAGTTCTGTCACTGGGGTGTCCCCAGTTCTGTCACCAAAGTGTCCCCAGTTCTGTCACTGGGGTGTCCCCAGTTCTGTCACTGGGGTGTCCCCAGTTCTGTCACCAAAGTGTCCCCAGTTCTGTCACTGGGGTGTCCCCAGTTCTGTCACCAAAGTGTCCCCAGCCCTGTCCCCACCCCTGTGCTGTCCCCTGCCGGGATTTGTCACCTCTGTGTCCCCACCCCTTAGGGACCTGTCCCCACTCCCTGCTGGGAGATGCCACCACCCTGTCCCCTCCCCTTTAGGGACCTGTCACCTGTCCCCTCCCCTTTAGGGACCTGTCACTTGTCCCCTCCCCTTTAGGGACCTGCCACCACCCTGTGCTGTCCCCTGCTGGCATTTGTCACCTCTCCTGTCCCCTCCCCTTTAGGGACCTGCCACCACCCTGTGCTGTCCCCTGCTGGCATTTGTCACCTCTCCTTTTGTCACTGTCCCCTCCCTGCTGGCATTTGTCACCTCTCTGTGTCCCCTCCCCTTTGGGGACCTGTCCCCTCCCCTGTCCCTTGTCCCTTCCAGGACCTGTCACCGTTCCTGGTGGCACCTCCGATGTCACCTGCCGGGACCTGCCTCTGTCCCTGTCCCCAAATGCCACCTGGAACCCCCAAAATTCCCTTTGGAACACCCCAAATCCCACCTGGATCACCCGAAATCCCACCTGGATCACCCCAAATCCCACCTGGAACCCCCAAATCCCACCTGGATCACCCGAAATCCCACCTGGATCACCCCAAATCCCACCGGGAACCCCCAAAATCCCACCTGGATCACCCCAAATCCTGTCTGGAACCCCCAAATTGTCATCTGGACCATCCCAAATCCCACCTGGAACCCCCGAAATCCCCTCTGGAACCCCCAAATCCCACCTGGATCACCCCAAATCCCACCTGGAACTTCCAAATCCCACCTGGAACATCCCAAATCCCACCTGGAACCCCCAAAATCCCCTCTGGAACACCCCAAATCTCACCTGGAACCCCCAAATCCCTCTGGAACACCCCAAATCCTGTCTGGAACTCCCCAAATCTTCTCTCAAACATCCCAAATCCCTCTGGAACTCCCCGAATCTCCTCTGGAACCTCCCAAATCCCACCTGGATCACCCCAAATCCCTCCTGGATCCCCCCAAATCCCCCAAATCCCTAATTCCCAATTTCTCCCCGCAGTTCTGGCTCCCGACGAGGACGATTTGGTGGCCATGGAAGTGACGTCCCCTCCTCCCATTCCCAAAAAATCCGGGAATTCGGCGCTGGAGCCGCCCCCGCCCCGCCTCGGGACCAAACTGAGCCCGGAGCCCCCCGGCAGCAAAGCCGAGCCCCAGGACTCCAAAGGTCAGAATTCCCGGAATTCCCGGGATTTTCCCCGATTTCCCTCGGATCGGGGCCCTCAGAACCCACCCGGGGGGAATTTGGGGTTAATTAGTGTGGGGTTAACGAGGGGGGGCTGTCCTGCTTGGAGCGGTTGGAATTTTTTGGGATTGGCTCCCGAGTTTTCCTTCCTGACCCTCCTCGTTTTCCTCACTCTGAGAGAGGTTTTATCCCCATTTTTCCCCCATTTTTCCCCATTTTTCCCCATTTTCCCCCATTTTATCCCATTTTTCCCCGTTTTCCCACATTTTCCCCCTTTTTCCCCATTTTTTCCCCATTTTCCCCCATTTTTCCCCATTTTTCCCCTTTTTTCCCCATTTTCCCCCATTTTTCCCCATTTTTCCCCATTTTTCCCCATTTTCCCCCATTTTTCCCCCATTTTTCCCCATTTTTCCCCATTTTCCCCGTTTTTCCCCATTTTTCCCCATTTTTCCTCATTTTTCCCCATTTTCCCCCATTTTTCCCCATTTTTCCCCCATTTTCCCCCATTTTTCCCCATTTTTTCCCCATTTTTCCCCATTTTCAGCCCCCAGCCTGACTGTTCAAGGCGGTGCCAGCTCTGACCCCAAAACTTGGCCTGGGAGCGGTTGGAATTTTTTGGGATTGGCTCCCAAGTTTTCCTTCCTGTCCCTCCTCGTTTTCCTCACTCTGAGATCGGATTTATCCCGATTTTTCCCCATTTTTCCCCATTTTTCCCCATTTTTCCCAATTTTTCCCCATTTTTCCCCAGTTTTCCTCATTTTTCCCCATTTTCCCCTAATTTTCCCCATTTTTCCCCATTTTTCCCTGTTTTTCCCCCATTTTCAACCCCCAGCCTGACCCCATGCAAGATGTGCAGCACCAGCTCTGATCCCAAAACTTTTTCCCCATTTTCCCCCAATTTTTCCCCATTTTCCCCCATTTTTCCCCATTTTCCTCTCATTTTCCCCATTTTTCCCTACTTTTCCCCATTTTTCCCCATTTTCCTCCAATTTTTCCCTGTTTCCCCCCATTTTTCCCCCATTTTCCCCCATTTTATCCCATTTTCCCCGTTTTTCCCCATTTTTCCCCCATTTTTTCCCCCATTTTTCCCCATTTTCCCCCATTTTTCCCCCAATTTTTCCCCCTTTTTCCCCCTTTTTCCCCATTTTCCCCCATTTTTCCCCATTTTTTCCCCTTTTTTCCCCGTTTTTTCCCATTTTCAGCCCCCAGCCTGACCCTGTTCAAGCTCTGATCCCAAAACTTGGCCTGGGAGCGGTTGGAATTTTTTGGGATTGACTCCCAAGTTTTCCTTCCTGTCCCTCCTCGTTTTCCTCACTCTGAGATCGGATTTATCCCGATTTATCCCCATTTTTCCCCATTTTTCCCCATTTTTCCCCATTTTTTCCTGTTTTTTCCCCATTTTCCAGCCCCCACGACCCCGTGCTCTGATCCCAAAACCAGGAGTGGATGGGAGCTGATCCCAAGGGATTTTAACCCCTAATTTCCCATCTCCCAAGGGATTTTTAACCCCTAATTTCCCATTTTTTCCCCATTTCCAGCCCCCAGCCTGACCACCTGTTCCTGAAGCTGATCCCAAGGGATTTTTAACCCCTAATTTCCCATTTTTTCCCCCCTTTTCCAGCCCCCAGCCTGAGGGATTTTTAACCCCTTAATTTCCCATCTCCTGAGCGACTTTTAACCCCTAATTTCCCATTTTTTCCCCATTTTTCCCCCATTTTCCAGCCCCCAGCCTGACCACCTGCAGGCACCTGCTCCTGAAGCTGAAAATGAGGGATTTTAACCCCAAATTTCCCAGATCCTGAGTGATTTTAACCCCTAATTTCCCATTTTCTGGCTCCCAGCCTGAGGGATTTTAACCCCTAATTTCCCAGATCCCAAGGAATTTTTAACCCCTTAATTTCCCAGCTCCTGAATGATTTTAACCCCTAATTTCCCATTTTTGCCCCATTTTTTCCCCCATTTTCCAGTCCCCAGCCTGACCACCTGCGAGGTAACCCCTAATTTCCCATTTCCTGAGCGATTTTTAACCCCTAATTTCCCATTTTCTCCCCGTTTCCCAGCCCCCAGCCCAAGGGATTTTAACCCCTAATTTCCCATTTTTTCCCCCGTTTTCCAGCCTCCAGCCTGAGTGATTTTTAACCACTAATTTCCCATTTTCCCCCCCATTTTCCAGCCCCTAGCCAGAGGGATTTTAACCCCTAATTTCCCATTTTCCAGCCCCCAGCCCAAGGGATTTTAACCCCTAATTTCCCATTTTTTCCCCACTTTTTCCCCATTTTCCCCTTGTTTTCCAGCCCCCAGCCTGACCACCTGCGAGGTGTGCGGCGCCTGCTCCAAAACTGATAATGAGGGATTTTAACCCCTAATTTCCCATTTTTTCTCCCCATTTTCCAGCCCCCAGTTCAAGGGATTTTAACCCCTAATTTCCCGTATTTTCTCCCCGTTTCCAGCCTCCAGCCTGAGCAATTTTTAACCCCTAATTTCCCGTTTTCCAGCCCCCAGCCTGACCACCTGCAGGCACCTGCTCTGGAAGCTGAAAATGAGGGATTTTTAACCCCTAATTTCCCAGATCCCGAGGGATTTTTAACCCCTAATTTCCCATTTTCTGGTTCCCAGCCTGAGGGATTTTAACCCCTAATTTCCCATTTTCTGGTTCCCAGCCTGAGGGATTTTAACCCCTTATTTCCCATTTTCTGGCTCCCAGCCTGAGGGATTTTAACCCCTAATTTCCCAGATCCCAGGCTATTTTTAACCCCTAATTTCCCATTTCCTGAGTGATTTTTAACCCCTAATTTCCCATTTTTCCCCCATTTTCCAGCCCCCAGCCTGACCACCTGTGGGCACCTGCTCCAAAGCTGATCCCAAGTGATTTTTAACCCCTAATTTCCCATTTCCTGAGTGATTTTAACCCCTAATTTCCCATTTTTTCTCCCCATTTCCAGCCCCCAGCCTGATTTTTAACCCCTAATTTCCCATTTTTCCCCATTTTCCAGCCCCCAGCCTGATTTTTAACCCCTAATTTCCCATTTCCCCCTTGTTTTCCAGCCCCCAGCCTGACCACCTGCGAGGTGTGCGGCGCCTGCTTCGAGACCCGCAAGGGTCTGTCCAGCCACGCCCGTTCCCACCTCCGCCAGCTCGGCGTGGCCGAATCCGAGAGTTCCGGGGCGCCCATCGACCTCCTCTACGAGCTGGTGCGGCACAAACCCAAACCCGAGGGCGCCTTGGCCAAAAAATCCGCCGGTTCCCCCAAAGAGCCGCCGCCGCCGCGGCCGCCGCTGCTGCTGCTGCCCAAATCCGAGGGTGCCGTCAACAAAGCCATCAAATCCCCGCCGGGCTTCGGCTCCCCGGGGCTCCGGAAGGCGCTGCCGGCGTCACCCAAGGGTGCTGAGGAGAAGGGGGCCAAGCTGGCGCTGAGCCCGATGCCCGCTGAGGGAAAGTGGGTGCCCGAGGAGGACGGGCCGCTGAATCTTAGTGAGTGTGTGGGGGGGGTTTAGGGGGGTGGGGTGGGGTGGAGTGGGGTTTTTATGGGGTGGAATGGGGTGGGGTGGGGGTTTGTGGGGTTTTTATTGGGTTATGTTGGGGTTTAGTGGGGTGGAATGGGATTTTTAGTGGGTTTTATTGGGTTATATTGGGGTTTTTAGTGGGGTGTAATGGGGGTTTAGTGGGGTGTGTTGGAGTTTAGTGGGGTGGAATGGGATTTTTAGTGGGTTTTATTGGGTTATATTGGGGTTTAGTGGGGTTTTTTTGGGGTTTAGTGGGGTGGAGTGGGGTTTTTATTGGGGTTTATTGGGGTGTAATGGGGTGGGATGGGGTTTTTAGTGGGTTTTATTGGGTTATATTGGGGTTTAGTGGGGCGTAATGGGGTTTTTATTGAGTTTTATTGGGGTTTAGTGGGGTTTTATGGGGTTTCTATTGGGTTACGTTGGGGTTTAATGGGGTGTAATGAGGTTGTTACTGGGTTTTAATGAGGTTTAGTGGGGTGTAGTGGGGTTTTATGTGGTTACTGTTGGGTTTTATTTTGGTTTATTGGGGTTTAGTGGGGTGTGCTGGGGTGTAGTGGGGTGGAGTGGGGGTTTTAGTGGGGTTTAGTGGGGTGTAATGGGGTGGAGTGGGGTTTTTAGTGGGGTTTAGTGGAGGTTTAGTGGGGTGTAATGGGGTTTTTATTGGGGTTTAGTGGGGTGTGTTGGGGTGGAGTGGGGTGGAGTGGGGTGGAGTGGGGTGGAATGGGGTTTTGTGGGGTTTTTAGTGGGGTGTGTTGGGGTGTAGTGGGGTGGAGTGGGGTTTTTAGTGGGGTTTAGTGGGGTGTAATGGGATTTAGTGGGGTATAACGGGGTTTTTATTGGGTTGTGTTGGGGTTTTGTGGGGTGTAGTGGGGTGTAATGGGGTTTTTATTTGGGTTAGTGGGGTGTAATGGGGTTTTTAGTGTGGTGTTCTGCCCCAGGAGTCCCCTCATCCCCAAACCCCACCAGATCCCTTTTTAACCCCTTCCCTCCCCTTTTCCCGCTTCCCATCAGGACTGTTTAACCCCTTCTCTCCCATTCTCATCCCCAAACCCCACCAGATCCCTTTTTAACCCCTTCGCTCCCATTTTCCCCTGTTCCCAGCCCCATCTGGGAGCCGTGCCATGACCAAACCCCACCAGATCCCTTTTTAACCCCTTCCCTCCCATTCTCTGACCAAACCCCACCAGATCACTTTTTTAACCCCTTCTCTCCCATGTTCCCACTTTCCCAGCCTCAGGCCATGACCAAACCCCACCAGAGCCCTTTTTAACCCCTTCCCTCCCATCTCCCGTGTTCCCAGCCCCATCTGGGAGCCATGCCATGACCAAACCTCCACCAGATCACTTTTTAACCCCTTCTCTCCCATTCTCTGACCAAACCCCACCAGATCACTTTTTTAACCCCTTCCCTCCCATTTTCCCACTTCCCCAGCCTCGGGCTCGGAGCCGTGCCATGACCAAACCCCACCAGATCCCTTTTTAACCCCTTCTCTCCCATTTTCCTGCTTCCCACCAGGACTGTTTAACCCCTTCTCTCCCATTCTCTGACCAAACCCCACCAGATCACTTTTTAACCCCTTCCCTCCCATTTTCCCACTTCCCCAGCCTCGGGCTCGGAGCCGTGCCATGACCAAACCCCACCAGATCCCTTTTTAACCCCTTCCCTCCCATTTTCCCGCTTTCCCATCAGGACTGTTTAACCCCTTCTCTCCCATTCTCGTCCCCAAACCCCACCAGATCCCTTTTTAACCCCTTCCCTCCCATCTTCAAGCCTCAGGCTCAGAACCGTGCCATGACCAAATCCCACCAGATCGCTTTTTAACCCTTTCCCTCCCATCCCCCAGCCCCATCTGGGAGCCGTGCCATGACCAAACCCCACCAGATCCCTTTTTAACCCCTTCCCTCCTGTCTCCCAGCCTCGGGCTGTGACCAAACCCCACCAGGACACTTTTTAACCCCTTCCCTCCCATTTTGTGACCAAACCCCACCAGATCCCTTCTTAACCCCTTCCCTCCCATCTCCCAGCCTCAGGATCAGAGCCATGCCATGACATGGAACCCCACCAGATCACTTTTTTAACCCCTTCTCTCCCATGTCCCAGTGTCCCAGCCTCAGGCTCGGAGCCGTGCCATGACCAAACCCCACCAGATCCCTTTTTAACCCCTTCCCTCCCATTCTCTGACCAAACCCCACCAGATCACTTTTTTAACCCCTTCCCTCCCATCTCCCAGCCTCAGGATCAGAGCCATGCCATGCCATGGAATCCCCTCATCCCCAAACCCCACCAGATCCCTTTTTAACCCCTTCTCTCCCATGTCCCAGTGTCCCAGCCTCGGGCTCGGAGCCGTGCCATGACCAAACCCCACCAGATCCCTTTTTAACCCCTTCCCTCCCATTTTCCTGACCAAATCCCCACCAGATCCCTTTTTAACCCCTTCCCTCCCATTTTCCCGCTTTCCCAGCCTCAGGCCATTCCCAAACCCCACCAGATCACTTTTTAACCCCTTCTCTCCCATTTTCCCGCTTTCCCAGCCTCGGGCTCGGAGCCCTGTCATCCCCTCATACCCAAACCCCACCAGATCACTTTTTAACCCCTTCCCTCCCATCTCCCAGCCTCGGGCTCGGAGCCTCAGGCCATTCCCAAACCCCACCAGATCCCTTTTTAACCCCTTCTCTCCCATTTTCCCGCTTCCCACCAGGACTTTTTAACCCCTTCCCTCCCATTTTCCCGCTTTCCCAGCCTCAGGATCAGAGCCGTGCCATGCCATGGAATCCCCTCATCCCCAAACCCCACCAGATCACTTTTTAACCCCTTCCCTCCCCTTTTCCCACTTTCCCAGCCCCATCTGGGAGCCGTGCCATGACCAAACCCCACCAGATCCCTTTTTAACCCCTTCCCTCCCATTTTCCTGACCAAACCCCACCAGATCCCTTTTTAACCCCTTCCCTCCCATTTTCCCGCTTCCCCAGCCTCGGGCTCGGAACCGTGCCATGACCAAACCCCACCGGATCCCTTTTTAACCCCTTCCCTCCCATTTTCCCGTGTTCCCTGCCCCATCTGGGAGCCGTACCGTGACCAAACCCCACCAGATCCCTTTTTAACCCCTTCCCTCCTGTCTCCCAGCCTCGGGCTGTGACCAAACCCCACCAGATCACTTTTTAACCCCTTCCCTCCCATTTTTTTGTGTTCCCAGCCTCGGACTTGGAGCCTTGCCATGACCAAACCCCCACCAGAGCCATTTTTAACCCCTTCCCTCCCATTTTCCTGCTTCCCCAGCCTCGGGCTCGGAGCCGTGCCATGACCAAACCCCACCAGATCCCTTTTTAACCCCTTCCCTCCCATTTTCCCGTGTTCCCTGCCCCATCTGGGAGCCGTACCGTGACCAAACCCCACCAGATCACTTTTTAACCCTTTCCCTCCCATCCCCCAGCCTCGGGCTCGGAGCCGTGCCGCGACATCCGCTGCGAGTTCTGCGGGGAGTTCTTCGAGAACCGCAAGGGGCTGTCGAGCCACGCGCGCTCCCACCTGCGGCAGATGGGGGTGACCGAGTGGTACGTCAACGGCTCTCCCATCGACACCCTCCGCGAGATCCTCACCCGCCGCCGCTCCGGCCACCCCAAACCCCTGACCAAGAGTCTCCTGGCCGGGCTGACCCCCCTGGAGCCCCCACGGCCGCCGGGGCCGGAGCTGCACCTGCCCGGGCTGGGCAAGAAGCTGCTGAGCGCCCCGGGAGCGGCGCCCGGCGCGGCCTCGCCGCCGCCCACCGCGCGGAAAATGTTCCCCGGGCTGAGCCTGCACAAGAAGATGAAGCAGGATCAGCTCAGGGTGGAGATCAAGAGGGAGATGATGGCGGCGGGAGGAGGAGGAGGAGGAGGAGGAGGAGGAGGAGGAGGAGGAGGTGGGATCCATCCCGGAGAGGCGCCAGCGCCGCCGGACTCGGCCTGGGCGGCGCACGAGGAGATGGCGCCGCTCAACCTGTGTGAGTGGTTTTGGGGTTTGTCACGGGGATTTGGGGGGTTTGGGGGGTTTGGGGGTTTATCCCAAGGATTTGGGGGGTTTATCCAAAGGGATTTGGGGGTTTGGGGGGTTTATCCCAGGGATTTGGGGGTTTATCCAAGGGATTTGAGGGATTTAGGAATTTATCCCAAGGATTTGGGGGGTTCAGAGAACATCCCAAGGATTTGGGGGTTTATCCAAAGGGATTTGGGAGGTTCAGAGATCATCCCAAGGATTTGAGGGGTTCAGGGATCAAAGGATTTGGGGGATTTAGGAGTTTATCCCAGGGAATTTGGGAGCTGGGATCCATCCCAGGGCCATGAGGAGATGGCGCTGCTCAACCTCTGTGAGTGGTTTTGGGGTTTGTCACGGGGATTTGGGGGGGTTATCCCAGGGATTTTGGGGATTTAGGAGTTTATCCCAAGGATTTGGGGGTTTATCAAAGGGATTTGGGGGATTTAGGAGTTTATTCAAAGGGATTTGGGGGTTCTGGGATCCATCCCAGGGCCATGAGGAGATGGCGCCGCTCAACTCTGTGAGTGGTTTTGGGGCTTGTCATGGGGATTTGGGGTTTGTCGCAGGGATTTGGGGGTTTTTCTCAAGGATTTGGGGGATTTAGGAGTTTGTCCCAGGGATTTGGGGGGTTATCCAAAAGGATTTGGGGAGTTCTGGGATCCATCCCAGGGCCATGAGGAGATGGCACCGCTCAACCTCTGTGAGTGGTTTTGGGGTTTGTCACAGGGATTTGGGGGGTTTGGGGGGTTTATCCCAAGGATTTGGGGGGTTATCCAAAGGGATTTGAGGGATTTAGGAATTTATCCCAAGGATTTGGGGGATTTAGGACTTTATCCCAGGGATTTGGGGAGCTGGGATCCATCCCAGGGCCATGAGGAGATGGCACCGCTCAACCTGTGTGAGTGGTTTTGGGGTTTGTCATGGGGATTTGGGGGTTTATCCCAAGGATTTGGGGTTTGTCATGGGGATTTGGGGGATTTAGGAGTTTATCCCAGGGATTTGGGGGGTTTATCCAAAGGGATTTGGGGGATTTAGGAGTTTATCCCAGGGATTTGGGGGGTTTGGGGGTTTATCCCAAGGATTTGGGGGATTTAGGAGTTTGTCCCAGGGATTTGGGGAGTTCTGGGATCCATCCCAGGGCCATGAGGAGATGGCGCCGCTCAACCTGTGTGAGTGGTTTTGGGGTTTGTCACGGGGATTTGGGGGTTTATCCCAGGGATTTGGGGGATTTAGGAGTTTGTCCCAGCGATTTGGGGGGTTCAGAGAACATCCCAAGGATTTGGGGGGTTATCCAAAGGGATTTTGGGAGCTGGGATCCATCCCAGGGCCATGAGGAGATGGCGCCGCTCAACCTCTGTGAGTGGTTTTGGGGTTTGTCACGGGGGTTTGGGGGTTTGTCCCAGGATTTGGGGGTTTATCCAAAGGGATTTGGGGGATTTGGGGGGTTTATCCAAAGGGATTTGGGGAGCTGGGATCCATCCCAGGGATTTGGGGAATTCTGGGATCCATCCCAGGGCCATGAGGAGATGGCGCCGCTCAATCTGTGTGAGTGGTTTTGGGGTTTGTCGTGGGGATTTGGAGTTTGTCACGGGGATTTGGGGGTTTATCCCAGGGATTTGGGGGATTTAGGAGTTTATCCCAGGGATTTGGGGGGTTTATCCAAAGGGATTTGGGGGGTTTAGGAGTTTATCCCAAGGATTTGGGGAGTTCTGGGATCCATCCCAGGGTCATGAGGAGATGGCACCGCTCAACCTCTGTGAGTGGTTTTGGGGTTTGTCACGGGGATTTGGGGGTTTATCCAAAGGGATTTGGGGGATTTAGGAGTTTATCCCAGGGATTTGGGGGGTTCAGAGAACATCCCAAGGATTTGGGGGGTTATCCAAAGGGATTTGGGGAGTTCAGGGATCCATCTCGGGGCCATGAGGAGATGGCGCCGCTCAACCTCTGTGATTGTTTTGGGGTTTGTCACGGGGATTTGGGGGGTTTAGGAGTTTATCCCAGGGATTTGGGGGTTTATCCCAGGGATTTGGGGGATTTAGGAGTTTGTCCCAGGGATTTGGGGAGCTGGGATCCATCTCAGGGCCATGAGGAGATGGCACCGCTCAATCTCTGTGAGTGGTTTTGGGGTTTGTCACGGGGATTTGGGGGATTTAGGGGGTTTATCCAAAGGGATTTGGGAGGTTCAGAGATCATCCCAGGGATTTTGGGGATGCTCTGAGCTCCTGCCAGGGATTTAGGCCCCCAAAATCCCATCCCAGGGGGTTCCTTCCCTCCCTAATCCCCAAATTTCCCTCTGCAGCCTCCCGGGCGGACCCAGTGCACGACATCCACAGGATTTTAGGGACACTCTGAGCCCATCCCGGGGATTTTGGGGACACTCTGAGCTCCTGCCAGGGATCTGGGGACTCTCTGAGCTCCGTTCAAGGATTCTGGGGACTCTCTGAGCCCATCCTGAGGATTTTGGGGATGCTCTGAGCCCATCCAGGCGTTTCCTTCCCTCCCTAATCCCAACATTTTCCTTCTCCATCCTCCCAGGCAGACACAGCACACGAAATCCACGGGATTTTGGGGACACTCTGAGCCCATCCTGGAGATTTTGGGGACTCTCTTGAGCCCATCCCGAGGATTTTGGGGACACTCTGAGCCCATCCAGGCGTTTCCTTCCCTCCCTAATCCCCAAATTTCCCCCTCCAGCCTCCCGGGCGGACCCAGTGCACGACATCCCTGAGTTTTTGGGGACACTCTTGAGCTCCTGCCAGGGATTCTGGGGATGCTCTGAGCCCATCCTGGGGATTTTGGGGACACTCTTGAGCTCCTGCCAGGGATCTGGGGACTCTCTGAGCTCCTGTCAGGGATTCTGGTGACACTCTGAGCCCATCCTGGGGATTCTGGGGACTCTCTGAGCTCTTCCAGGGATTTAGGCACCCAAAATCCCATCCCAGGGGGTTCCTTCCCTCCCTAATCCCCAAATTTCCCCCTCCAGCCTCCCGGGCGGACCCGGTGCACAACATCTCCGAGATTTTGGGGACACTCTGAGCCCATCCTGGGGGTTCCTTCCCTCCCTAATCCCCAAATTTCCCCCTCCAGCCTCCCGGGCAGACCCAGTGCACAACATCCACGGGATTTTGGGGACACTCTGAGCCCATCCAGGCTTTTTTTTCCCTCCCTAATCCCCGAATTTCCCCCTGCAGCCTCCCGGGCAGACCCGGTGCGCGACATCCGCTGCGAGTTCTGCGGGGAGTTCTTCGAGAACCGCAAGGGGCTGTCGAGCCACGCGCGCTCCCACCTGCGGCAGATGGGGGTGACCGAGTGGTCGGTGAACGGTTCTCCCATCGACACCCTCCGGGAGATCCTCAGGAAGAAATCCAAACCCTGCCTCATCAAGAAGGAGCCGCCGGCGCCGCCGGGGATGGAGCCGGCCGAGGACGGCGCCGAGCCCAAACCGCCGCTGCCGGGCAAAGCGCTGCCCCCGGGCTTGGCACTGGGCAAACCGGGCTCGGGTCTGGCCTTGGCACCGCTGGGATCCAAAAATCCCGGAGCGTTCCTGGCCACCAAGAGGCCGCTGGGCGAGGAGAGGCTGGGCGGGCACGGCGAGGCCAAGCACAAAGCCTTCGAGCTGGGCTTCAAGGCCAAGGCTCTGCACGACAAGGCCTGTGAGTCCTCAGGGGGTTTTGGGGTTTTTTGGGAATTTTGGGGTGATTTTGGGATTGTTGGGGAAGTTTTGGGGTGATTTTGGGATGGTTTTGGGATGGTTTTGTCTTGGGCAGGCAGTGCCTTCGAGCTGGGCTTCAAGGCCAAGGCTCTGCACGACAAGGCCTGTGAGTCCTCAGGGAATTCCTGGGAATTTTGGGGAATTTGAGGGTTTTGGGATGGTTTTGGGGTGATTTGGGGTCGTTTTGGGATGGTTTTAAGGTGATTTGGGGTGGTTTTTGGGGTGTTTTTGGGGTGATTTTGGGATGGGCAGGGAGTGCCTTCGAGCTGGGCTTCAAGGCCAAGGCTCTGCACGACAAGGCCTGTGAGTGCTTTGGGCGGTGCCTGTACCCAATTTTCTCCCTGTTAATCCCATTTTTCCCTATTTTAATCCCATTTTTACCTCATTTTACCCCATTTTTCCCTATTTTAACCCTTCTTTTTGTATTTCCCAGCAGCAGAGGCTGCTGCGAGCTCTGCGGGCTGTGCTCTGAGAACAGGAAGGCGCTTTGGGCAGTGCCCGTACCCAATTTTCTCCCTGTTAATCCCATTTTTCCTATTTTAATCCCATTTTTACCCCATTTTTTTCCATTTTTCCCTATTTTAACCCATTTTTCCCCATTTCCCAGCAGCAGAGCCTGCTGCGATCTCTGCGGGCTGTGCTCTGAGAACAGGAAGGCGCTTTGGGCAGTGCCCATGACCCCATTTTCTCTACATTAATCCCATTTTTACCCCATTTTTCCCTACTTTAACCCCATTTTTTCCCATTTTAATCCCATTTTAACCCCTCTTTTTGTGTTTCCCAGCAGCAGAGGCCTGCTGCGAGCTCTGCGGGCTGTACTTCGAGAACCGCAAGGCCCTGGCCAGCCACGCCCGGGCGCACCTGCGGCACTTTGGGCAGTGCCCATACCCCATTTTTCCCTATTTTAACCCCATTTTTTCCCATTTTTTCCCATTTTAATGCCATTTTAACCCCATTTTTTCCCCATTTCCCAGCAGCAGAGGCCTGCTGCGAGCTCTGCGGGCTGTACTCTGAGAACAGGAAGGTGCTTTGGGCAGTGCCCATGTCCCATTTCCTCCCTGTTAATCCCATTTTTTTAGCGTTTTTTCCCATTTTCCCCTATTTTAATCCCATTTTTTCCCATTTTAACCCCATTTTTCCCTATTTTAACCCTTCTTTTTGTATTTCCCAGCAGCAGAGCCTGCTGCGAGCTCTGCGGGCTGTACTTCGAGAACCGCAAGGCCCTGGCCAGCCACGCCCGGGCGCACCTGCGGCACTTTGGGCAGTGCCCATACCCCATTTTCTGTACATTAACCCCATTTTTACCCCATTTTACCCCATTTTAATCCCATTTAACCCCATTTTTTCCCCATTTCCCAGCAGCAGAGGCCTGCTGCGAGCTCTGCGGGCTGTACTTCGAGAACCGCAAGGCCCTGGCCAGCCACGCCCGGGCGCACCTGCGGCAGTTCGGCGTCACCGAGTGGTGCGTCAACGGTTCCCCCATCGAGACGCTGCGGGAGTGGATCCGCCACCGGCCCCACAAGGCCGGCGCCTACCGCAGCTACATCCAGGGCGGCCGCCCCTTCTCCAAGAAGTTCCGCAGCTCGGCGCACCCACGGGAGCCCCGCGGCGCCCACGCGGTGCCCTTCGCGCCCAAGGGTGGGCTGGCGGCTGAGGCGGCGCTGGGAGAGGGTCCCAAGGGCGCCGAGGGCACCGAGAGGGCGCTGGGCTCACCCCTGGGGCTGCTCAAGGTGGAGGAGCAGAGGGGCAACTTCAGCAGTGAGTGAGGGTGGGGTGGGAGAATGGGGATTGGGACAGGGAAAAATGGGGTTTGGGGTGGGGAACATGAGGTTTGGGGTGAGAAATGTGGGGTTTGGGGTGGGGATATGGGGGTTTGTGGGGTTTGGGACAGGGAAAAATGGGATTTGAGGTGGAGAAAATGGGGATTTGGGTTCGGAAATGGGGTTTGGGACATGGAAAAATGGGGTTTGGGGTGGGGAAAATGGGAAGTGTGGGGTTTGGGGTGGGGGAAATGGGAATTGCGGGGTTTGGGGTGGGGGAAATGGGAATTGTGGGGTTTGGGACATGGGAAAATGGGGTTTGGGATGGGAAAAATGGGAAATGGGGTCAGGATTGGGAATGGGGTCAGGATTGGGAATTTGAAATTGAGAATGGGGTCAAAATTGGGAATGTGAAATTGGGAATGGGGTCAGGACTGGGAACGGGGTCAGGACTGGGAAGGGGGTCAGGATTGGGAAGGGGGAATTGGGAATGGGAATTGGGAATGGGACTGGGAACGGGGTCAGGATTGGGAACGGGGAATTGGGAACGGGAAATTGGGAATGGGGATGGGATTTGGAATTTGAAATTGAGAATGGGGTCAAGATTGGGAATGGGGTCAGGATTGGGAAGGAGGAATTGGGAATGTGAAATTGGGAATGGGACTGGGAACGGGGTCAGGATTGGGAACAGGGTCAGGATTGGAAATGGGGTCAGGATTGGGAAGGGGGAATTGGGAATGGGAAATTGGGAATGGGGTCAGGACTGGGAACGGGGAATTGGGAATGGGACTGGGAACGGGGTCAGGATTGGGAATGTGAAATTGGGAACAGGACTGGGAACGGGGTCAGGACTGGGAATGGGGAATTGGGAATGGGAAATTGGGAATGGGGTCAGGATTGGGAATGGGGTCAGGTTTGGGAATTGGGGATGGGATTGGGAATGTGAAATTGGGAACGTGGTCAGGATTGGGAATGGGGAATTGGGAATGGGGTCAGGATTGGGAATGGGACTGGGAATTGGGAATTTGAAATTGAGAATGGGGTCAAGATGGGAATGTGAAATTGGGAATGGGAAATTGGGAACGGGGATGGGAATGGGAATTGGGGATGGGATTGGGATTGGGGAATTGGGAATGGGAATTGGGAATGGGACTGGGAATGGGGTCAGGATTGGGAACTGGGAATGGGAATTGGCGATGGGATTGGGAATGTGAAATTTGGAATGGGACTGGGAATGGGGTCAGGATTGGGAACGGGGTCAGGATTGGAAATGGGGTCAGGATTGGGAACGGGAAATTGGGAACGGAAAATTGGGATCGTGGACGGGACCGAGGTCCGGATCCCATCCCACTCCCCATTCCCGAATTCCTCCCGCGGCAGAGTTCGAGCGGCGCCAGGCGCGGCCCCCGGAGCCGCCGCAGCCCCGGGACACCGACGGCGGCGCCGAATTCCCGCGGAAACTTCCGGAGCCGCGGCCGCCGCCGCGCGTGCGCCCGGTGCCGGCGCTGGTGCCGCGCCCGCCGCAGACCTCGCTGGTCAAGTTCGTGGGCAACATCTACACCCTCAAGTGCAGGTGGGAAAACCGGGATCGGGAACGTTTTCCGGATTTTTAGGGCGCTTTTCCCAGTTTCCCAGACTTTTCCGGGCAGTTTTTCCTGATTTTCCTCCCTCTTCCCTCCCTGGTTTGGGCTCTTTTCCCCCTTTTTCTGTATTTTCCCCCTTTTCCTTCATCCCCATCCCTATTTTTGGCTCTTTTCCCCTTTTTTCCTGCCTTATCCCCCTTTCCTTCATCCCCATCCCTATTTTTGGCTTTTTTCCCTCTTTTTCTGCCTTTTTCCCCTCCCAAATTTGGAGAATTCTTGCTGAAATCCTGGGAATTCCTCCAGAATTCCAGGAATTCCTGCTGAAATGGGGAAATTCCTGCTGAAACCGGGGGAATTCCTGCTGAAAATGGGGAGAATTCCTCCCGAAATTGTGGAATTCTCGCTGAAATCGGCGGGAATTCCTCCCGAAATTGGGGATTTTTTCCTGGATTCTGGAAATTCCTCCTGAAATCGGGGAATTCCTGCTGAAAATGGGGAGAATTCCTCCCAAAATCTGGGAATTCCTGCCAAAAATGGGGGGAATTCCTCCAGAATTCCAGGAATTCCTGCTGAAAATGGGGAGAATTCCTCCCGAAATTGGGGAATTCTCGCTGAAATCGGCGGGAATTCCTCCCGAAATTGTGGATTTTTTCCCGGATTCTGGAAATTCCTCCCAAAATCGGGGAATTCCTGCCGATATCTGGGAAACTCCTCCAGAATTCCGGGAATTCCTCCCGAAACCGGGGAATTCCTCCGGAAATTCCGGGAATTCCTGCCGAAAATGGGGAGAATTCCTCCCGAAATCGGGGAATTCTCGCTGAAATCAGTGGGAATTCCTCCAGAATTCCAGGAATTCCTTCCGAAATTGGGGAATTCTCGCTGAAATCGGTGGGAATTCCTCCCGAATTTGGGGAATTCCTCCCAAAATTGGGAAAATCCTGCCGAAAATGAGGAGAATTCCTCCAGAATTCCAGGAATTCCTGCTGAAATCCGGGAAATTCCTGCCGAAAATGGGGAGAATTCCTCCCGAAATCGTGGAATTCTCGCTGAAATCAGGGGGAATTCCTCCCAAAATCGGGGAATTCCTGCCAATATCTGGGAAACTCCTCCTGAATTTGGGGAATTCCTCCCAAAATTGGGAAATTCCTGCCGAAAATCGGGGGAATTCCTCCCGAAATTTAGGGAATTCCTGCTGAAAATGAGGAGAATTCCTCCCAAAATCCAGGAATTCCTGGTAAAAATGAGAAGAATTCCTCCCGAAATCGTGGAATTCTCGCTGAAATCAGCGGGAACTCCTCCCGAAATTGTGGATTTTTTCCCGGATTCCCGGAATTCCGTCTGAAATCCCTCTGGAATTTCGCATTCCAGGTTCTGCGAGGTGGAATTCCAGGGCCCTCTGTCCATCCAGGAGGAGTGGGTGCGGCACCTCCAGCGCCACATCCTGGAGATGAATTTTTCCAAGGCGGATCCGTGTCGGAACGAGGCGCCCCCGGAGCCTCCGGCCCTTCCCGACGCTCCCTGAGGCTTCTCCCAAAATTCCCAAAAATCCCAAAAAAAAAACCCGGAAAATTCCGCCCGGGAGCGGCGGCGGATTCCAGGAGCACTACACCCATCCCGGCGGGAATTCCCCGGGAATTCCCAAGAACAAAAATTCCCAAATTTTTTTATCCCAAAGAACCGGCGGCGGCGTCTCGGCGGCGCCCCGGGGAGGGAATTCCCGGAATTCCCGGAATTCCCGGGGGGAAAAGTTGTGGATTTTGTACATTTGGAGCTGTAAATTCCCTTTTTTTTTTTTTCGGTTTTTTTCCCGTTTTTTGGGGTTTTTTTTGGTTTGTTTTTTTAGATGTCGGGATTGCCTCAATTCCCGGGTTGCATGTTCCCAAAATTCCCATTTTTTCCCCAAGCAAATCCCGCGGGATTCTCCCAAAATTCCCCCGGCGGCGGATCCGGGAAATCCCGCGGGAATGAATCCCCAAAATTCCGGGAAGATTCGGCTCCGTTTTTTTCCCCCAAATTCCCGTTTTTTTGTTGTTTGTTTTTTCCCGTTTTTTTCCCCCAAATTCCCGTTTTTTGTTGTTTGTTTTTTTTTCCCGTCGTTCTCGGTTTTATTCCCGTTTTTTCCCTCCTCATCCCGAATTTTTTAAACTCTAGATTTGTGTAGAAATCCAAGGGAAAAAAAAAATAAATCCATTTTTATTTGGGAATCCCGAAACTTCCGGATTTCGGAAGGAATTTTAACGGAGAAATATTTTGGGTTTTTTTTTCCTGTTTTTTTTTGTTTTTTTGGTTTTTTTTAATTTTATTTCCACGTTTTTCGGGACGTTTCCGGCGGTTCCTGTACCCGGGGCTGGAGAACGATGGATTAAATTCTTCTGGAGATGAATTCCCGGGAAAAAAACGGAGTTTCTGGATGCCTGGAATGCGGGATTTGGGGAATTCCAGGGGGATTTGGGGAATTCCAGGGAAATTTGGGGGAATTCCAGGGAAATTTGGGAAAATTTAAGAAAAATCAGGAAGATTTGGGGGAAATTTTTACGAAATCCAGAGGGATTTGTGAGAATTCCAGGGAAATTGTCAGAAATCTGGGGAAATTTGGGGAAATTCCATGGAAATTTGGGGGAAATTTGGGAAATCCAGGAGGATTTGGGGAATTCCAGGGGAATTTGGGAAAATTCCAGGGAAATTTGGGAAAATTCCAGGGGAAATTTGGGAGAATTCCACGAAAATTTGGGGGAATTTCAGGGAAATTTGGGAAAATCCAAGGAAATTCGGGGAAATTCCAGGGAAAATTAGGAAATCCAGGAGGATTTTGGGGAAATTCTTAAGAAATCCAGGAGGACTTGGGGGAATTCTGGGGAAATTTGGGGAAATTGGGAGAATTCCAGGGAAATTTGGGAGAATTCCAGGGAAATTTGGGGGAATTCCAGAAATTTTGGGGGAATTTCAGGGAAATTTGTGAAAATCCAAGGAAATTTTGGGAAATCCTGGGAAAATTGGGGGAAATTTGGGAAATCCAGGAGGATTTTGGGGAAATTTTAAAGAAATCCAGGGGGACTTGGGGGAATTCCAGGGAAATTTGGGAGAATTCCAGGGAAATTTGGGAAAATCCAAGGAAATTTTGGGAAATCCAGGGAAAATTGGGGGAAATTTGGGAAATCCAGGAGGATTTTGGGGAAATTTTAAAGAAATCCAGGGGGACTTGGGGGAATTCCAGGGAAATTTGGGAGAATTCCAGGGAAATTTGGGAAAATCCAAGGAAATTTTGGGAAATCCAGGGAAAATTGGGGGAAATTTGGGAAATCCAGGAGGATTTTGGGGAAATTTTAAAGAAATCCAGGGGGACTTGGGGGATCCAGGGAAATTTGGGGAAATTGGGAGAATTCCAGGGAAATTTGGGGGAATTTCAGGGAAATTTGGAAAATCCAAGGAAATTTGGGGAAATCCAAGGAAATTTTGGGAAATCCTGGGAAAATTGGGGGAAATTCGGGAAATCCAGGAGGATTTGGGGGAATTCCAGGGAAATTTGAGAAAATCCAAGGAAATTCGGGGAAATTTGGGGGAATTCCAGGGAAATTTCCAGAAATTTGAGGGAAATTTGCAGAAATTTGGGGGAAATTCAGGAGGATTTGGGGAAATCCAGGGAAATTTGGGGGAATTCCACGGAAATTTGGGGGAAATCCAGGGAAAATTGGGGGAATTCCAGGGAAATTTGGGGAAATCCAGGGAAAATTGGGGGAATTCCAGGGAAATTTGGTGGAATTCCAGAAATTTTGGGGGAATTCCAGGGAAATTTGGGAAAATCCAAGGAAAATTGGGGAAATCCTAGGAAAATTGGGGGAAATTTGGGGGAATTCCAGGGAAATTTGGGGAAATTCCAGGGAAAATTGGGAAATCCAGGGAAAATTTGGGAAATCCTGGGAAAATTGGGGGAAATTTGGGAAATCCAGGAGGATTTGGGGAATTCCAGGGGAATTTGGGAAAATTCCAGGGAAATTTAGGAAAATTCCAGGGAAATTTGGGAAAATTTGGGGGAAATTTGAGGAAAATCAGGAAGATTTGGGGGAATTTAGGGGGATTTCTGAGAATTCCAGGGAAATTTGGGGGAATACGGGGAAATGTAAGGGAATTCCATGGAAATTTGGGGAAAATTTGGGAAATCCAGGAGGATTTGGGGGAATTCCAGGGAAAATTGGGAATTCCAGAAGGATTTTGGGGAATTTTTTAAGAAATCCAGGGGGACTTGAGGGAAATCCACGAAAATTTGGGGAAATTTCAGGGAAATTTGGGAAAATCCAAGGAAATTTGGGGAAATCGTGGGAAAATTGGGGAAAATTTGGGAAATCCAGGAGGATTTGGGGGAATTCCAGGGAAATTTGGGGGAATTCCAAGGAAATTTCCAGAAATTTGAGGGAAATTTGCAGAAATTTGGGGGAAATTCAGGAGGATTTGGGGAAATCCAGGGAATTTTGGGAGAATTCCAGGGAAATTTGGGGGGAATTCCAGAAATTTTGGGGGAATTCCAGGGAAAATTGGGGAAATCCAAGGAAATTTGGGGAAATCCAGGGAAATTTGGGGGAATTCCAGGGAAATTTCCAGAAATTTGAGGGAAATTTGCCGAAATTTGGGGGAAATTCAGGAGGATTTGGGGAAATCCAGGGAAATTTGGGGGAATTCCACGGAAATTTGGGGGAAATTTGGGGAATCCAGGAGGGTTTGGGGGAATTCCAGGGAAACTTGCATAAATTTGGGGGAAATTTGGGAAAATTTGGGGGAATTCCCCGGGATTTGAGATTTGGGGGGACAGATTTTGGATTTTGGAATTTGGGATTTGTGGATTCTTGGGGATTTTTTTGGATTTTATTTTTTTTTATTTTTGGGGATTTTGGGGGACGGATTTGGGGATTTTGGGGTTTTTTTGGGGGGATTTTTTGGAGGTTTTTGGGGATTTTTGGGGACAGGGATTTGGGGTTTTTGGGGGTTTTTTGGGTTTTTTTTTTATTTTTGGGGATTTTTGGGGACAGGGATTTGGGGATTTTGGGGTTTTTTTGGGGGGGGGATTTTTTGGAGGTTTTTGGGGATTTTTGGGGACAGGGATTTGGGGATTTTGGGGTTTTTGGGGGGGGATTTTTTGGAGGTTTTTGGGGATTTTTGGGGACAGGGATTTGGGGAATTTGGGGTTTTTGGGGGCGGATTTTTTGGAGGTTTTTGAGGGGGATTTTTTGGAGGTTTTTGGGGATTTTTGGGGAAAGGGATTTGGGGTTTTGGGGGGGGGATTTTTTGGAGGTTTTTGGGGATTTTTGGGGAAAGGGATTTGGGGATTTTGGGTTTTTTTGGGGGGGGATTTTTGGAGGTTTTTGGGGATTTTTGGGGACGGGGATTTGGGGATTTTGGGGTTTTTTGGGGGGGGATTTTTGGAGGTTTTTGGGGATTTTTGGGGTTTTTGGGGGGGATTTTTGGAGGTTTTTGGGGATTTTTGGGGACAGGGATTTGGGAATTTTGGGGGGGATTTTTTGGAGGTTTTTGGGGATTTTTGGGGTTTTTTGGGGGGATTTTTGGAGGTTTTTGGGGATTTTTGGGGACAGGGATTTGGGGATTTTGGGGTTTTTTGGGGGGGGATTTTTGGAGGTTTTTGGGGATTTTTGGGGACAGGGATTTGGGGATTTTGGGGTTTTTTGGGGCGGATTTTTTGGAGGTTTTTGGGGACAGGGATTTGGGGTTTTTGGGGGGGGATTTTTGGAGGTTTTTGGGGATTTTTGGGGACAGGGATTTGAAGATTTTGGGGTTTTTTGGGGGGAATTTTTTGGAGGTTTTTGGGGATTTTTGGGGACAGGGATTTGGGGTTTTGGGGGGGATTTTTTGGAGGTTTTTGGGGATTTTTGGGGACAGGGATTTTGGGGTTTTTGGGGGGGATTTTTGGAGGTTTTTGGGGATTTTGGGGGATTTGGGGGTTTTGGGGGTGGATTTTTTGGAGGTTTTTGGGGACAGGGATTTGGGGTTTTTTTGGGGCGGATTTTTTGGAGGTTTTTGGGTATTTTTGGGGACAGGGATTTGGGGATTTTTGGGATTTTTTTGGGATTTTTTGGGGATTTTGGGGCCTCTCCCTCGTCACGTGACCCAGCGTCGACCCCGCGTGACCGGCACGTGACGCGCGCGGCACGTGACCCCCGCAGGTGACGCCGCGGGGGGCGTGGCTTCATCGGAGACAGCCAATAGCAGCCGGCTCTGCGGGGAGGGGGCGTGGCAAAGGGCGCCCCTCACGCGATAGGTCCTCACCCGGCGCAGCCGGCCAATGGGAGAGCAGAGCTGCTGAAACCACGCCTACTCATCAAGCAGACTTTCATTTCAACCAATCGCAGCGCGGAGAGCGCGATGAACGACAGCGCCTGACGGCCAATGGGAGGCGCGAACCTCGCGGACCAATCAGCGCGGGGAAGACGGAGCGCCGCTGCCAATCAGCGCGTGGGGGCGGGGCCGGCGCGGCGCCGTTACCGCCCGGGAAAGGGGAGGAGGCGCCGCCATCATGAGCTACGGTGAGGGGGGGGCGGCACCGGCACCGGAGCGGCTGCGGGCGGCGGGACCGGCCCGGCTCGGGTGGGGCTGGCGGGGTCCGTGAGGAGGGGGAACCGTGAAGGACCGGCGGGGCTGTGAGGGGCGGGAGTCGTGAGGGGACGCTGGGGTCCTTGAGGAGGGGGAACCGTGAGGGGGGGCGGGAACCGTGAGGAGCCGGTGGGGTCGGTGAGGAGCGGGACCGGTGAGGGGCGGCGGGTCCGTGAGGGGTCACCGGGGTCCGTGAGGGGTCACCGGGGTCCCTGAGGGGCCGGCAGGAACCGTGAGGGGTCTCTGGGGTCTGTGAGGGGTCACCGGGTCCGTGAGGAGCGGGAACCGTGAGGGGTCTCTGAGGCCGGTGAGGGGTCAGCGGGAACCGTGAGGGGTCTCTGAGGCCGGTGAGGGGCGAAACCGGTGAGGGGCGGCGGGTCCGTGAGGGGTCAGCGGGGTCGGTGAGGGGCGGCAGGAACCGTGAGGAGCGGGAACCGTGAGGGGTCTCTGAGGCCGGTGAGGGGCGGCGGGTCCGTGAGGGGCGGCAGGAACCGTGAGGGGCGGGAACCGTGAGGGTTCTCTGGGATCTGTGTGGAGTCACCGGGTCCGTGAGGGGTCACTGGGTCCGTGAGGGGCCAGCGGGAACCGTGAGGGGCGGGAACCGTGAGGGGCCGGCGGGGTCGGTGAGGGGCGGCAGGAACCGTGAGGAGCGGGAACCGTGAGGAGCGGGAACCGTGAGGGTTCTCTGGGATCTGTGTGGGGCCGGCGGGAACCGTGCGGGGTCTCTGGGATCTGTGTGGGGTCGGCAGGAACCGTGAGGGGCGGGAACCGTGAGGGGGTCTCTGAGGCCGGTGAGGGGTCAGCGGGAACCGTGAGGGGTCTCTGAGGCCGGTGAGGGGCGGCGGCTCCGTGAGGGGTCAGCGGGAACCGTGAGGGGCGGCAGGAACCGTGAGGGGCGGCGGGAACCGTGAGGGGTCTCTGAGGCCGGTGAGGGGTCAGCGGGTCCGTGAGGGGCCGGTGGTGTTCATAAGGGGCGGGAACCGTGAGGGGTGTCTGGGGTCCATGAGGGCGCGCTGGGGTCCGTGAGGAGCGGGAACCGTGAGGGGTCTCTGAGGTCCGTGAGGGGTCAGCGGGTCCGTGAGGGGCCGGCGGGAACCGTGAGGAGCGGGAACCGTGAGGGGTCTCTGAGGCCGGTGAGGGGTCAGCAGGAACCGTGAGGGGTCTCTGAGGCCGGTGAGGGGTCAGCAGGAACCGTGAGGGGGTCTCTGAGGCCGGTGAGGGGCGGCGGGTCCGTGAGGGGCCGGCGGGAACCGTGAGGGGCGGCGGGTCCGTGAGGGGTCACCGGGTCCGTGAGGGGCCGGCAGGAACCGTGAGGGGTCTCTGAGGCCGGTGAGGGGCGGCGGGTCCGTGAGGGGCCGGTGGTGTTCATAAGGGGCGGGAACCGTGAGGGGTGTCTGGGGTCCGTGAGGAGCGGGACCGGTGAGGGGTCAGCGGGAACCGTGAGGGGCGGCGGGAACCGTGAGGAGCGGGAACCATGAGGGGTCTCTGAGGCCGGTGAGGGGTCAGCGGGTCCGTGAGGGGTCAGCGGGAACCGTGAGGGGTCTCTGAGGCCGGTGAGGAGCGGGAACCGTGAGGGGTCAGCGGGAACCGTGAGGAGCGGGAACCGTGAGGGGTCTCTGAGGCCGGTGAGGTGTCAGCGGGTCCGTGAGGGGCCGGTGGGGTCGGTGAGGAGCGGGAACCGTGAGGGGGCGGCGGGCAGGGCAGGAACCCCGAGGGGTTCGGGGGCAGCCGTGAGGGGAGAGCGGGAAGCGATCCCTGAGGGAGCGGGGGGACGGGAGGGATCCCCTGAGGGACCGGCGGTGTCCGTGAGGGACCGGGGGTGTCCGTGAGGGACCGGAGGGACGGGAGGGACCGGAGATGTCCGTGAGGGACCGGAGATGTCCCTGAGGGACCGGAGATGTCCGTGAGGGACCGGGAGTGTCCCTGAGGGACCGGGGTGGGGGACGGGAGGGATCCCCTGAGGGACCGGAGATGTCCGTGAGGGACCGGAGATGTCCGTGAGGGACCGGAGATGTCCCTGAGGGACACCGGCGGTGTCCCTGAGGGACCGGGGCTGTCCGTGAGGGACCGGAGATGTCCGTGAGGGACCGGAGATGTCCGTGAGGGACCGGGGGTGTCCCTGAGGGACCGGGGGTGTCTGTGAGGGACCGGGGCTGTCCCTGAGGGACCGGGGGGATGGGAGGGATCCCCTGAGGGACCGGGGGTGTCCGTGAGGGACCGGGGGGAACTCTGAGGGACCGGGGGTGTCCGTGAGGGACCGGGGCTGTCCGTGAGGGACCGGGGCTGTCCGTGAGGGACCGGAGATGTCCGTGAGGGACCGGGGGTGTCCATGAGGGACCGGGGGTGTCCCTGAGGGACCGGGGGGGGGACGGGAGGGACCGGGGGGAACCTGAGGGACCGGGGGTGTCCGTGAGGGGAGAGCGGGAAGCGATCCCTGAGGGACCGGGGGGAACCCTGAGGGACCGGGGGTGTCCGTGAGGGACCGGGGGGAACTCTGAGGGACCGGTGGTGTCCCTGAGGGACCGGCGGTGTCCGTGAGGGACCGGCGGTGTCCGTGAGGGACCGGGGGGAACTCTGAGGGACCGGAGATGTCCGTGAGGGACCGGGGGTGTCCGTGAGGGACCGGAGATGTCCGTGAGGGACCGGAGGGGACGGGAGGGACCGGGGGTGTCCCTGAGGCACCGGGGGGACACCGGGACACGGAGATGTCCCTGAGGAACACCGGGGGGACACCGGGACACGGAGATGTCCCTGAGGGACACCGGGACACGGAGATGTCCATGAGGGACACCGGGACACGGAGATGTCCCTGAGGGACACCGGGGGGGACACCGGGACACGGAGATGTCCCTGAGGAACACCGGGGGGACACCGGGACACGGAGATGTCCCTGAGGGACACCGGGACACGGAGATGTCCATGAGGGACACCGGGACACGGAGATGTCCCTGAGGGACACCGGGGGGGACACCGGGGCAGCCCCGATCCCGGGGAGTTCGATCCCAAAATTTGGATTTGTTCCAAATCCAGCCCCGTTTGGGTCTCCTGATCCCGCTCTGGGCACCGGGAATTCCCAAATTCCCGGGATTTGCTCCCAAAATTGGGATTTGCTCCCAGTCCAGCCCCATTCGCCGCCTCGGGAATTCCCAAATTCCCGGCCCGGGAATTCCCGGTTCCACCTGAGCCCTTTTATTCCCATTTTTCCCCATTTTTCCATGAATCCCGCCTCGTTCCCGGCTCCTGCAGCGGCCTCGTTTCACCTGGGACACACCCGGAGGGGGAGAGGCAGCAATTCCCAAAATATTCCAGGAAAATTCCCACCCGGAGGCGCCCAAAGCCCTTAATTGGGCTGTTGTGCTAATGAGGAGCCGCTAATTAGGGCTGAAATTCCGATGGGGAATGAGGGCAGCCAGGAACAGCAGGAACGGATCCAATTCCTGGTTTTTTCCCATTTTTCTCCTCCTTTTCCCCATTTTTCTCCTGGTTTTCCCCATTTTTTCCCTATTCTTTCCCATTTCCCCCTATTCTTCCTATTTTTTCCCCCTATTTTTCCAAATTCTTTCAATTATTCCCATTTTCCCTGTTTTGCCCATTTTCCCCCCATTTTCCCCCCATTTTCCCCCCATTTTTACCCCATTTTTCCCCATTTTCGCCATTTTTCCCCAGTTTTTCCAAGTTTTCCCTATTTTTCCCCATTTTTTCTTTTTTTTTTCTCATTTTTTCCCATTATTTCCCATTTCCCCCCATTTTTCCCAATTCTTTCTCAAATTTTCCCAGTTTTCTCCCACTCTTTCCATTTTCCCCTGGTTTCCCCCATATTTTCCCATTTCCCCCCAATTCTTTCCCAATTTTTCCATTTCTTTCCCAATTTTTTCCCATTTTTTCCCCCACTTTTCCCCAATTTCTCAGCAGGAATTTCCCTTTCCTGACGATCCCCAAATCCCCAGGGATGGGAATTCTTCCCAACTTGGACGGAAATTTGGGATTTGGGGCTCCTGGGGCCGATTCCTGGCGGATTTGGGGGGAATTTGGGGGATTTTGGGAGCCTGACCGGGATTTTCCTCTTTTTTAGGGTACGGAGATTGGAATTCGGGCTCGAGCAGAGGCAAGTGCGGAATTTCCTCCCCCGGATCCCTCTGGATCCATCCCTGGATCCCGGCCCGAGCCCTCGGGAAGTTCCCACCTCTCCTTTCCCGAATTTTAGTCCCAAATTCCCGCCGGATCCGACAAAAAATCGGCATTTTTGGAACGGGGAAACGGCTCAGAGTTCCAAATGAGGGAATTTTTGGGATTCCTTCGGCGGGAATGATCCCGAATTCCATGGGAATGACCCCGAATTCTGTGGGAATGATCCTAAATTCCATGGGAATGACCCCAAATTCCATAGGAATTACCTGGGAACGATCCCGAATTCCTGGTAAATCCCAAATTCCCGAATCCCGGTGAATCCCGAATTCCTGAATCCCCGGTGAGTCCCAAATTCCTGAATCCCTGGTGAATCCCAAATTCCCGAATCCCCGGTGAGTCCCAAATTCCTGGTGAGTCCCAAATTCCTGAATCCCTGGTGAATCCCAAATTCCCGAATCCCCGGTGAGTCCCAAATTCCCGGTGAATCCCGAATTCCTGAATCCCCGGTGACTCCCGAATTCCTGAATCCCTGGTGAATCCCAAATTCCCGAATCCCCGGTGAGTCCCAAATTCCCGGTGAATCCCGAATTCCTGAATTCCCGGTGAATCCCGAATTCCCGGTGCCTCCCGAATTCCTGGTGCCTCCCGAATTCCTGGTGAATCCTGAATTCCTGAATCCCCGGTGCCTCCCGAATTCCCGGTAATCCTGAATCCCTGGTGCCTCTGGAATTCCCGGTGCCTCCCGAATTCCCGGTGCCTCCCGAATCCCCGGTGCCTCCCAAATTCCCGGTGCCTCCCAAATTCCCGGTAATCCCAAATTCCCGGTGCCTCCCGAATTCCTGGTGAATCCCAAATTCCCGAATCCCCGGTAATCCTGAATTCCTGGTGAGTCCCGAATTCCTGAATCCCCGGTGAATCCCGAATTTCTGAATCCCTGGCGCCTCCCGAATTCCTGAATCCCCGGTGAATTCCGAATTCCTGGTGAATCCCAAATTCCCGAATCCCCTGTGATTCCCAAATTCCCGAATCCCCGGTGAATCCCAAATTCCTGAATTCCCGGTGAATCCCGAATTCCCGGTGCCTCCCGAATTCCCGGTGAATCCCGAATTCCTGAATCCCTGGTGAATCCCAAATTCCTGAATTCCCGGTGAGTCCCAAATTCCCGAATCCCGAATTCCTGAATCCCGAATTCCTGAATCCCCGGTGAATCCCAAATTCCTGAATCCCGAATTCCTGAATCCCGAATTCCTGAATCCCCGGTGAATCCCGAATTCCTGAATCCCTGGTGCCTCCGGAATTCCCGTTAATCCCGAATTCCTCCCGCCAGGCTACGAGGGCTATGCCTACGGCTACGGCTACGGGCAGGAGGGCTCCGGAGCCTTCGGCTTCGGCACCGCCGCCAATTCCTGGGATTTGGGCGGCTCCGAGCCCGACGGGGCCCCCGAGGGCGCCGGGAAACAGCGGCCGGAGCCGGGAACCACCGGCCAGAGCGACCCCGAGGGACCCCCGGGAACGGGACGGGGGTACGGAGCCGCAGCGGACAGGCGGGGATTGGGAATGGGGGAGTGGGGATTGGGAATGGGGGATTGGGAATGGGGATTCGGGATTGGGGGATTGGGAATGGGAATGGGGGATTTGGGAATGGGAATGGGGGATTGGGAATGGGGGATTGGGATTGGGGGATTGGGAATGGGGGAATGGGATTGGGAATGGGAATGGGAGAATGGGGGATTGGGGGATTCGGAATGTAGGAATGGGGGATTGGGAATGGGAATGGGGGAATGGGGGATTGGGAATGGGAGAATGGGAATGGGGGATTGGGAGAATGGGAGAATGGGAATGGGGGATTGGGAATGGGGAATTGGGGGAATGGGGATGGGGGATTTGGAGAATGGGAATGGGGGATTGGGAATGGGGATTTGGGAATGGGGATTCGGAATGTGGGAATGGGGTATTGGGAGAATGGGAATGGGGGATTGGGAATGGGGGATTGGGATTGGGAATGGGGATTTGGGAATGGGAATGGGGAATTGGGATTGGGAATGGGGATTTGGGAATGGGGGATTGGGAATGGGGATTTGGAATGTGGGAATGGGGGATTGGGAGAATGGGAATGAGGGATTTGGGAATGGGGATTGGGAATGGGGGAATGGGGATTTGGGAATGGGGGATTGGGAATGGGAATGGGGAATTGGGGGATTGGGAATGGGAGAATGGGAATGGGGATTTGGGAATGGGAATGGGGATTGGGAATGGGGGAATAGGAATAGGGGATTGGGAATGGGGATTTGGGACAATGGGAATGGGGGAATGGGGGATTGGAAGAATGGGAATGGGAGAATGGGAATGGGGGATTGGGAATGTGGGATTGCTATTGGGAATGGGGAATGGGGTGGGAATGGGATTGGCAATGGAAGATTGTCCTGAAAAATCCAGATTTTGGGATTTGGGGTTCCAGGGCTGCTTGGGATTGGATCCTGGGGAGTGGGGAGGGATGGAAAACGTGGGAAAAGGGCTGGAAAACGTGAGAAAAGGGATGGAAAACGTGGGAAAAGGGCTGGAGAAGGTGCTCCCCAACTCCCGGGACCCATTTTTTTTGGGAGAAAAGTGGATCCCGATCCCCCAGACCCTTTTTCTTAGAAATCCCCAACCCCTTGAAACCATTTTTTTGGCAATTCCCAAAAAAAAACCCCTCTCCCACCCTGCACCGCTCCCTTTCCCATTTGGAAAAAACCCCAAAATTCCCGAATTTTCCCCGTCAGGTACGATCCCTACGAATCCTACGGCGACTCCCGCGTGAACGACCGGGATCCGTACCGGGCCGCCTTCGACTATCCCGGCGATTATCCCAACGATTATCCCAACGATTATCCCAACGATTATCCCAACGATTATCCTGATTATCCCAACGATTATCCCGATTATCCCAACGATTATCCCGGCGATTATCCCGGCGAACCCGAGCCCGACGTCGGCGACTTCTACGGCCGCCCGCCGCCGCCGCCGCGGGAGCAGCAATTCCCGGGGAAATTCCGTGAGGATTTGAGCGCGCGGGGCTGGGGCCGGGAGCGGCCGTTCCCGGCGTTCCCGGCGTTCCCGGCGCGCGGCGGATGGGCCGATCCGCGCGGGCCCGGCCGGCGCCTCCCGTCGCTCTTCTCCCACAACATCCTCCCCGAGGCCGGACGCGCCTTCCCCGGCTCCGGCCGCGGCCTCAAGCGCCTCCGGAGGGGCTGGCGGCTCTGGGACGCCGAGTTCCGGGTGAGTCGGGGCTCCTCCGGCGGGTTTCCCTTGGGTTTTCCATGGTTTTCCATGTTACGTTGTTTTTATATAGGTTTTGTATGGTTTTCCATGAGTTTTCATGGTTTTTACGGGGTCTTTCCATGGTTTTTCCATGGTTTTCCATTATTTTTTCTTGGATTTTCCATGGTTTTCCATGAGTTTCCATGGTCTTTCCATGGTTTTCCGTGGTTTTCACATTATTTTCCAGTATTTTTTCTTGGATTTTCCATGGTTTTCCATGGTGTTTCCATGAGTTTCCATGGTTTTTCCATGGTTTTTCCATGGTTTTCCATGTTCCGTTATTTTTATATAGTTTTTGTATGGTTTTCCATGAGTTTTCATGGTCTTTCCATGGTTTTTCCATGGTTTTCCATGTTCCGTTATTTTTCCGTCATTTTTGTATGGTTTTCCATGAGTTTTCATGGTTTTTCCATGAGTTTCCCTGGTCTTTCCATGGTATTTCCATGGTTTTCCATGTTCCATTATTTTTATATCCCTTTCCATGAGTTTCCATGGTCTTTCCGTGGTTTTCCCATGATTTTTCATTATTTTTTCCTGGATTTTCCGTGGTTTTCCATGAGTTTTCCATAGCTTTTCCATGGTCTTTCCATGCTTTTTTCGTGTTTTTTCCATGGTTTTCCGTGGTTTTCCCATGATTTTCCATTCTTTTTTTCCTGGATTTTCCATGGTTTTCCATGAGTTTTCCATGTCTTTTCCATAACTTTTCCGTGCGTTTCCCCCAACTTTTCCCCCATTTATCCCCCAGTTTTCTTTCAATTTCCCCCATTTTTCCCCAATTTTCCCCCGATTTTCTCTCCATTTCCCCCAATTTTCCCAATTTTCTCCCGATTTTCTCTCCATTTCCCCCAATTTTCCCAATTTTCTCCCGATTTTCTCTCCATTTCCCCCAATTTTCCCCAATTTTCTCCCGATTTTCTCTCAATTTCCCCCATTTCCCCCAATTTTCCCAATTTTCTCCCGATTTTCTCTCCATTTCCCCCAATTTTCTCCCGATTTTCTCTCAATTTCCCCCAATTTTCCCAATCTTTTCCCGATTTTCTCTCCATTTCCCCCAATTTTCCCAATTTTCTCCCGATTTTCTCTCCATTTCCCCCAATTTTCCCAATTTTCTCCCAATTTTCTCCCGATTTTCTCTCCATTTCCCCCAATTTTCCCAATTTTCTCCCGATTTTCTCTCCATTTCCCCAATTTTCTCCCGATTTTCTCTCCATTTCCCCCAATTTTCCCATTTTTCCCCAATTTTCTCCCGATTTTCTCTCCATTTCCCCCAATTTTCTCCCAATTTTCTCCCGATTTTCTCTCCATTTCCCCCAATTTTCCCAATTTTCCCAATTTTCTCCCGATTTTCTCTCCATTTCCCCCAATTTTAACAATTTTCTCCCGATTTTCTCTCCATTTCCCCCAATTTTCCCAATTTTCTCCCGATTTTCTCTCCATTTCCCCCATTTTTCCCCAATTTTCTTCCGATTTTCTCTCCATTTCCCCCAATTTTCCCAATTTTCTCCCAATTTTCTCCTGATTTTCTCTCCATTTCCCCCAATTTTCCCAATTTTCTCCCAATTTTCTCCCGATTTTCTCTCCATTTCCCCCAATTTTCCCAATTTTCTCCCGATTTTCTCTCCATTCCCAATTTCCCCAATTTTCTCCGGATTTTCTCTCCATTTCCCCCAATTTTCCCAATTTTCTCCCGACTTTCTCTCCATTTCCCCCAATTTTCCCATTTTTCCCCAATTTTCTCCCAATTTTCTCTCCATTTCCACCAATTTTATCCCGATTTTCTCCCGATTTTCTCTCCATTTCCCCCAATTTTCTCCCGATTTTCTCCCGGTTTTCTCTCCATGTCCCCCAATTTTCCCAATTTTCTCCCAATTTTCTCCCGATTTTCTCTCCATTTCCCCCAATTTTCCCCAATTTTGCCAGTTTTCTCTCCATTTCCCCCAATTTTCCCAATTTTCTCCCAATTTTCTCCCGATTTTCTCTCCATTTCCCCCAATTTTCCCAATTTTCTCCCAGTTTTCTCCCGATTTTCTCTCCATTTCCCCCAATTTTCCCAATTTTCTCTCCATTTCCCCCAATTTTCTCCCGATTTTCTCTCTATTTCCCCCAATTTTCCCAATTTTCTCCCGAATTTCTCTCCATTTCCCCCAATTTTCCCAATTTTCTCCCAATTTTCCCCGATTTTCTCTCCATTTCCCCCAATTTTCCCAATTTTCTCCCAGTTTTCTCCTGATTTTCTCTCCATTTCCCCCAATTTTCCCAATTTTCTCCCAATTTTCTCCCGATTTTCTCTCCATTTCCCCCATTTTTCCCCAATTTTCTCCCGATTTTCTCTCCATTTCCCCCAATTTTCCCAATTTTCTCCCGATTTTCTCTCCATTTCCCCCAATTTTCCCAATTTTCTCCCGATTTTCTCTCCATTTCCCCCAATTTTCCCATTTTTCCCCAATTTTCTCCCGATTTTCTCTCAATTTTCTCCGGATTTTCTCTCCATTTCCCCCAATTTTCCCAATTTTCTCCCAATCATTTCCCGATTTTCTCTCCATTTCCCCCAATTTTCTCCCGATTTTCTCTCCATTTCCCCCAATTTTCTCCCGATTTTTCCTGATTTTCTCTCCATTTCCCCCAATTTTCCCAATTTTCTCCCGATTTTCTCTCAGTTTTCCCCCATTTTCCCCAATTTTCTCCCGATTTTCTCTCCATTTCCCCCAATTTTCCCAATTTTCTCCCAATTTTCTCCCGATTTTCTCTCCATTTCCCCCAATTTTCTCCCAATTTTCTCCCGATTTTCTCTCCATTTCCCCCAATTTTCCCAATTTTCTCCCAATTTTCTCCCAATTTTCTCCCAATTTTCTCTCAATTTCCCCCAATTTTCCCAATTTTCTCCCAATTTTGTCCCGATTTTCTCTCCATTTCCCCCAATTTTCCCAATTTTCTCCCGATTTTCTCTCCCTTTCCCCCAATTTTCCCAATTTTCCCCAATTTTCTCCCGATTTTCTCTCCATTTCCCCCAATTTTCCCAATTTTCTCCCGATTTTCTCTCCATGTCCCCCATTTTTCCCCAATTTTCTCCCGGTTTTCTCTCCATGTCCCCCAAATTTCCCAATCTTTTCCCGATTTTCTCTCCATTTCCTCCAATTTTCCCAATCTTTTCCCGATTTTCTCTCCATTTCCTCCAATTTTCCCAATTTTCTCCCAATTTTCTCCCGATTTTCTCTCCATTTCCCCCAATTTTCCCGATTTTCTCTCCATTTCCCCCAATTTTCCCGATTTTTCCCGGTTTTCCCGCAGCCGCAGCGGAAGCGGCCGCGCCGGGAGGGTTCGGGCCGGCGGCGGCAGCAGCCGAGCGAGGAACGGAACGAGAACGGCTCCGACAACTCCAGCTCCGACAACGGTCAGGAATTACCCAAATTCCGCATTTTTCGGGATGGGTTCCGGGTCAAAATCCCAGGAATCACCCAAATTCCGCGTTTTTCGGGATGAGTTCCGGGTTAAAATCCCAGGATTTACCCAAATTCCACATTTATTGGGATGAGTTCTGGAATTCCTGTTTAAAAATCCCGGGATTTACCCCAAATTCCGCATTTTTTTGGGATGAGTTCCGGGTTAAAATCCCGGGATTTATCCCAAATTCCACATTTATTGGGATGAGTTCCGGAATTCCTGTTCAAAAATCCCGGGATTTACCCCAAATTCCGCATTTTTTGGGATGAATTCTGGGTTAAAATCCCAGGATTTACCCAAATTCCGCGTTTTTCGGGATGAGTTCTGGGTTAAAATCCCAGGAATCACCCAAATTCCCAATTTCTGGGGATGATTTCCGGAATTCCTGTTAAAAAATCCTGGGATTTACCCCAAATTCCACATTTATTGGGATGAATTTTGGTTAAAAATCCCAGGAATTACCCAAAATCCGCATTTTTCGGGATGAGTTCCGGGTTAAAATCCCAGGATTTACCCAAATTCCCAATTTCTGGGGATGAGTTCCAGAATTCCTGTTACAAAATCCTGGGATTTACCCCAAATTCCACATTTATTGGGATGAGTTCTGGTTTAAAATCCCAGGAATTACCCAAATTCTGCATTTTTTGGGATGAGTTCCGGAATTCCTGTTACAAAATCCTGGGATTTACCCCAAATTCCGCATTTTTTGGGATGAGTTCCGGAATTCCTGTTCAAAAATCCTGGGATTTACCCCAAATTCCGCGTTTTTCGGGATGAGTTCCGGGTTAAAATCCCTGGAATCACCCAAATTCCGCGTTTTTCGGGATGAGTTCCGGGTTAAAATCCCAGGAATTACCCAAATTCCGCCTTTTTCGGGATGAGTTCCGGGTTAAAATCCCTGGAATCACCCAAATTCCGCGTTTTTCGGGATGAGTTCCGGGTTAAAATCCCAGGAATTACCCAAATTCCGCCTTTTTCGGGATGGGTTCCGGGTTAAAATCCCAGGAATTACCTAAATTCCCAATTTCTGGGGATGAGTTCCGGAATTCCTGTTCAAAAATCCCGGGATTTACCCCAAATTCCACATTTATTGGGCTGAATTCTGGTTTAAAAATCCCAGGAATTACCCAAATTCCGCATTTTTTGGGATGAGTTCCGGAATTCCTGTTAAGAAATCCTGGGATTTACCCCAAATTCCGCATTTTTTGGGATGAGTTCCGGGTTAAAATCCCAGGAATCACCCAAATTCCCAATTTTTTGGGATGAGTTCCGGGTTAAAATCCCAGGAATTACCCAAATTCCCAATTTCTGGGGATGAGTTCTGGAATTCCTGTTCAAAAATCCCGGGATTTACCCCAAATTCCCCATTTTTTGGGATGAGTTCTGGGTTAAAATCCCAGGAATCACCCAAATTCCCAATTTCTGGGGATGAGTTCCGGAATTCCTGTTCAAAAATCCCGGGATTTACCCCAAATTCCGCATTTATTGGGATGAATTTTGGTTAAAAATCCCAGGATTTACCCAAATTCCCAATTTCTGGGGCCGAATTCCAAAATTCCTGTTCAAAAATCCTGGGATTGACCCCAAATTCCACAGTTTGGGGGCGAATCCTGGATTTCAACTACAAAAAATTCCTGGATTGACCCAAAATTCCCAATTTTTGGGGCTGAATTTTGGATTTCCAGGTTAAAAAATCTCAGGATTTATCCCAAATTCCCAAATTTTTGGGGCTGAATCCTGGAATTCCAGCTCAGGAAAATCCCGGAATTTTCTCCCGAATTCCCAATTTTTGGGGTTGAATTTTGGATTTCCAGGTTAAAATTCCCGGGATTTATCCCAAATTCCCAAATTTTTGGGGTTTTGTTGGTTCCAGAGGAAGGCACGGAGGGAGAATCCGGAGAAAAGGAGGAATCCAGAGGGGTGAGTGGGGGAAATTTGGGAATTTTGGGATTTTGGGAAAGGAAATTTCTGGAATTTTGGGATCTGGGGGAGGGAAATTCCAGAATTTTGGGATCTGGGGGAGGGAAATTCCAGAATTTTGGGATCTGGGGGAGGGAAATTCCTGGATTTTGGGATTTGGGGGAAGGAAATTCCAGGATTTGGGGATCTGGGGGTGGGAAATTCCGGAATTTTGGTGGAATTCCAGGAGGATTTTGCACGTGGGGGAAGGGCTGGAATTGGAATTTTTCACAGGAAATTTGGGAATTCCAGGGAATTTCAACCTCTCCAATGGAATTCCCATCCCTGAGGGATTTCTTTGGGAAAAAATCCCCCAAAATTTGGGGATTCCCAAATCCAAGGGAAATTTCCTGAGGGAGAAAAAATTCCCGGGATTTCATTCCAGGGGGGTTTGAAATTCCCGAATTTTTGGGTTTTCAGGAAGGGGAGGACGAAGAGGGAAGAGATTCCGAGAAAGGTGAGTCGGGAATTCCAGGAAATTCCAGGAATTTGGGGAGGGAATTCCAGGAATTTGGGATCAGGGGAGGATTTGGGGCTGATTTTTTTGGGATTTTCCTTGGATTTCCTGGGATTTTTGGATTGATTTCCTGGGATTTTCTATTTCCTGGGATTCCGGGCTGGATTTTCTGGGATTTTGGGCCGATTTCTTTGGATTTTGGGTTGGATTTCCTGGAATTTTGGATTTCCTGGGATATTGGGCTGATTTCCCGGGATTTTTTATTGGTTTCTTGGGATTTTTGATTCCCTGGGATTTTGGGTTGATTTTTTGGGATTTTTGGGTTGGATTTCCTGCGATTTTGGATTCCCTGGGAATTTCCTTGGATTCCCTGCGATTTTGGGCTGATTTCCTGGGATTTTGGATTTTCTGGGATTTTGGGCTGGATTCCCTCGTATTTTCCTTGGATTCCCTGAGATTTTGGGTCGGTTTTTGGGATTTTGGGCTGATTTTTTTTGGATTCTGGATTTCTTGGGATTTTGAATTCCCTGGGATTTTGGGCTGATTTTTTGGGATTTTAGGTTGGATTTCTGGGTTGGATTTTCTGGGATTTTGGGCCGATTTTTTGGGATTTTAGGTTGGATTTTCTGGGATTTTGGGCCGATTTTTTGGGGATTTTAGGTTGGATTTTCTGGGATTTTGGGCCGATTTTTTGGGATTTTAGGTTGGATTTTCTGGGATTTTGGGCCGATTTTTTGGGATTTTAGGTTGGATTTTCTGGGATTTTGGGCCGATTTTTTGGGATTTTAGGTTGGATTTTCTGGGATTTTGAGCCGATTTTTTGGGGATTTTAGGTTGGATTTTCTGGGATTTTGGGCCGATTTTTTTGGATTTTAGGTTGGATTTTCTTGGATTTTGGGCCGATTTTTTGGGATTTTAGGTTGGATTTCCTGGGATTTTGGGCTGATTTTTTGGGATTTTAGGTTGGATTTTCTGGGATTTTGGGCCGATTTTTGGGATTTTAGGTTGGATTTTCTGGGATTTGGGGCTGGATTCCCTCCGAGCTTCCCGGAATTCCCGGAATTCCCGGAATTCCCGTTTTCCAGGCGCCCTGGGCCATCCCGAGGAGAATTCCCAGATTTCCCAGCGGCTCCCGGCCGGGAGGAAATCCCAGGAACGGCAGAAGAAGCGGCACCGGGACCGGATGGTGGAGAGGTACCCCGGGATTCCGGGAATTTCCCCCTTTTTTGGGAATATTTCCCTTTTTTTGGGAATATTTCCCATTTTTTAGAGATTTTCCATTTTAAAATGAATTTTTCCCCTTTTTTTTGAGATTTTTTTCCACATTTTTAAAGATTTTTTTCCTTTTTAAAATGGATTTTTCCCCTTTTTTTTGAGATTTTTTTCCACATTTTCAAAGACTTTTTTCCTTTTTAAAATGGATTTTTTCCTCTTTTTTTAGGGATTTTTCCCACTCTTTTAGGGATTTTTTCCCCACTTTTTTAGAGATTTTTTTCCCTTTTTTTAATGGACTTTTCCTCTTTTTTTAATGGATTTTTCCTCCTTTTTTTATGGATTTTTCCTCTTTTTTTTTGGGATTTTTTTTCAACATTTTTCGAGATTCTTTCCCTTTTTTAATGGATTTTTCCTCTTTGGGATTTTCCCCCTTTTTTTAGAGATTTTTCGCTCTTTTAATGGAGTTTTATTCTTTTTTAGGGATTGTTCCCACTTTTTTAGGGATCTTTTTCACTTTTTTAGGGATTCTTGCTCTCTTTAGGAATTTCTCCCCAATTTTCAGAGATTTTTCCCATGTTTGTCATTCCCGTTATTCCCGTGTTTCCCGTTATTCCCACCATTCCTATTTTTCCCACCATTCCTTTGTTTCCCATTTTTCCCATTTCCCCATTCCCATTTTTCCCATTTTTTCCATTTTTCCCATTATTCCCGTTATTCCCGTTATTCCCGTGTTTCCCACTCCCATTGTTCCCATTATTCCCACTATTCCCATTATTCCCATTCCGTTATTCCCATGTTTCCCATTCCCATCATTCCCATTATTCCCGTTATTCCCATTATTCCCGTGTTTCCCATTCCCATTTATTCCCGTGTTTCCCATTCCCATCATTCCCATTATTCCCATTTATTCCCGTGTTTCTCGTGTTTCACATTCCCGTTATTCCCATTCCCACCATTCCCGTCATTCCCGTTATTCCCGTGTTTCCCATTCCCATTATTCCCATTTATTCCCGCGTTTCCCATTCCCATTTATTCCCGTGTTTCCTGCGTTTCCCATTCCCGCCGTTCCCGCGTTTCCCATTCCCGCCATTCCCGCGTTATTCCCGCCATTCCCGTTATTCCCGTTATTCCCGTGTTTCCCATTCCTATTATTCCCATTTATTCCCGTGTTTCCCATTCCCATTATTCCCATTTATTCCCGTGTTTCCCATTCCTATTATTCCCATTTATTCCCACGTTTCCCATTCCCATTATTCCCATTTATTCCCGTGTTTCCCCCGTTTCCCATTCCCATTTATTCCCGTGTTTCCCATTCCCATTATTCCCGTGTTTCCCATTCCTGTTATTCCCATTTATTCCCGTGTTTCCCATTCCCATCATTCCCACCATTCCCGTTATTCCCACGTTTCCCATTCCCATTTATTCCCGTGTTTCCCATTCCCATTTATTCCCGTGTTTCCCATTCCCATGTTTCCCACGTTTCCCATTCCCGCCGTTCCCGCGTTTCCCATTCCCGCCGTTCCCGTTATTCCCGCCGTTATTCCCGCCGTTATTCCCGCCATTCCCGCCATTCCCGTTATTCCCGCCGTTCCCGTTATTCCCGTCATTCCCGCGTTATTCCCGTTATTCCCGTTATTCCCGTTATTCCCGCCGTTATTCCCGCTATCCCGGTGTTTATTTTCCAGGATCCAGTTCGTCTGCTCCCTGTGCAAGTTCCGGACGTTCTTCGAGGACGAGATCCGGCAGCACCTGGAGAGCAAATTCCACCGGGAGCATTTCCAGTTCGTGGGAGCGCGGCTGCCCCCGCAGACGGCACAGTTCCTGCAGGTGCCTTCATCTTCTTCATCCTCCTCATCATCCTCATCATCATCCTCCTCATCTTCCTCCTCTTCATCATCTTCATCCTCCTCCTCTTCCTCCTCTCCTTTTCCTGCTTTTCCTCTCCCATTTCCCATTTCCAGTTCGTGGGCGCGCGGCTGCCGCCCCACACGGCACAGTTCCTCCAGGTGCCTTCGGCCTCATCCTCCTCATCCTCCTCATCTTCATCCTCATCTTCATCTTCATCTTCATCATCTTCATCCTCATCCTCCTCTTCCTCCTCTCCTGTTCCTGCTTTCCCTCTCCCATTTCCTATTTCCAGTTCGTGGGAGCGCGGCTGCCGCCCCACACGGCCCAGTTCCTGCAGGTGCCTTCGGCCTCCTCATCTTCATCCTCATCCTCATCTTCATCCTCATCTTCATCCTCATCTTCATCTTCATCTTCATCTTCATCTTCATCTTCATCCTCATCCTCCTCCTCATCATCTCCTGTTCCTGCTTTCCCTCTCCCATTTCCCATTTCCAGTTCGTGGGAGCGCGGCTGCCCCCGCAGACAGCCCAGTTCCTGCAGGTGCCTTCATCATCCTCATCCTCATCTTCATCCTCCTCATCTTCATCATCCTCCTCATCTTCATCTTCATCTTCATCTTCATCTTCATCTTCATCCTCTTCCTCCTCTCCTGTTCCTGCTTTTCCTCTTCCCTTTTCCTGCCTTTCCTCTCCCATTTCCCATTTCCAGTTCGTGGGCGCGCAGCTGCCCCCGCAGACAGCCCAGTTCCTGCAGGTGCCTTCAGCCTCATCCTCCTCATCCTCATCATCATCTTCATCCTCATCTTCATCTTCATCTTCATCCTCATCTTCATCATCTTCATCTTCATCCTCCTCCTCTTCCTCCTCTCCTGTTCCTGCTTTTCCTCTCCCATTTCCCATTTCCAGTTCGTGGGAGCGCGGCTGCCCCCGCAGACAGCACAGTTCCTCCAGGTGCCTTCAGCCTCATCCTCATCTTCATCTTCATCTTCATCATCCTCTTCATCCTCCTCTTCCTCCTCTCCTGTTCCTGCTTTTCCTCTCCCATTTTCCATTTCCAGTTCGTGCTGCCCCAGCAGATGACCCAGTTCCTGCAGGTGCCTTCGGCCTCATCCTCCTCATCCTCATCTTCATCATCTTCATCATCCTCCTCATCTTCATCATCCTCCTCATCTTCATCATCCTCCTCTTCCTCCTCTCCTGTTCCTGCTTTCCCTCTCCCATTTCCCATTTCCAGTTCGTGCTGCCCCCGCAGACGACCCAGTTCCTGCAGGTGCCTTCATCATCCTCATCCTCATCATCCTCCTCATCTTCATCTTCATCCTCATCTTCATCCTCATCCTCCTCTTCCTCCTCTCCTGTTCCTGCTTTCCCTCTCCCATTTCCCATTTCCAGTTCGTGGGCGCGCGGCTGCCGCCCCACACGGCACAGTTCCTCCAGGTGCCTTCGGCCTCATCCTCCTCATCCTCCTCATCTTCATCCTCATCTTCATCTTCATCTTCATCATCCTCATCTTCATCCTCCTCATCTTCATCCTCCTCTTCCTCCTCTCCTGTTCCTGCTTTTCCTCTCCCATTTCCCATTTCCAGTTCGTGCTGCCCCCCCACACAACCCAGTTCCTGCAGGTGCCTTCATCATCCTCATCCTCTTCATCATCCTCATCTTCATCATCCTCCTCATCTTCATCCTCATCTTCATCCTCCTCCTGTTCCTCCTCTCCTGTTCCTGCTTTTCCTCTCCCATTTCCCATTTCCAGTTCGTGGGAGCGCGGCTGCCGCCCCACACGGCCCAGTTCCTGCAGGTGCCTTCATCATCCTCATCTTCATCCTCATCATCCTCATCTTCATCTTCATCTTCATCTTCATCTTCATCTTCATCTTCATCTTCATCTTCCTCCTCTTCCTCTCCTGTTCCTGCTTTCCCTCTCCCATTTCCCATTTCCAGTTCGTGGGCGCACGGCTGCCGCCCCACACGGCCCAGTTCCTGCAGGTGCCTTCATCATCCTCATCCTCATCTTCATCCTCATCCTCCTCATTCTCATCTTCATCATCTTCATCTTCATCTTCATCTTCATCTTCATCTTCATCTTCCTCCTCTCCTGTTCCTGCTTTCCCTCTCCCATTTCCCATTTCCAGTTCGTGCTGCCCCAGCAGCTGGCCCAGTTCCTGCAGGTGCCTTCGGCCTCAGCCTCCTCATCCTCCTCATCCTCATCTTCATCCTCATCTTCATCTTCATCTTCATCTTCATCTTCATCAATTCAGGAGAATTGGGGATTTTTGGGATAATTCCAGGGTGGGTTGGGGATTTTTGGGATTCTGATCCCATGGAATTCCCTGCAGGGGGAATTGGGAAATTGGGGATTCTCCAGGTCCATTCCCGGGGATTTTTGGGAAGCCGATCCCAGGGATTTTTGGGAAGCCATTCCCGGGGATTTTTGGGAAGCCGATCCCAGGGATTTTTGGGAAGCTGATCCCATGGAATTCCCTGCAGGGAAATTGGGGATTTTTGGGATGATTCCAGGGTGTGTTGGGGATTTTTGGGAAGCTGATCCCAGGGATTTTTGGGAAGCTGATCCCAGGGGTTTTTGGGAAGCTGATCCCATGGAATTCCTGCAGGAGGAATTGGGGATTTTTGGGAAGCTGATCCCAGGGATTTTTGGGAAGCCGATCCCGGGGATTTTTGGGAAGCTGATCCCATGGAATTCCCGCAGGAATACGTGGCCAACAAGACGCGGAAGACGGAGGAGCGGCGCCGCGGGATCCGGGACATCAACGCCGTGATCCAGCAGATCCAGCGGGAGCAGGACCTGACCCAGGGTACCCCGAATTCCCGGGAACCCCGGGAATGGCTCGGGAACGTCCCGGAGGGATAGGACATTCCTGGTCCCGATCCTGATCCCGATCCTGATTCCTGATCCCATTCCTGATCCCATTCCCGATCCCATTCCTGATCCCAGTCGTGATCCCAATCCCTGATCCCAATCCCTGATCCCATTCCCAGATCCCTGTTCCCAATCCCATTCCCGATCCCATTCCTGATTTCATTCCCGATCCCATTCCTGCTCCCAATCCATGATCCTGTTTCCTGATCCCATTCCTGATCCCAGTTGTGATCCCATTCCCGATCCCATTCCCAGTCCCTGATTCCAATCCCTGATCCCGTTTCCTCATCCCATTCCCAATCCCATTCCCGATCCCATTCCTGATCCAAATACCTGATCCCACTCCTGATCCCATTCCCAGATCGGATCTCTGTTCCCAAACCTGATCCCATTCCTGATCCTGATCCCTGATCCCATTCCTGATCCCATTCCCGATCCTATTCCTGCTCCCAGTCCCTGATCCCAATCCCTGATCCCATCCCCGATCCCATTCCTGATCCCATCCCCGATCCCATTCCTGATCCCATTCCCGATCCCATTCCTTCTTGCTCCCATTCCCGATCCCAATCCCAATCCCTGATCCCCATTCATGATCCCTGCTCCCAATCCCGATCCCATTCTTGATCCCATTCCTGATCCCAATCCCTGATCTCATCCCTGATCCCTTTCCTGATCTCATCCCTGATCCCAAACCTGATCCCGTTCCTGATTTCATTCCTGATCCCATTCCTGCTCCCATTCCCGATCCCTGATCCCATTCCCGATCCCATTCCCGATCTCATTCCCGATCCCATTCCCGATCCCAGATCCCTGATCCCGATCCCATTCCCGATTTCCCAGACCTGGCCCTGGATCAGTTCGTGCGGAAGGTGGAGGCCGCTCACTGCTCCGCCTGTGACCTGCTGATCCCATTCCCGATCCCATTCCCGATCCCATTCCCGATCCCATTCCCGATCCCAGATCCCTGATCCCGATCCCAAATTCCCGATTTCCCAGAGCTGGGCCTGGATCAGTTCGTGCGGAAGGTGGAGGCCGCTCACTGCTCCGCCTGTGACCTGCTGCTCCCATTCCCGATCCCATTCCCGATCCCATTCCCGATCCCATTCCCGATCCCAGATCCCTGATCCCGATCCCAAACCTGATCCCAAATTCCCGATTTCCCAGAGCTGGCCCTGGATCAGTTTGTCCGGAAGGTGGAGGCCGCTCACTGCTCCGCCTGTGACCTGCTGCTCCCATTCCCGATCCCATTCCCGATCCCATTCCCGATCCCATTCCCGATCCCATTCCTGATCCCATTCCTGATCCCAATCCCTGATCTCATCCCTGATCCCATTCCCGATCCCATTCCCAGATCGGATCCCTGTTCCCAATCCTGATCCCAATCCCGATCCTATTCCTGCTCCCAGTCCCTGATTCCAATTCCTGATCCTGTTTCCTGATCCCATTCCTGATCCTGATCCCAATCCCTGATCCCATCCCCGATCCCAATCCCTGATCCCATTCCCAGATCCCTGTTCCCAATCCCATTCCTGATCCCATTCTTGATCCCATTCCTGCTTTCATTCCTGATCCCATTCCCGATCCCATTCCTGATCCTAATCCCTGATTCCAATCCCTGATCTCATCCCTGATCCCTTTCCTGATCCCATTCCTGGTCCCATTCCCAATCCCAAAACTGATCCCATTCCCGATCCCATTCCCAATCCCATTCCCGATCCCTGATCCCGATCCCAATCCCTGATCCCTGATCCCGATCCCAAATTCCCGATTTCCCAGAGCTGGGCCTGGATCAGTTCGTGCGGAAGGTGGAGGCCGCTCACTGCTCCGCCTGTGACCTGCTGATCCCATTCCCGATCCCATTCCTGATCCCATTCCCGATCCCATTCCCGATCCCAATCCCTGATCCCGATCCCATTCCCGATCCCATTCCCAATCCCTGATCCCGATCCCATTCCCGATCCCATTCCCAATCCCTGATCCCGATCCCGTTCCCGATCCCATTCCTGATCCCATTCCCGATCCCATTCCCGATCCCATTCCCGATCCCAGATCCCAATCCCTGATCCCTGATCCCGATCCCATTCCCGATTTCCCAGATCTGGGCCTGGATCAGTTCGTGCGGAAGGTGGAGGCCGCTCACTGCTCCGCCTGTGACCTGCTGCTCCCGATGCATTTCGGATCCATCCAGCGGCACCTCCGGGCCCCGGAGCACAACCACAACCGCCGGGTGAGCCCAAAATCCCGGGAATTCTGCCCGAATCCCGGGAATTCCCATGGGATCTGCCCCAAATCCCGGGAATTCTGCCCCAAATCCCGGGAATTCTGCCCCAAATCCCGGGAATTCCGAGGGGATCTGACACAAATCCCGGGAATTCTAAAGGGATCTGCCCCAAATCCCCGGAATCCCGCACGAATCCTGGGAATTCTAAAGGGATCTGCCCCAAAGCCCGGGAATTCTCATGGGATCTGCCCCAAATCCCGGGAATTCTGCCCGAATCCCGGGAATTCTACTGGGATCTGCCCCAAATCCCCGGAATCCCACCCAAATCCCAGAAATTCTGATGGGATCTGACCCAAATCCTGGGAATTCTGATGGGATCTGCCCCAAAGCCCGGGAATTCTGATGGGATCTGACCCAAATCCCGGGAATTCTGAGGGGATCTGCCACGAATCCCGGGAATTCTGAGGGGATCTGACCCAAATCCCGGGAATTCTGATGGGATCTGCCCCAAAGCCCGGGAATTCTGCCCGAATCCCGGGAATTCTGAGGGGATCTGCCCCAAATCCCGGGAATTCCGAGGGGATCTGCCCGAATCCCGGGAATCCCACCCAAATCCTGGAAGTTCTGATGGGATCTGCCCCAGATCCAGGGAATCCCGCACGAATCCCAGGAATTCTGATGGGATCTGACCCAAATCCCGGGAATTCTGATGGGGTCCGACCCAAATCCCGGGAATTCTAAAGGGATCTGCCCCAAATCCCGGGAATTCTGCCCAAATCCCGGGAATTCCGATGGGATCTGCCCCAAATCCCGGGAATCCCGCCCCAATCCTGGGAATTCTCATCGGATCTGACCCAAATCCCGGGAATTCTGATGGGATCTGACCCAAATCCGGGGAATTCCACCCGAATCCCGGGAATTCTGCTGGGATCCATCCCGAATCCCGGGAATTCTGCACGGATCCCGGGAATTCTCATGGGATCTGCACCAAAGCCCGGGAATTCTGCTGCGATCCATCCCAAATCCCGGGAATTCTGATGGGATCTGCCCCAAATCCAGGGAATCCCACCCAAATCCCGGGAATTCCGCTGGGATCCATCCCAAATCCCAGGAATCCCGCAGGAATCCCGCACGAATCCCGGGAATCCTGATGGGATCTGCCCCAAATCCCGGGAATCCCACCCAAATCCTGGAAATTCTGATGGGATCTGCCCCAGATCCCGGGAATCCAAATGGGAATCGCCCAAATCCTGGGAACCCCGCCGGGTGAGCCCCAAAATCCCGGAATTCTGCTGGGATCCATCCCAAATCCCGGGAATTCCACCGGGTGAGCCCCAAAATCCCGGGAATCCTGCCCGAACCCCAGGAATTCTGTTGGGATCTGCCCCAAATCCCGGGAATTCTGGTGGGATCCATCCAAAATCCCGGGATTCCTGAGGGGATCCACCCACATCCTGGGAATTCTGAGGGGATCTGCCCAGGAGAATTCCCTGGAATTCCCAGGATAATTTTCAGGAAAATTCCCTGGAATTCCATGGAAAATTCCCAGGAGAATTCCCTAGGGATTTCCCTGAAAAATTCCCTGGAAAATTCCCAGAATAATTCCCAAGAGAATTCCCAGGAAAATTCCAGAATTCCCAGAAATATTCCCAGGAGATTTCTAGGAAAATTCCAAGGAGAATTCCCAGAGAAATTCCCTGGAGATTTCCCTGGAAAATCCCCTGTAATTCCCAGGAATTTCCCAGAAAATTCCTTAGAATTCTCAGGAAAAATCCCAGGAAAATTCCCAGGAGAATTCCCAGGAAAATTCCAGAATTCCCAGGAAAATTCCCTGGAGATTTCCCTGGAAAATCCCCTGTAATTCCCAGGAAAATTATCTGAAAAATTCCCTGAAGAATTCCCAGGAGTTTTCCCAGGAGAATTCCTGGAATTCTGAGGAGTTTTCCCAGGAGAATTCCCAGAATTCTGAGGAGTTTTCCCAGGAGAATTCCCAGAATTCTGAGGAGTTTTCCCAGGAGTTTTCCCAGGAGAATTCCTGGAATTCTGAGGAGTTTTCCCAGGAGTTTTCCCAAGAGAATTCCTGGAATTCTAAAGAGTTTTCCCAGGAGAATTCCCAGGAAAATCTCAGAATTCTGAGGAGTTTTCCCTTGAGAATTCCTGGAATTCTGAGGAGTTTTCCCAGGAAATTCCCAAAATTACCAGGAGAATTCCCTGGAAAATCCCAAATTCTGACGAATTTTCCCAGTAAAACCCCAGAATTCTGAGGAGTTTTCCCTGGAGAACTCCTGGCATTCCCGGCATTCCCGGAATTCCCGGAATTCCCAGGGAATTCCCGCTTTTCCCAGGCCATGCTGGAGCATTCCAAGCGGGCGTCGCTGGCGGTGGCTCGGAGCATCCTCAACAACAAAACCATCGGCAGCAAACTCCAGCGCTTCCTGCAGGTGCCAAATCCCGGGATTTTCGGGAATTCCGGGCGTTTTCGGGAATTTTCGGGAATTTTTCGGGAATTTTCAGGGGTTAGGGGGAAGTTTTGGAGGGATTTTTGGGGAATTTTCGGAGGTTTTTTGGGAATATTTGGGAATTTTCGGTGGTTTTGGGGGCGGTTTTCGGAATTTTTTGGGAATTCTGAGGGGTTTTAGGGAACTTTCTGAGTTTTTTTGGGAATATTTGGGAAGTTTTGGGAATTCTGGGGAATTTTTGGTGTTTTTTGGGATTTTTTGGAGGTTTTCGGGGCGGTTTTGGGATTTTTTTGGGAATTTTGAGGGGTTTGGGGGGTTTTGCAGGGGATTTAGGATTTTTTTTGGGAATGTTTTGGAATTTTCAGGGGTTTTGGGGAATTCTCGGAGTTTTTTTGGGAATATTTGGGAATTTTCAGGGCTTTTGGGGGGATTTTCGGAGTTTTTTTGGGAATATTTGGGAATTTTCGGAGGTTTTTGGGGAATATTTGGGAAGTTTTGGGAATTCTGGGGAATTTTTGGGGGCAGTTTTCGGGAATTTTTTGGGAATTCCAGGAATTTTTGGGAATGTTGGGGAACGTTTGGGAATTTTCAGGGGTTCGGGAGAAGTTTTGGAGGGATTTTTGGAGGTTTTGGGGACGGGTTTGGGATTTTTTTGGGAATTTTGAGGGGTTTGGGGGGTTTTGCAGGGGATTTAGGATTTTTTTTGGGAATGTTTTGGAATTTTCAGGGCTTTTGGGGGGATTTTCAGAGTTTTTTTTGGGAATATTTGGGAATTTTCAGTGGTTTTGGGGGGATTTTGGGGAATTTTTTTTTGAATTTTCAGGGCTTTCGGGGGCGGTTTTCGGAATTTTTTGGGAATTCTGAGGGGTTTTAGGGAACTTTCGGAGGTTTTTTGGGAATATTTGGGAAGTTTTGGGAATTCTGGGGAATTTTCGGGGGGTTTTTGGGATTTTTTGGAGGTTTTCAGGGCAGTTTTGGGAATTTTTGGGGAATTCCAGGAATTTTTGGGAATGTTGGGGAACGTTTGGGAATTTTCAGGGGTTCGGGAGAAGTTTTGGAGGGATTTTTGGGGAATTTTCGGAGGTTTTTTGGGAATATTTGGGAATTTTCGGTGGTTTTGGGGGGATTTTGGGGAATTTTTTTTTGAATTTTCAGGGCTTTTGGGGAATTTTCGGAGGTTTTTTGGGACTATCTGGGAATTTTGGGGGGAATTCTGGGGAATTTTTGGGGGTTTTGGGGGTTTTTGGAGGATTTTGCAGGGTTTTTTTGGGAATTTTTGGTGGTTTTCAGGGCAGTTTTGGGAATTTTTTGGGAATCCCAGCAAATTTTGGGAATGTTCAGGAATGTTTGGGAATTTTCAGGGGTTACGGGGAAGTTTTGGAGGGCTTTTGGGGGGATTTTCGGAGGTTTTTTGGGAATATTTGTGAATTTTCAGGGCTTTTGGGGGGATTTTCGGAGGTTTTTTTGGGAATATTTGGGAATTTTCGGTGGTTTTGGGGGCATTTTGGAGAATTTTTTTGGAATTTTCAGGGCTTTTGGGGGCGGTTTTGGGAATTTTTTGGGAATTCTGAGGGGTTTTAGGGAATTTTCAGAGGTTTTTTGGGACTATTTGGGAAGTTTTGGGAATTCTGAGGAATTTTTGGGGGTTTTTGGGATTTTTTGGAGGTTTTCAGGGCAGTTTTGGGAATTTTTTGGGAATTCCAGCAATTTTTGGGAATGTTCAGGAATGTTTGGGAATTTTCAGGGGTTCGGGGGAAGTTTTGGAGGGATTTTTGGGGAATTTTTGGGGGGTTTTGGGGGTTTTTGGAGGATTTTGCAGGGGTTTTTGGGGATTTTTTGGAGGTTTTGGGGGCGTTTTTGGGATTTTTTTGGGAATTTTCAGGGATTTTAGGGAACTTTCAGGGGTTTTTTTGGGAATATTTGGGTCTTTGGGAATTTTCAGATGTTTCCAGAGGATTTTGGGGGATCTGGGGAGATTTTTTGGGGGGATTTTTGGGGGTTTTGGAGAACTTTTGGGGAGTTTTCAGGGGTTTTTGGGGAATTTTCGAAGTGTGTAGGAAATTTTTTGGGGGTTTTGGGGAATTTTTTGGGAATTTTTGGGAATGTTTTGGAATTTTGAGGGTATTTTGGGGAATTTTTTTTTGAATTTTAGGGATTTGGGAAAAGGTTTTGGGAATTTTTGGGGAATTTTCAGGGCTTTTTTTGGGGAATTTTTTGGGAATTTTTGGGAGGTTTTGTGGAATTTTTTGGGGAATTTTTGTGGGGTTTTGGGGAATTTTTTGGGAATTTTTGGGAATGTTGGAATTTTGAGGGTATTTTGGGGAATTTTTTTGAATTTTAGGGATTTGGGAAAAGGTTTTGGGGAATTTTTGGGGAATTTTTGGGGAATTTTCAGGGGTTTGTTTGGGGAATTTTTTGGGAATTTTTGGGAGGTTTTGTGGAATTTTTTTGGGGAATTTTTGAGGGGTTTGGGGAATTTTTTTTCCCTTTTTTTCCAGGGGGAAAATCCCTTCACGGATGATCCCGAGGAAAAGGAGGAGCACGAGGAAGGGGAAGGAGCAGGGGAGGAAAATCCCACGGAAAATCCCCAAATTCCCACAGAAAACACGGAAAATCCTATGGAAAATCCCCAAAATCCAGAAAATCCCACGGAAAACCTGGAAAATCCCACAGAAAATCCCCAAAATCCAGCGGAAAATCCAGAAAATCTCACAGAAAACACGGAAAACCCCCAAAATTTGGAAAATCCCACGGAAAATCCTCCAAATCCAGAGGAACATCCTGAAAATCCCACAGAAAACCCCAAAAATCTGGAAAATCCCACGGAAAATCTCCAAAATCCCACGGAAAATCTCCAAAATCCCACAGAAAATCTGGAAAATCCCATGAAAAAACCCCAAAATTCCGAGGAAAATCCTGAAAATCCCGCGGGAAATCCCCAAAATCTCGAGGAAAATCCCGAAAATCCTGAGGAAAATCCCAGAAATTCAGCGGATCCCGAGGAAAATCCGGAAAATCCCGAGGAAAATTCCGAGGAAAATCTGGAAAATCTCGAGGGAGGAGCGGCAGCCGAAGGGCGGGAAAGGGGAGCAGGGGCGGAAAAGGAGGAAAATTCCCAAAATCCCGAGGAAAACTCCCAAAATCCTGGGGAAAATTCCCAAAATCCCGAGGAATTCCCGGAGCAGCACCCAGAGGGAATTTCCGGAACGTTCCGGGAGTGAAAAAATTCCGGAATGTCAAAAAAGTTCTGGAATGTTCCGGGAGAGAAAAAAGTTCCGGAACGTTTCGGGAGTTGAAAAAGTTCTGGAACGTTCCGGGAGCGGAAAAATTCCGGAATGTCAAAAAAGTTCTGGAATGTTCCGGGAGAGAAGAAAAGTTCTGGAAAGTTCCTGGAAAGTTCTGGAATGTTCCGGGAGTGAATTCCTGGCGGGAAAAGGACCCGGAGCGTTCCCGGATGTGTCGGATTCGTGTCCCTGGATGTGCCCCAGCCCCAAATCCCACGAATTCCCAAAATTCCGGGAATTCCCCTGCCCCAAATTCCGGGAATTCTGCTGCCCCAAATCCCAGGAATTTCAGGAATTCCGGGAATTCCCCTGCCCAAAATTCCAGGAATTCCGGAAAATTCCACAGCCAGCCCGCCTGGAATTTTGTGGAGTTTTTTTTTGTTTTTTTTTTTAAATTTCTGGGAAAAAAGGGAATTTCCTTGGATTTTTTGGGAATTCCCAGGAATAAAAGGGAATTCAGTTGGATTTTTTTTTTTTTGGGTGGGGGGGGAATTCCTAGGAAAAAAAGGGAATTTCCTTGGATTTTTTGGGAATTCTCGGGTAAAAGAGGGGAATTTGTGGACGTTTTTTGGGAAAAAAAGGAATTTCCTTGGAATTTTTTTTTTTTTTTTAGTTTCCTTGAATTTTTTGGGAATTCCAGGGAGTAACTGGGAATTCCATTGGATTTTTTTGGGATTTCCCAAGAAAAAGTAGAAAATCGATTGAACTTTTTGGAGGAATTCCCAGAAAAAAAAGCAGGAATTCCGTCTGTTTTTTTGGGAATTCCTGAAAGAAGAGGAAATTCACTGGATTTTTTGCAAATTCCAGGGAAAAAAAAGGGATTTCCTTGGATTTTTTTGAGAATTCCTTGGAAAAAGAAGGAATTTCCTTGGGGTTTTGGGAATTCCAGGAATAAAAGGGAATTTTGTTGGATTTTTGGGGAATTCCTAGGAAAAAAAGGGAATTTCCTTGGATTTTTTGGGAATTCCTAGATAAAAAAGGGCAATTCCTTGGATATTTTGGGAATTCCTAGGAAAAAAAGGGAATTTCCTTGGATTTTTTTGGGAATTCCTAGGAAAAAAAGGGCAATTCCTTGGATATTTTGGGAATTCCTAGGAAAAAAAGGGAATTTCCTTGGATTTTTTGGGAATTCCTAGATAAAAAAGGGCAATTCCTTGGATATTTTGGGAATTCCTAGGAAAAAAAGGGAATTTCCTTGGATTTTTTGGGAATTCCTAGATAAAAAAGGGCAATTCCTTGGATTTTTTTGGGAATTCCTAGGAAAAAAAGGGCAATTCCTTGGATATTTTGGGAATTCCTAGGGAAAAAAAGGGGAATTTCATTGGATTTTTTTGGGAATTCCCAGAAAAAAAGCAGGGATTCCCTGGAATTTTGGGGAATTTTTCCTACCACACCTCCCAGCGTTTTCGCCGTGCTCCCGGCGTGGATTTTTGGGAATTTCTCCCGGATTTCCCTCGGGAACGGGGCTGGGATTTGTCCCGAGGTTTTCCTGTGGCCGTGGGTCCCTTTTCCCGTTGTTTTCCCGTCGTTTTCCCGGTTTTTCCGTCGTTTTTCCGTCGTTTTTCCGTCGTTTTTTCCCGCCCCTCTCGGAGCGTTCGGTGCCGTTGTGTCCGTTGTGAAACGGGAGAAATTCCCGAGGTTTTTGTGGATTTTAAAGGACTCTCATCCCGAGCTTCTCCCGACTCTTTCGTCCTCAGGAAAGCCCCAAATTCCTGTTTTTTGGGGGTGTTTTTTTGGGAGATTGTTCGGTGCTGATTGGGATTTTCCTGCCCAAAGTGAGGAAATTTTGGGATTTGGGATTTGGGAATTGGGGGTTGGGAGGTCCAGGTGGGGCTGGAGTGGGAAAAAATCCTTCAGGATTGGGAAAAAAATTCCTTCAGGAATGGGAAAATTCCCGCCAGGATTGGGAAAATTCCTTCAGGAATGGGGAAAAAATCCTTCAGGAATGGGGAAATTCCCACCAGGAATGGGGAAATTCCCACCAGGATTGGGGAAATTCCTTCAGGAATGGGAAAATTCCTGCCAGGAATGGGGAAATTCCTTCAGGAATGGGAAAAATTCCTTCAGGAATTGGGAAATTCCTTCAGGAATGGGGAAATTCCCACCAGGATTGGGAAAATTCCCACCAGGAATGGGAGAATTTCTTCAGTAGTGGGAAAAAATCCTTCAGGAATGGGAGAAAATCCTTCAGGATTGCGAAAATTCCTTCAGGAATGGGAAAAATTCCTTCAGGAATGAGGAAATTCCCACCAGGATTGGGGAAATTCCCACCAGGATTGGGGAAATTCCTTCAGGAATGGGGAAAATTCCTTCAGGAATGAGGAAATTCCCACCAGGATTGGGGAAATTCCTTCAGGAATGGGGAAAAATCCCTCAGGAATGGGGAAATTCCTGTCGGGATTAGGAAAATTCCTTCTGGAATGGGAAAAATTCCTTCAGGGATCGGAGAAAATCCTTCAGGAATGGGGGGAAAATCTTTTAGGAATGGGGAAATTCCTTCAGAAATGGGGAAATTCTCACCATGAATGGGAAAACTCCTTCAAAAATAGGGAAAATTCCTTCAGGAACGGGGAAATTCCTGTCAGGATTAGGAAAATTCCTTCTGGAATGGGAAAAATTCCTTCAGGAATGAGGAAATTCCCACCAGGATTGGGAAAATTCCTTCAGGAATGGGGAAATTCCTTCAGAAATGGGGAAATTCCTGTCAGGATTAGGAAAATTCCTTCTGGAATGGGAAAAATTCCTTCAGGGATCGGAGAAAATCCTTCAGGAATGGGGGAAAATCTTTTAGGAATGGGGAAATTCCTTCTGGGATGGGAAAATTCCTTCAGAAATGGGGAAATTCTCACCACGAATGGGGAAATTCTTTCAGGAATGGGAAAATTCCTTCAGGGATAGGGAAAAAATCCTTCCGGGATGGGAAAATTCCTGCCAGGATTAGGAAAAAGGGTGGAAAAGGGGATGGGGAAGAAAAGATGGGAAAGGGGCAGGAAAAGGATGGGGAAAATGGGGAAAGGGATGGAAAATTATGGGAAAAAGAGGGAAAAGGGGTGGGAAAAGGAGATTTGGGGTCCCTGTGGGGGAATTTGGGGACATTTTGATGGGATTTGAGGTAATTTTCAGTGGATTTGGGGTTCCTGATGGGATTTGTGGACATTTTTAGGGTATTTGGGGATGCTGTGAGGGGATTTTGGGGACATTTTGAGTGGATTTGGGGTCCCTGAAGGGATTTTGGGGACATTTTGAGCGGATTTAGGGTCCCTGAGGAGATCTGGGGACATTTTGAGTGGATTTGGGTTCCCTGGTGGGATTTTGGGGACATTTTGAGTGGATTTGGGTTCCCTGATGGGATTTTGGGTCCCTGAGGGAATTAGGGGACTTTTTGAAGGAATTTGAGGATATTGTGAGGGGATTTGGGGACATTTTCAGTGGGTTTGGGGTCCCTGAGGGAATTTGGGGACCCTGTGAGGGCATTTGGGGTCCCTGAAGCGATTTGGGGACATTTTGAGGACATCTGGGGACACTGAGGTGATTTTGGGGTTCCTGAGGGGATTTGGGGACATTTTGATGGAATTTGGGGTCCCTGTGAGGGGATTTGGGGACACTGAGGTGATTTTAGGACATTTTGAGTGGATTTGGGGTCCCTGAAGGGATTTGTGGACATTTTTAGGGTATTTGGGGATGCTGTGAGGGGATTTGGGGACATTTTGAGTGGATTTGGGGTCCCTGAAGGGATTTGGAGACATTTTAAGTGGATTTGGGGTCCCTGAGGAGATCTGGGGACATTTTGAGTGGATTTGGGTTCCCTGGTGGGATTTTGGGGACATTTTGAGTGGATTTGGGGTCCCTGAGGAGATTTGGGGACATTTTGATGGAATTTGAGGATATTGTGAGGGGATTTGGGTATATTTTCAGTGGATTTGGGGTCCCTGAGGGAATCTGGGGACCCTGTGAGGGCATTTGGGGTCCCTGAGGGGATTTGGGGACATTTTCAGTGGATTTGGGGTCCCTGATGGGATTTTTGGACATTTTTAGGGTATTTGGGGATGCTGTGAGGGGATTTTGGGGACATTTTGAGTGGATTTGGGGTCCCTGAGGAGATCTGGGGACATTTTGATGGATTTGGGTTCCCTGATGGGATTTTGGGTCCCTGAGGGAATTTGGGGACTTTTTGAAGGAATTTGAGGATATTGTGAGGGGATTTGGGGACACTGAGGTGATTTTAGGACATTTTGTGGGGATTTGGGATCCCTGAGGGGATTTGGGTATATTTTCAGTGGATTTGGGGTCCCTGAGGGGATTTGGGGACTTTTTGAAGGAATTTGAGGATATTGTGAGGGGATTTGGGGACATTTTCAGTGGGTTTGGGGTCCCTGAGGGAATTTGGGGACCCTGTGAGGGCATTTGGGGTCCCTGAAGGATTTGGGGACATTTTGAGGAGATCTGGGGACACTGAGGTGATTTTGGGGTCCCTGAGGAGATTTGGGGACATTTTGATGGAATTCGGGGTCCCTGTGAGGGGATTTGGGGACACTGAGGCGATTTTAGGACATTTTGTGGGGATTTGGGTTCCCTGGTGGGATTTTGGGGACATTTTGAGTGGATTTGGGGTCTCTGAGGGGATTTGGGGACATTTTGATGGAATTCGGGGTCCCTGTGAGGGGATTTGGGGACACTGAGGTGATTTTAGGACATTTTGTGGGGATTTGGGATCCCTGAGGGGATTTGGGGACATTTTCAGTGGATTTTGGGTCCCTGAGGGGATTTGGGGACATTTTGATGGAATTTGGGGTCCCTGTGAGGGGATTTGGGGACACTGAGGTGATTTTAGGACATTTTGTGGGGATTTGGGATCCCTGAGGGGATTTGGGGACATTTTTAGTGGATTTGGGGTCTCTGAGGGGATTTGGGGACATTTTGATGGAATTCGGGGTCCCTGTGAGGGGATTTGGGGACACTGAGGTGATTTTAGGACATTTTGTGGGGATTTGGGATCCCTGAGGGGATTTGGGGACATTTTCAGTGGATTTTGGGTCCCTGAGGGGATTTGGGGACATTTTGATGGAATTTGGGGTCCCTGTGAGGGGATTTGGGGACACTGAGGTGATTTTAGGACATTTTGTGGGGATTTGGGATCCCTGAGGGGATTTGGGGACATTTTCAGTGGATTTGGGATCCCTGAGGGGATTTGGGGACATTTTGAGTGCATTTGGGGTCCCTGAGGAGATTTGGGGACATTTTGATGGAATTCGGGGTCCCTGTGAGGGGATTTGGGGACACTGAGGCGATTTTAGGACATTTTGTGGGGATTTGGGTTCCCTGGTGGGATTTTGGGGACATTTTCAGTGGATTTGGGATCCCTGAGGGGATTTGGGGACATTTTCAGTGGATTTGGGGTCCCTGAGGGGATTTGGGGACATTTTGATGGAATTTGGGGTCCCTGTGAGGGGATTTGGGGACACTGAGGTGATTTTAGGACATTTTGATGGAATTTGGGATCCCTGAGGGGATTTGGGGACATTTTCAGTGGATTTGGGGTCCCTGAGGGGATTTGGGGACATTTTGATGGAATTTGGGGTCCCTGTGAGGGGATTTGGGGACACTGAGGTGATTTTAGGACATTTTGTGGGGATTTGGGATCCCTGAGGGGATTTGGGGACATTTTTAGTGGATTTGGGGTCTCTGAGGGGATTTGGGGACATTTTGATGGAATTTGGGGTCCCTGTGAGGGGATTTGGGGACACTGAGGTGATTTTAGGACATTTTGTGGGGATTTGGGATCCCTGAGGGGATTTGGGGACATTTTCAGTGGATTTGGGATCCCTGAGGGGATTTGGGGACATTTTCAGTGGATTTGGGGTCCCTGAGGGGATTTGGGGAGATTTTGATGGAATTTGGGGTCCCTGTGAGGGGATTTGGGGACACTGAGGTGATTTTAGGACATTTTGTGGGGATTTGGGATCCCTGAGGGGATTTGGGGACATTTTGTGGGGATTTGGGGTCCCTGAGTGGATTTGGGGACATTTTGATGGAATTTGGGGTCCCTGTGAGGGGATTTGGGGACACTGAGGTGATTTTAGGACATTTTGTGGGGATTTGGGATCCCTGAGGGGATTTGGGGACATTTTCAGTGGATTTGGGGTCCCTGAGGAGATTTGGGGACTTTTTGATGGAATTTGAGGATATTGTGAGGGGATTTGGGTATATTTTCAGTGGATTTGGGGTCCCTGAGGGAATCTGGGGACCCTGTGAGGGCATTTGGGGTCCCTGAGGGGATTTGGGGTCCCTGAGGGGATTTGGGGACATTTTGATGGAATTCGGGGTCCCTGTGAGGGGATTTGGGGACATTTTGGTGGAATTTGGGGTCCCTGTGAGGGGATTTGGGGACACTGAGGTGATTTTAGGACATTTTGTGGGGATTTGGGATCCGTGAGGGGATTTGGGGACATTTTTAGTGGATTTGGGGTCCCTGAGGTGATTTTAGGACATTTTGTGGGGATTTGGTATCCGTGAGGGGATTTGGGGACATTTTTAGTGGATTTGGGGTCCCTGAGAGAATTTGGAGACCCTGAGGAGATTTGGGGACATTCTGATGGAATTTGAGGACATTGTGAGGGGATGTGGGGACACCGTGAGGGGATTTGGGGACTTTGATGGGATTTGCGGACATTGTGAGGGGATTTGGGGCCATTTGCAGTCCCTGAGGGGATCTGGGGACGCTGTCACTGAGGGGCCGGGGACACTCACTGTGAGGCCCTGGGGACATTGTCACTGGGTGGGGCCGCTCCGGGGCCATTTTTAGGCCGCTCCGGGGCCTGTCCGGGCCCGTTCCGGGTTCGCTTCGGGGCCGCTCCGCTCCCGGTCCCGGGGACTCCATGGCGGCCCCTCCCCGCCGGCAAACGGCGCGCCCCGCGGCGCCGCCCAATCAGCAGCCAGAACGCCCGTGATTGACAGGCCGTGCCCTCAGGGAGGAAGCGCCTCCACCAATCACATCATGGGCGGGAACCATTGGGACCAATGGGAGCTGTGGGAGGACCGCGCCGATGAAGAGACCGACCAATCAGGAGTGTCGTGGGCGGGGCCAAACGGGAGGCGGGTGGTGGCGCGCGTGCGCAGGCGGCTGAGGCGGGCGGTGAAGCGGCGGCGGCGGCGATGGAGCCGGGATACGGCGGTAAGTGCCGGGAGGGGCGGCCCCGCGGTGCTGCCGCTCACCCGGGATGGCGGCGGCTCCTTCCCGTGGCTGCCTCAGCACCGGTTCCGTTACCGGCGAGTGCTGGCGGGGGGGGGAGAGGGCTCCGCCACAGCGGGAAGCGGAGCGCCCGCCCCCCCGTGAGGCGGTGGCGCCGCTGATTGGCTGAGCGCCACGTCAGTCACCGCTAGGGCGGCGCTGATTGGCTCTTGGGGAGTGGTGGGAGGGGTCATGCCCTGAGGGGGACCGGGGGGGGCGGAAATGGCGCCGGGCCCATTTCTGAAGGCGACACAAAATGGCGGCCGCGGCCCCGCCCCCGCCGCCTGTGCCTCAGTTTCCCTCGTCCTGGCCCGTCCCGACCGCCTGTGCCTCAGTTTCCCTCGTCCTGGCCCGTCCCAATTGTGGCGGCACCCGGGGGATCCATGTCCCCTTCCTCGGGGGTTCTGTGTCCCTCTCCTGAGGGGATCCCGTGTCCCCCTCCTGAGGGGATCCCTGTCTTCTCCTCAGGGGGATCCCCTGGAGTCCCCGCCTTGGATCTCCCCTAGATCTCCCTCAGGTTTCCCCCTAGAAATTCCCTCCTGGATTCTCCCCCGGATCTCCCTCAGGATTCCCCCTGGAATTTCCTTGGATTCCCCCTCATGGTCTCCACCCTGGATCCCCTCAGGATCTCCCTGGAAATTCCCCTGGATCCCCTCAGGATTTCCCCTGGAAATTCCTCAGGATTCCCCTGGAAATCCCCCTTGAAATTCCTCAGGATTCCCCTGGAAATTCCCCTGGATCCCCTCAGGATTTCCCCTGGATCGCTCTGGAAATTCCCCTGGAAATTACTCAGGATTCCCCTGGAAATGCCCCTGGAAATTCCTCAGGATCCCCCTGGAAATTCCCCTGGATCCCCTCATGATCCACCCTGGAAATTCCCCTGGATCCCCTCATGATCCACCCTGGAATTTCCCCCGGATTCCTCAGCCTGGATAAAGGGATCAGGAAAAGGCAAATCCAACCCTGATTTTTTTGGGATTATTTATCCCAGGCTTGGCTTCTTTTCCAGGCTTACTTTGGATTTTGGGGCTGGGGTTTGGGATTAGGACTGGAATTTAGGATTTGGGCTGGATTTTGGGATCAGGGCTGGAATTTGGGACTAGGATTTGGGATCAGGGCTGGGTTTTGGGGCTGGAATTTAGGATTTGGGCTGGATTTTGGGATCAGGGCTGGGTTTTGGGGCTGGAATTTAGGATTTGGGGGCTGGGATTTGGGATCGAGACTGGAATTTGGGGCTGGAATTTTGCATTGGGACTGGAATTTGGGATTATGCTCCGGAAAAGTGGGAATTTTCCCTTCCTTGCTGACGGATTCTCCTTTTTCCCAGGATATGGCACCTGGAGCACCGGGGCCGCCGGCGCCCAGGGTGAGCTGTTCCCAAATTTGCATCAATTTCTCCTTTTCCCCCCCATTTTTCCCCCTCATCTTTCTCCCCTTTTTCTCCAATTTTTCTCCCATTTTCCCCTTTTTTCTCTCCTTTCCTGTCCCCCATTTTCCTCCCATTTTATTCCTTTTCTGTCCCGTTTTCACCCCCATTTTTCTCTCATTTCCTCCATTTTTTCGTATTTTCTCCATTTCCTCTCATTTTTCTCCTATTTTCCCCAATTTTCCTCTTATTTCTTCCGTTTCCCTCCCTTCCCCCCAGTTTTCTCCTTTTTCCCCAGTTTTTCTCCCATTTTCTCCTATTTTACCCCATTTCCCCCAATTTTCCTCCTATTTCTTCCATTTTCGCCCCTTCCCCTCAGTTTTCTGCTTTTTTCCCAGTTTTTCTCCCATTTTCTCCTATTTTACCCCATTTTCCTCCCATTTTCCCCCAATTTTCCTCCTATTTCTTCCATTTTCGCCCCTTCCCCCCAGTTTTCTTCTTTTTCCCCAGTTTTTCTCCCATTTTCTCCTATTTTACCCCATTTTCCTCCCATTTTCCCCCAATTTTCCTCCTATTTCTTCCATTTTCGCCCCTTCCCCCGTTTTCTCCTTTTCCCCCAGTTTTTCTCCCATTTTCTCCTATTTTACCCCATTTTCCTCCCATTTTCCCCCAATTTTCCTCCTATTTCTTCCATTTTCGCCCCTTCCCCCCAGTTTTCTTCTTTTTTCCCAGTTTTTCTCCCATTTTCTCCTATTTTACCCCATTTTCCTCCCATTTCCCCCCAATTTTTCTCCCATTTTCCTTCTTTTTTCTCCTATTATTCCCCCGTATTTCTCCCACTTTTCCCCCTTTATCACATATTTCTCCTTTTTTTTCCTTTTTTCCCCATTTCCTCCCTATTTCCCACCCTCTTCCCCTCTATTTTTCCATTTTTCCCCATTTTCCCACCCTTTCCCCTATCCCTCCTGTTTTATCCCGAAATCCCCTCCTTTTTCCCAGAAACCCCAAACATTTCAGCCCAAATTTCAGCATTTTTCCATGAAAAATTCCTGAATTTTCCCTTTTTTTTTCCAGCTTCCTACGGCACGAACACGAGCAGTTGGCAAGGTGGGTGAGAATTTTGGAATTCTCAATTCCCTCTTTTCCTGCTTTTTCCTCCTTTTCTTCTTTTTCCTCCCTATTTTTTTTCCAACTTTTTTCCTTTTCCCCCCTATTTCCCCTCATTTTTCCCTCCCTTTTCCCTCTTTTCCCAAATTTTTCCCTTTTTTTCCCTCCTTCCTCCCATTTTCCTTCTTTTTCCCCATTTTTTTCCTTTATTCCCCATTTTTTTCCTTTATTCCCCATTTTTCTCCTTTATTCCCATTTTCTCTTCCCCCCCCATTTTTTCCAACTTTTTTTCCTCCTTTTTTTCGAACTTTTCCTTCCCTTTTCCTCCTTCCTTTTTCCCCATTTTCCTCCCTTTTTCCCATTTTCTTTCCCCACGTTTTTTCCACCCTTTTTCCTCCTTTTTCCTCATTTTTCCCAATTTTTCCTGCCCTTTTCCCAAATTTTTCCTTTTTTTCTTCTCCTTCTTCTCATTTTCCTTCCATTTTCCCATTTTTCTTCCCTTTTCCCAATTTTTCTTCCCTTTTTTCCCCTTCTCTCCCATTTTTCCATCCTTTTCCTCCCTTTTCCCCCTTTTTTCCTCACTTTTCCCCTTTTTTCCTCCCTTTTCCCCATTTTTTTTTCCTTTTATTTCCTTTTTCCCCCTTTTTTCCTCTCTTTTCCCAATTTTTTCCCTTTTCCCTTTTCCCCCTCTCTTTTCCCAATTTTTTCCTCCCTTTTCCCCATTTTTTTCCTTTTATTTCCTTTTTTCCCCCTTTTTTCCTCTCTTTTCCCATTATTTTCCCTTTTCCCCCTCTTTTTTCCCAATTTTTTCCTCCTTTTCCCCATTTTTTTTTTCCTTTTATTTCCTTTTTTCCCCCATTTTTCCCCTTCCCTTCCCCCTTTTTCCTCTCCCTTTATTCTTCATGGCTTTTCCTGCTGGGCTCCCTCCCTGTAACTCATTAATTAATCCTCTCATTCCTCCCTAATTAACCAATTAACTAATTACTCCCCAGGCTGCAAAGAGCCAAAATTCCCAGAGCCCAAAACCCCTCGGATTCCTTTGGAATTTTTTCCCTTCTTTTCCTGCTGGGCTCCCCACCCCTCTAACTCTTTAATTACTCTCTTAATGAGCCCCTAATTAATTAATTAATTAATTAATTATCTAATTAACCCTTGGGGGGGTTACCAGTTCTACACCCCCCCCAAAATCCCCTTGGAATTTTTTTTTTCCTTGGAATTTTCCCAGAGCTTTTCCTGCTGGGCTCCCACCCCTGTAACTCTTCAATTCCCCCCTTAATGGGCCTGTAATTAATTAATTAGTGAGCTAATTAACTAATTAACCCTTTCCCTACCAGGGTTATGAGTTCTATACCCCCCAAACTCCTTTGGAATTTTTTTTCCTTGGAATCACCCCGGGATTTTTCCTGCTGGGCTCCCACCCCTGTAACTCCTTAATTACTCTCTAAACGACCTTCCAGTTAATTAATTAGCTGACTAATTAACCCTTTCCCCCCCAGGCTACCAGGGTTAGCAGTTCTACACCCCCCAAACCTCCTTTGGAATTTTTTTCCTTGGAATCACCCCGGGATTTTTCCTGCTGGGCTCCCACCCCTGTAACTCCTTAATTACTCTCTAAACGACCTTCCAGCTAATTAATTAGCTGACTAATTAACCCTTTCCTTGCCAGGCTACGAGGGTTATGAGTTCTACCCCGGGCAGAGCTCGGCGCCCGCCGGAGCCTCCTACGGATCCTGGGATCCCCCCAAAGCATCGGATCTGGGGCTGGGATCCGGCGAGGGATCGGCCGGAGCCGCCTTTGGATCGGGATCTGGAGCCGCCTTTGGGTCGGGATCCGCTGGATCCACCTTTGGATCGGGATCTGGGACAGCCTTCGGATCGGGATCCGCTGGATCCGCCTTTGGATCGGGGTCTGGAGCCGCCTTTGGGTCGGGATCCGCCGGATCCGCCTTTGGATCGGGATCTGGAGCCGCCTTTGGGTCGGGATCCACCTTTGGATCGGGATCCGGGACCTCCTTTGGATCGGGATCCGCGTTCGGCTCAGGATCCGGAGCTGCCTTTGGGTCGGGATCTGCTGGATCCGCCTTCGGGTCGGGATCCACCTTCGGATCGGGATCCGGGACCTCCTTCGGGTCGGGATCCGCCTTCGGATCGGGATCGGGGACCGCCTTTGGAGGAGGATCTGCGGGATCCGCTTACGGATCAGGATCGGGAACCGCTTTTGGATCGGGATCCGGGACCGCCTTTGGCTCGGGATCTGCGGGATCCACCTTCGGATCGGGATCAGGAACCGGGTTTGGATCAGGATCGGGAACCGCTTTTGGATCAGGATCAGGAACAAGTTTCGGATCGGGATCCGGGACCGGTTTTGGATCGGGATCCACTTTTGGATCGGGATCCACCTTCGGCTCGGGATCCGGCGGCTCCTCGGGCGCGGCGGATCCGGCGGGATCCAGCGCCGACTCGCTGATCGCCAAGATCAACCAGCGCCTGGACCTGCTGGCCAAGGAGGGCAGCGCCGGCGACGGCCCCGAGCAGCAGCACAGGTCAGCCCGAGGATCCCAAAATCCCCTTTTTTCCACCCATTCCTGGGAGCCGGCGCCGCTTTTTGGCGGTTTTGGCCGTTTTGTCCCAAAATTCCCCCGTTTTCCCGGCGATTTCAGGGCTTACGGAAGGTGGGATCTCGGATTTTAGGGTTTTTCTGGGAATTTTGGGGATGGGACAGGAAGATTCAGTCTCAAATTTTAGGGTTTTTCTTGGAAAATGCCTGGGTTTTTCTGAGAAAATTTGTGGGGTTTTAGGGAATTTTGGGAACGGGACAGGAAGATTCAGTTTCAAATTTTAGGGTTTTTCTGGGAAAGTTCCCGGGTTTTTAGGGAATTTCTGGGAATTTAGGGAATTTTGGGGATGGGACAGGAATATTCAATCTCAAATTTTAGGGTTTTTCTGAGAAAATTTGTGGGTTTTAGGGAATTTAGGGAATTTTGGGAATGGGACAGGAAGATTCAGTCTCGAATTTTAGGGTTTTTAGGTAATTTCTGGGAATTTAGGGAATGGGACAGGAAGATTCAGTCTCGAATTTTAGGGTTTTTCAGGGAATTTAGGGAATTTTGGGAATGGGACAGGAAGATTCAGTCTCAAATTCTAGGGTTTTTCTTGGAAAATTTGTGGGGTTTTAGGGAATTTTTGGGAATTTAGGGAATTTTGGGAATGGGACAGGAAGATTCAGTCTCGAATTTTAGGGTTTTTAGGTAATTTCTGGGAATTTAGCAAATGGGACAGGAAGATTCAGTCTCGAATTTTAGGGTTTTTCTGGGAAAATTCGTGGGGTTTTAGGGAATTTAGGGGATTTTGGGAACGGGACAGGAAGATTCAGTCTCAAATTTTAGGGTTTTTCTGGGAATTTAGGGAATTTTGGGGATGGGACAGGAAGACTCAGTCTCAAATTTTAGGGTTTTTCTGGGAAAATTCCTGGGTTTTAGGGAATTTTTGGGAATTTAAGGATTTTTCGGAATGGGACAGGTAGATTCGGTCTCAAATTTTAGGGTTTTTCTGGGAATTTAGGGAATTTTGGAATGGGAGAGGGTTTTAAAATGGCCAAGCTCAGGCAGTGCCAGGAGCTGCTGGCCAAGGGGCAGCACCAGATCCCAAAGGATCCCAAAATCCCGTTTTTTCCACTCATTCCTGGAAGCCGGTGCCGCTTTTTGGCGGTTTTGGCCGTTTTGTCCCCAAATTCCCCCGTTTTCCCGGCGATTTCAGGGCTTACGGAAGGCGGGATCTCGAATTTTAGAGTTTTTCCCAATTTTAATTCCCATTTTCTGCCCTCATTCCCATCCCTAAACCCCAATTTTAATCCCCATTTTCCTACCCCATTCCCATCCCTAATCCCGATTTTCTTCCCCATTCCCATCCCTAAACCCCCATTTTAATCCCGATTTTCCTGCCCCCATTCCCATCCCTAAACCCCAATATTAATTCCCATTTTCCTGCCCCCATTCCCATCCTTAACCCCAATTTTAATTCCCATTTTCCTTCCCCTCATTCCCCATCCCTAATCCTGATTTTCTTCCCCATTCCCATCCCTAAACCCCAATATTAATTCCCATTTTCCTGCCCCCATTCCCATCCTTAACCCCAATTTTAATTCCCATTTTCCTTCCCCTCATTCCCCATCCCTAATCCTGATTTTCTTCCCCATTCCCATCCCTAAACCCCAATTTTAATTCCCATTTCCCTGCCCCTCATTCCCCATCCCTAATCCCGATTTCATTCCCGATTTTTCTGCTCCCATTCCCATCCTTAATTCCGATTTCATTCCCGATTTTTCTGCCCCTCATTCCCCATCCCTAATTCCGATTTCATTCCCGATTTTTCTGCTCCCATTCCCATCCCTCATCCCGATTTTTCTTCCCCATTCCCATCCCTAATCCCGATTTCATTCCTGATTTTTCTGCTCCCATTCCCATCCCTCATCCCGATTTCACTCCCCTTTTTCCATCTCCCATTCCCATCCTTAATCCTGATTTTTACACACCCCATTCCCATCCCTAATCCAAATTTTCCTGCCCCATTCCCAGCCCTAATCCCCATTTTCCTGCCCTCATTCCCACCCCTAAACCCCAATTTTAATTCCCATTTTCCCGCCCCTCATCCCCATCCCTAATCCTGATTTTTCTGCTCCCTATTCCCATCCCTAATTCTGATTTCATTCCTGATTTTTCTGCCCCTCATTCCCATCCCTAATCCCGATTTTCCACCCCCCATTCCCATCCCTAATCCAAATTTTCCTGCCTCTCATTCCCAGCCCTAATCCTGATTTTTACACACTCTATTCCCATCCCTAGTCCCGATTTTCCTGCCCCATTCCCATCCCTAACCCCCGATTTTAATTCCCATTTCCCTCCCCTCATTCCCCATCCCTAATTCCGATTTCATTCCCGATTTTTCTGCTCCCATTCCCACCCCTAATCCCGATTTCACTCCCCTTTTTCCGTCTCCCATTCCCATCCCTAATCCCGATTTTCCCGCCCCATTCCCATCCCTAAACCCCAATTTTAATCCCCATTTCCCTCCCCTCATCCCCATCCCTAACCCCGATATTTCATTTATTTTTCCCGCAGCTCCTTCCGCTTCTCCTCCTTCTCCTCGTTCCCGCCCCGCGCTGACTCCCGGGGCGCTCCGTTCCGCGCGGCCGCTCCCGGTGCCGCTCCCGGCGCCGCTCCCGGTGCCGCTCCCGTTCCCGACGCCGCTCCCGGAGCCTCCCGCGGTCCCGGAGCCGCTCCCGGTGCCGGTGCCGGTCCCGGTGCCGCCCGCCGGGGCCCGTCCCGGGGCCGCCGCCTCCCGGAGCCGTTCCCGGGCGGTTCCCGGTGGGCCGAGCCCTTCCCGGTGCCCGGGAGCCGCCGCGGGCTGCCCTCGCTCTTCTCCCAGGCGCTGGAATATCGCGATTATCCCGATTATCCCGCCGATTATCCCGGTGATTACCCCGGTGATTATCCCGGCGATTACCCCGCTGATTATCCTGATTATCCCGCTGATTATCCCAGCGATTATCCCGGCGATTATCCCGATTATCCCGGCGATTATCCCGATTATCCCGGCGATCTGGGAATGCCGGGAATGAGCCGCGGCCCCTTCGGCATCAGGAGGAAGGAGAGGATGGGAGCCCTGCCCTGGAACGGGCTGTACCCGGTGAGTGCTGCCAGAAATTCCCGCTTTTCCTCGGGTTTTTCCAGCTTTTTCCTTCTTTTTCCCGCTTTTCCCTCAGTTTTTTCCTTCTTCTTCCCATTTCCCCCAATTTTTCCCACTTTTCCCCCAATTTTTTCCTTCTTTTCCCCACTTTCCCCCCTTTTTTCCTGCTTCTTCCCACTTTTTTCCTCCTTCTTCCCGCTCTTTCCCACTTCTTCCCCAGTTATTCCCCGTTTTTCCCACTCTTCCCCACTTTTCTTCCCTTTTCCCTACTTTTTTTCCCAATTTTCCCATTTCTTCCCACTTTTTTGCCACTTTTTTCTCATTTTCCCCTCTTTTTCCTCATTTTCCCCCTTTTCCCACACTTTTCCCCATTTTTCCCCTTCTTCCCACTTTTCCCCCAGCTTTTTCCTTCTTTTTCCCACTTTCCCTCCAGGTTTTCCCCACTTTTTATCCCCTTTTCCCCCACTTTATCCCATTTTTCCCCCCTTTATCCCATTTCTTCCCCCTTTTCCCCCTATTTATCCCATTTTTTCCTCCCCTTTATCCCATTTTTCCCCATTTTTCCCCAATTTTTCCCCTTTTTCCCCATTTCCCGACCCCGCTTTATGATTTTCCCGGGCAGGGCCGTCGCCGGGGGCTCCGCGCTCGTCCCGGGGGTCGTTGGGACCCCGAAGGGCCTCGGAAACGCAAACGGGACGGGAACGACACCGGGAACACCGGGAATAACACCGGGAACAACACCGGGAATGACACCGGGAATACCGGGAATAACGACGGGAATAACGACACCACCGGGAATAACGACACCGGGAATACCGACACCACCGGGAATAACGACGATCCCAAACACCCGCGCAGCGACAGCGACTCCGAGCACGGTACCGTCGCTTTTCCCGGGAATTCCCAGCCTTTTTTTGGGAATTTACTGCCGTTTTTGGGGGGATTTTCCTGGGAATTCTGGTCTGTTTTTGGGAATTTCCAGCCTTTTTTGTTTGGGGGGATTTTCCTGGGAATTCTGGTCTTTTCCTGGGAATTTCCTGCCTTTTTTAGGGGGATTTTCCTGGGAATTCTGGTCTTTTCCTGGGAATTTCCTGCCTTTTTTGTCTGGGGGGGTTTTCCTGGGAATTCTGATGTTTTTTTCCTGGGAATTTCCGGCCTTTTTTTGGGAATTCTGTCCTTTTTTTTCTTGGGATTTTTGCCTTTTCCTGGGAATTCTGGCTTTTTTCCTGGGAATTTCTGCCTTTTCCTGGGAATTCTGGCTTTTTTTTGGGAATTCCGTCCCTTTTTTTTTCTTGGGGATTTCTGCCTTTTCCTGGGAATTCCCGGCCTTTTTTTAGGAATTCCGTCCTTTATTTTTCTTGGGGATTTCTGCCTTTTCCTGGGAATTCTGGCTTTTTTTTTTTTTTTTTTTTTCCTGGGAATTTTTGCCTTTTCCTGGGAATTTCCAGCCTTTTTTTGGGGGGAATTCCGTCCTTTTTTTTCTTGGGGATTTCTGCCTTTTCCTGGGAATTTCCAGCCTTTTCCTGGGAATTTCCAGCCTTTTTCTGGGAATTCCACAATTTTCCCTGAATTTCCACCCTTTTCCCCAGGAATTTCCAGTTTTTCCAGGGAATTTCCACCTTTTCCTGGGATTTTTTGTAGTTCTCCTTCTTTTTCCATGGATTCCCACCATTTTCCTGCATTTTTATCCTTTTTCTTTGGATTTTCCATTGATTTTCTCCCAGATTTCCCTGGATTTTCCCAGATTTCCCTGGAATTTCCCCAGATTTCCCTGGATTTTCCCCAGATTTCCCTGGATTTCCCCAAATTTCTTTGGAATTTCCCTCTTTTTTTCCCCAATTTCTTCCATTTTCTTCCTAAATTTTCCCATTTTTCCCGTAGGAGACGAAGGAGAAGGAGATGAGAAATCCCTGGATGAGGCAGACAAAGGTGTAAGTATTCCAGGAATTCCCAAAATCCGGGAAAATCTGGGAAAATCTGGGAATTTCTGAGCCCTGCAGCATCTCCTGAGGAATTCCCTGCCTTGGAATATCCCAAAAAATCACAAATTTGATGGAATTTTCCCCCCTTTGGAATTCCCAAGGGGATTTCCCTGCCTGAAGCATCCCAAAAAAAAAAAAAAAACCAAAAAAAAAACCTGGGAATGGGAAAAAATGGGAATTTCCACCCAGATTTGGCTCCTGGAAGGGGCTGGATCCCAAATTTTGGGTTTTTATTTTCCAGGTGGGGGTCAGAAATTTGGGAATTTAGGGAATAATTCCCGCCTGGAAAAAGCTGGGAGGGGCTGGAATTCCCAAATCAAAATTCCACAAAAAAAAAAAAAAAAAAACACCCAAAAACCCAATTTTTTTGGGAATATCCATAAAAAAATGAGGTGAAAATTCCCAAAATTCCATTTATCCCCCAAGAACTGACTCCAATGGTTCCTTTTCCTTCTTTTTTTTCCAGGAGATCCCGGATTTTCTTCCCCAGGAGACCCTTTGCCAGGAGAATTCCCGGAATTCCGGGGGGAAATTCCCGGAATTCCGTGATTTTCCAGCGTTTTTTTGGGGGGATTTGTGGCCGGAAAGGGGAAAAAAATCTCAAAATTCCAAGGGTTTTTTCCAGGTTTTGGGGTGGAAATTCCCAAAAATTCCAGTTCACACCCAAAAGTTTGGGATTTTTTTCCTTCTTTTTCTTTTTTTTTTGGGCTTTTCCTGATGATTTGTAAAGGAACTTTGGGGTTTTTTTAAGGAATTTTGGGGTTTTTGGGAAGGAATTCCTGAGGAATTCTTTGGGGTTGGATCCCAAATGATCCCAGGGAAGAAAAAGCTGCTGGGAATGGGAGAAAAATGGGAAAATTGGGGGAAAAATGGGAAAAGTGAGGGAATAAAATGGGAAAAAACTTGGGAAAATGGGAAAAACAGGAAAATTGGGGGGAAAATGGGAAAAGTGAGGGAATAAAATGGGAAAAATCGGGGGAAAATGGGGAAAAGGGGGGGGAATCAAGGAAAATGGGAAAAATTGAGGGAAAATCAAAGAAAAATGGGGGAAAAATGGGAAAACCAGGAAAAAATGAAGGAATTCCAGAAAAAAATGAGGGAAAATAGTGGGGGAAAATGGGGAAAAACTTGGAAAAGCAGGGAAAAAACTGGAAAAAACGGGAAAACAAGGGAAAAAAGTGGAAAATGGAGGGAAAATGGGAATATCTGGGAAAAAACAGGGAAAAAGTGGGAAAAAGAAAGGGAAAGCAAGAGAAAAGGGGGGAAAAAAAAAGGGGAAAATGGGGGGAAATGGAGGAAAAAATGGAAATATCTGGAAAAATCCATGGGAAAAACTGGGGGAAATTGGGGAAAAAATGGGAAAATTAAATTCAGAGAAAATTGGAGGAAAAATGGGAAAAGCAGAGGGAAAACTGGGAAAAAATGAGGGGAAAAGTGGGAAAATTAGGAAAAAAGTGGGAAAAACAAAAAATGGGAATGTCTAGAAAATTCCATGGGAATATCTGGGAAAATCAGTGGGAAAAAATTGGTAGAAATTGGGGGCAAAAAATGGGAAAAAGAAAATAAATTTACAGAATATTGAGAAAAAATGGAAAAAGGGGAAAATAAATGGGAAAAATTGAGTGAAAAGGGGAAAAAAAACTGGGAAAAATTGAGTGGAAACTTGGGAAAAATACAGAAAAAAGTGGGAAAATCTGGGAAAAAAAGGAGGGAAAATTTGGGAATTGGGGCTCTGGGAATTTTGGGAATTTTTTGGGTCAGAATTCCCGAATTTCCCGCAGGATCCTCGGAGGAGGATGAGGAGGTGAGGAAGAAACGGGAGAAGCAGCGGAGGAGGGACCGGATGAGGGACAGGGCCATGGACAGGTGGGAATCCGGAAATTCCGGAATTTTTGGGGAATTTTGGGGATTTTCGGTGATTTTTGGGTATTTTTGGAGATTTTCTGGGAATCTTTGGGGATTTTCTGGGAATTTTGGGGGATTTTTCAGGGAATTTTCTGTGAATTTGGGGGATTTTCGGGAAATTTTTCTGGGATTTTTTTTTTTGATTTTCGGTGAATTTGGGGGAATTTTTTGGTGGATTTTCTGGGAATTTGGGAGAATTTTTTTGAGAAGTTTTGGGGGGTTTTCTGGGAATTTGGGGGAATATTTCTGGGATTTTTCTGGGAATTTTGGGGGAATTTTGGGGAGTTTTTTGGGAATTTTTAGGATTTTAATGGGAATTTCAGGCATTTTTTTGGGAGTTTTTCAGGGAATTTTTTTGCGATTTTCTGGGATTTTTTCAGGGAATTTTTCTGGGATTTTCTGGAAATTTTGGGGGATTTTTCAGGGAATTTTCCATGAATTTGGGGAATTTTCGGGAAATTTTTCTGGGATTTTTTTTTTAATTTTCGGTGAATTTGGGGGAATTTTTTGGTGATTTTCTGGAAATTTGGGCCGATTTTCTGGGAGTTTTTTGGTGGATTTTCTGGGAATTTGGGAGAATTTTTTTGAGAGTTTTTGGGGGGTTTTCTGGGAATTTGGGGGAATCTTTCTGGGATTTTTCTTGGAATTTTGGGGGAATTTTGGGGAGTTTTTTGGGAATTTTTAGGATTTTTATGGGCATTTCAGGCATTTTTTTGGGAATTTTTCAGGGAATTTTTTTGCGATTTTCTGGCATTTTTTCAGGGAATTTTTCTGGGATTTTCTGGAAATTTTGGGGGATTTTTCAGGGAATTTTCTGTGAATTTGGGGAATTTTTGGGAAATTTTTCTGGGATTTTTTTTTTAATTTTCTGTGAATTTGGGGGAATTTTTTGGTGATTTTCTGGAAATTTGGGCCGATTTTCTGGGAGTTTTTTGGTGGATTTTCTGGGAATTTGGGAGAGTTTTTTTGAGAATTTTTGGGGGGTTTTCTGGGAATTTGGGGGAATATTTCTGGGATTTTCTTGGAATTTTGGGGGAATTTTGGGGAGTTATTTGGGAATTTTTAGGATTTTTATGGGAATTTCAGGCATTTTTTTTGGGGAATTTTTCAGGGAATTTTTTTGCGATTTTCTGGGATTTTTTTCAGGGAATTTTTCTGGGATTTTCTGGAAATTTTGGGGGATTTTTCAGGGAATTTTCTGTAAATTTTGGGAATTTTCGGGAAATTTTTCTCAGATTTTTTTTTAATTTTCGGTGAATTTGGGGGAATTTTTTGGTGATTTCCTGGAAATTTGGGCCGATTTTCTGGGAGTTTTTTGGTGGATTTTCTGGGAATTTGGGAGAGTTTTTTTGAGAATTTTTGGGGGGTTTTCTGGGGATTTGGGGGAATATTTCTGGGATTTTCTTGGAATTTTGGGGATTTTTTTGGGAATTTTTAGGATTTTTATGGGAATTTCAGGGATTTTTTGGGGAGTTTTTCAGGGAATTTTTTTGCGATTTTCTGGGATTTTTTCAGGGAATTTTTCTGGGATTTTCTGGAAATTTTGGGGGATTTTTCAGGGAATTTTCCAGGAATTTGGGGAATTTTCGGGAAATTTTTATCAGATTTTTTTTTTTAATTTTCGGTGAATTTGGGGGAATTTTTTGGTGATTTTCTGGAAATTTGGGCCAATTTGCTGGGAGTTTTTTGGTGGATTTTCTGGGAATTTGGGAGAATTTTTTTGAGAGTTTTTGGAGGGTTTTCTGGGAATTTGGGAGAATCATTCTGGGATTTTTCTGGGAATTTTGGGGGAATTTTTCTGGGAATTTTGGGGAGTTTTTTTGGAATTTCGGTGATTTTCTGGGAACTTCAGGAATTTTTGGGGAATTTTTTCAGGGAATTTTATTGCGATTTTCTGGGATTTTTTTCAGGGAACTTTTCTGGGATTTTCTGGGAAATTGGGGGAATATTTCTGGGAATTTTGGGTGAATTTTTCTGGGAATTTTGGGGAGCTTTTTGGGAATTTTGGGTGAATTTTTCTGGGAATTTTGGGGAGCTTTTTGGGAATTTTGGGGAATTTTGGGGGATTTTCTGGGAATTTCAGGATTTTTTTGGGAATATTTCAGGGAAAATTTTTTTGCGATTTTCTGGGATTTTTTCCGGGATTTTTTTTGTGATTTTCTGTGAATTTCGCGGCGATTTTGGGGGAATTTTTGGCTGATTTTGTGGGAATTTTTGGTGCAATTTTCTGGGATTTTTTTCGCGGATTTCGGGGAAATTTTTTGGGAATTTTTGGCGGGATTTTTTGGGAATTTTCTGCATTTCCAGGATCCAGTTCGCCTGCTCCGTCTGCAAATTCCGGAGTCTGGAGGAGGAGGAGATCCAGCGGCACCTGGAGAGCAAATTCCACCGGGACACGCTGCGCTACATCGGCACCAAACTCCCGGATAAAACCGTCCAGTTCCTGCAGGTGCCCCAAATTCCCGAATTTCCGTGGAATTCTGGCCCCAGGGGAAATCTGGGAATTTTTGGGGATTTTTTTCGGGGTGTTTTTAGGTGAAAATTCGAATTTTGTATGATTTTTTTTTAATTTTTTATGATTTTTTAAAAATTTTTTATGATTTTTTTTGAATTTTTTTGTCATTTTTTTGGAATTTTTTGTGATTTTTTGGGGGGGGATTTTTTTTAATTTTTTATGATTTTTTTAAAACTTTTTGTGATTTTTTTTTGAATTTTTTGTGATTTTTTAAAAATTTTTTGTGATTTTTTTTTTTGGGGGGGATTTTTTTTTAAATTTTTTGTGATTTTTTTGGGGGGGGGGGGATTTTTTTCCTCCTTTTTTTTCAGGATTTTTTTGGGGGGATTTTTCCAAGTTGGATATTTGGGATTTTCTTGGTGGTTTTGTGCCAGAATTCCAGATTCTTCCTGGTTTTATCCCCAGAATTCCCATTTTTATTCCCATTTTTATTCCCTTTCCCAGGAACCCTTCGTGAACCGGAATTCTGGATTTTATTCCCAGATTTTATTCCCAGAATTTCCGGGTTTTATTCCCAGATTTTATCCCCAGAATTTCCAGGTTTTTTTCCCAGGTTTTATCCCCAGAATTCCAATTTTTATTTCAATTTTTATCCCCGTTTCTATTCCCATTTTTCCCCTTTCCCAGGAGTTCATCGTGAACCGGAATTCCGGGTTTTATTCCCAGAATTTCCAGGTTTTATTCCCAGAATTCTCATTTTTATTTCAATTTTTATCCCCATTTTCATTCCCGTTTTTCCAGGAGTATATAATGAACAGGAATTCCAGGTTTTATTCCCAGAATTCCGGGTTTTATTCCCGTTTTCATTCCCGTTTTTCCAGGAGTCCATCGTGAACCGGAATTCCGGGTTTTATCCCCAGAATTCCGGGATTTTATCCCCGTTTTCATTCCCGTTTTTCCAGGAGTACATCGTGAACAGGAATTCCGGGTTTTATTCCCAGAATTCCGGGTTTTATTCCCAGAATTCCGGGTTTTATTCCCGTTTTCATTCCCGTTTTTCCAGGAGTACATCGTGAACAGGAACCGGAAGATCGAGCGGCGCCGGCAGGAGATGCCGGAGAGGGACGGGAGCAGAGCGCGGCCGGATCCCTTCCGGGGTGGGAAAAATCCCAAATTCCCAAATTCTGATCCCAAATTCCAACCCAAATCCCAAATCCCCATCCCAAATCCCAAATCCCAAATCCGGATCCCTTCCGGGGTGGGCAAAACCCCAAATTCCCAAATTCTGATCCCAAATCCCATCCCAAATCCCAAATCCCCATCCCAAATTCCCAAATCCCAAATCCTGATCCCTTCCGGGGTGGGACCAAAATCCCAAATTCCCAAATTCTGATCCCAAATTCCATCCCAAATCCCAAATCCTGATCCATTCCGGGGTGGGAAAAATCCCAAATTCCACCCCAAATTCCCAAATCCCAAATCCGGATCCCTTCCGGGGTGGGACAGAATCCCAAATCCCAAATTCCCACCCCAAATCCCAAATCTCCAACCCTGATCCCAAATCCCAAACCCTGATCCCTTCCGGGGTGGGACCAAAATCCCAAATCCCCATCCCAAATACCACCCCAAATCCCAAATCCCCATCCCAAATCCCAAATCCTGATCCATTCCGGGGTGGGCAAAATCCCAAATCCCACCCCAAATTCCATCCCAAATCCCAAATTCCATCCCAAATCCCAAATCCCAAATCCCCAACCCTGATCCCTTCCGGGGTGGGAAAAATCCCAAATTCCACCCCAAATTCCATCCCAAATCCCAAATCCTAAATCCCAAATTCCATCCCAAATCCGGATCCCTTCTGGGGTGGGAAAAACCCCAAATTCCACCCCAAATTCCATCCCAAATCCCAAATTCCCATCCCAAATCCCAAATCCTGATCCCAAATTCCCATCCCAAATCCCATCCCAAATCCCAAATCCCAAATCCGAATCCATTCCGGGGTGGGCAAAATCCCAAATCCCACCCCAAATCCCAAATCCCAAATTCCCATCCCAAATCCCTGATCCCAAATCCCAATCCCAAATCCTGATCCCTTCCGGGGTGTGGCCAATTCTCATTTTTGGGGTAAAATTTGCTGTATTTTCTCTGTGAAAAAGGGAATTTCGGGGCGGGGCTGGGGCTGTTTGACTCCCGCTGTCCCAGATTTCCGGAATTGACGGAATTTTGGGAATTTTTGGGAATTAGGGATCGGGCAGGAGCACTTTTCCAAGCAGATCGAGGCTAATTCTCATTTTTGGGGTGAAATTTGCTGTATTTTCTCTCTGAAAAAGGGAATTTCGGGGCGGGGCCGGGGCTGTTTGACTCCTGCTTTCCCGGATTTCTGGAATTGACGGAATTTTGGGAATTTTTTGGGAATTAGGGATCGGCCAGGAGCATTTTTCAAATGGGATTGAGGGTAATTCTCATTTTTGGGGTAAAATTCGCTGAATTTTCTCTGTGAAAAAAGGGAATTTTGGGGTGGGGCCGGGGCTGTTTGACTCCTGCTGCCCCGGATTTGTGGAATTGACGGAATTTTGGGAATTTTTGGGAATTAGGGATCGACCAGGAGCATTTTTGCCAATGGGATTGAGGGTAATGCTCATTTTTGGGGTAAAATTTGCTGGATTTTCTCTGTGAAAAAGGAAATTTCGGGGCTGTTTGACTTCTCCTGCCCCGAAATTATGGAATTTTCTGGGAATTTTTGGGGAAATTTTGGGATCAGGGCTGGCTCAGGAGCTTTTCCTCAAGGAAATTGGGACCAATTCTCATTTTTGGGGTAAAATTTGCTGGATTTTCTCTCTGAAAAAGGGAATTTTGGGATGGGATTGGGACTGTTTGACTCCTACTGTTCCGGATTTCTGGAATTGACAGAATTTTGGGAATTTTTGGGAATTAGGGATCGGCCAGGAGCATTTTTGCCAATGGGATTGAGGGTAATGCTCATTTTTGGGGTAGAATTTGCTGTATTTTCTCTCTGAAAAAGGGAATTTTGGGATGGGATTGGGACTGTTTGACTCCTGCTTTCCCAGATTTCCGGAATTGACGGAATTTTGGGAATTTTTGGGAATTAGGGATCGGGCAGGAGCACTTTTCCAAGCAGATCGAGGCCAATTCTCATTTTTGGGGTAAAATTCGCTGTATTTTCTCCCTGAAAAAGGGAATTTCGGGGCTGTTTGACTTCTCCTCACTCTAATTCATGGAATTTTTGGCATTTTTTGGGGAATTTTTGGGAATTTTGGGAATTTTTTGGGAATTAGGGATTGGGCAGGAGCATTTTTGCCAATGGAAATGAGGGTAATGCTCATTTTTGGGGTAAAATTCGCTGTATTTTCTCCCTGAAAAAGGGAATTTCGGGATGGGATTGGGACTGTTTGACTCCTGCTTCCCTGGATTCCCGGAATTGATGGAATTTTGGGAATTTTTGGGAATTAGGGATCGGCCAGGAGCATTTTTGCCAATGGGATCGAGGCTAATTCTCATTTTTGGGGTAAAATTCGCTGTATTTTCTCTCTGAAAAAGGGAATTTCGGGGCTGTTTGACTTCTCCTCACTCAAATTCATGGAATTTTTGGAATTTTTGGGGAAATTTTGGGATCAGGGCTGGCTCAGGAGCTTTTCCTCAAGGAAATTGGGACCAATTCTCATTTTTGGGGTAAAATTTGCTGGATTTTCTCTCTGAAAAAGGGAATTTTGGGATAGGATTGGGACTGACTCCTGCTGCCCCGGATTTCCGGAATTCCCGGAATTTTGGGAATTTTTTGGGAATTAGGGATCGGCCAGGAGCACTTTTCCAAGGGAATTTAGGCCAATTCTCATTTTTGGGGTAAAATTCGCTGTATTTTCTCCCTGAAAAAGGGAATTTCGGGGTGGGATTGGGACTGTTTGACTCCCGCTTTCCCGGATTCCCGGAATTGACGAATTTTGGGAATTTTTGGGAATTAGGGATCGGGCAGGAGCACTTTTTCAAGCGGATCGAGGCGGCGCACTGCCTGGCCTGCGACATGCTGATCCCGGCCCAGGGAGCGCTGCTGCAGCGGCACCTGCGCTCCGCCGAGCACAACCGCAGCCGCAGGGTGAGTCTGGCCCAAATTTATCCCAAATTTATCCCAAATTTATCCCGGATTTATCCCAGATTTATCCCTAATTTAGCCCGGATTTATCCCGGATTTAGCCCGGATTTATCCCAAAATTATCCTGGATTTACCCCGGATTTATCCTAGATTTATTCCCAGTTATTCCCATTTATTCCCATTTATTCCCCATTCATCCCGGGTTTAGCACAACCGCAGCCGCAGGGTGAGTCTGGCCCGGGTTTGGCCCGGGTTTATCCCAGATTTATCCCGGATTTATCCTGGATTTATTCCCTTTCATCCCGGGTTTATTCTGGATTTATTCCCATTTATCCCGGGTTTATTCCCATTTATTCCCCATTCATCCCGGGTTTAGCACAACCGCAGCCGCAGGGTGAGCTTTTGGCCCGGGTTTAGCCCGGATTTATCCCCAAATTTATCCCAAATTTATCCCGGATTTATCCCAGATTTATCCCAGATTTATCCTGGATTTATCCCAGATTTGTCCCTGATTTATTCCCATTTATCCCCATTTATTCCCGTTTATCCCCATTCATCCCGGGTTTAGCACAACCGCAGCCGCAGGGTGAGCTTTTGACATGGATTTATCCCAAATTTATCCCAGATTTATCCCGGATTTATCCCGGATTTATCCCGGATTTATCCCAAATTTATCCCGGATTTATCCCAAATTTATCCCGGATTTATCCCGGATTTATTCCCTTTCATCCCGGGTTTATTCTGGATTTATTCCCATTTATCCCGGGTTTATTCCCGGGTTTAGCACAACCGCAGCCGCAGGGTGAGAGTTTGGCACGGGTTTAGCCCAGATTTATCCCGGATTTATCCCAAATTTATCCCAGATTTATTCCTGATTTATTCCCTTTCATCCCGGGTTTATTCCCATTTATCCCGGGTTTAGCACAACCGCAGCCGCAGGGTGAGTCTGGCACGGGTTTATCCTGGATTTATCCCGGATTTATCCCTGATTTATTCCCATTTATCCCGGATTTATCCCTAATTTATCCCAGATTTATCCCGGATTTATTCCCATTTATCCCTGATTTATTCCCTTTCATCCCGGATTTATTCCCATTTATCCTGGATTTATCCCAGATTTATCCCAGATTTATCCCAGATTTATCCTAAATTTATCCTGGATTTATCCCAGATTTATCCCAGATTTATCCCAGATTTATCCCGAGTTTATCCCAGATTTATTCCCTTTCATCCCGAGTTTATTCCCATTCATCCCGGGTTTAGTACAACCGCAGCCGCAGGGTGAGTTTGGCACGGATTTATCCTTGATTTATCCCTGATTTATCCCAAAATTATCCTGGATTTATCCCGGATTTATCCCTGATTTATCCCAGATTTATCCCGGATTTATTCCCATTTACCCTGGATTTATTCCCTTTCATCCCGGGTTTATTCCCGGGTTTAGCACAACCGCAGCCGCAGGGTGAGTCTGGCCCAAATTTATCCCAAATTTATCCCGAATTTAGCCCGAAATTATCCCGGATTTATCCCAAATTTATCCCAGATTTATTCCCAAATTTATCCCGGATTTATCCCAGATTTATCCCAGATTTATTCCCTTTCATCCCGGGTTTATTCCCATTTATCCCAGTTCATCCCGGGTTTAGCACAACCGCAGCCGCAGGGTGAGATTTTGGCACGGATTTATCCCAAATTTATCCCGGATTTATCCCTGATTTATCCCAGATTTACCCCAAATTTATCCCAGATTTATCCCAAATTTATCCCGGATTTATCCTGGATTTATCCCAGAATTTTGGGTTTTCTTCCCCATTTCCCCTGAACCCCTGCAGAATTCCCAGAATTGTGGGATTTTTCCTGATTATTCCCCCAAACCCCTTCAGAATTCCCAGAATTCCAGGTTTATTTCCCCCTAATCCCTTCAGAATTCCCGGAAATCCAGGATTTTCCCCCCAAACCCCTTCAGAACTCCCAGAATTCCGGGATTTTCCCTCTAACCCCTTCAGAATTCCCGGAATTCCAGTTTTTTTTCCCCATTTTCCTCCTGAACTCTGCAGAACTCCCAGAATTCCGTTTTTTTTCCCCCATTTTCCTCCCGAATCCCTTCAGAATTCCCAGAATTCCAGTTTTTTTCCCCAATTTCCCTGTGAATCCCTGGAGGATTCCTGGAATTCCAGGGTTTTTTCCCCATTTTCCCCCCGAACCCCTGCGGAATTCCCAGAATTCCAGGTTTATTTCCCCCTAATCCCTTCAGAATTCCCAGAATTCCGGGAATTTTCCCTCTAACCCCTTCAGAATTCCCGGAATTCCGGGATTTTCCCTTTTTTCCAGCTGGCGGCGGAGCAGTTCAAGAAGACGAGTCTGCACGTGGCCAAGAGCGTCCTGAACAACAAACACATCGTCAGGATGCTGGAGAGATACCTGCAGGTACCCAAAATTCCCGGAATTCCCAAAATTCCCACCTCCCAGACCCTTCCCAAAAATCCCAAAAAAAATCCCCAAAAAAATCCCCAAAAAAATCCCGAAAATTCAAAAAAAAACCCCCAAAAATCCGCAGTTTCCCCTTTTTTTTGTGCCGTTTCCGGGTTTTTTTCTGCTTTTTTTCCTGCTTTTTTGGCAGATTTTGGGAATTTTTTCCCATTTTTTTTTTTCCACCTCTTTGGGATCCAAAAATTTCAGCAAAATCTGGAATTTTCCCCCGTTTTTGGGGGTTTTTCTCCCGTTTTTGGGACAAACACATCGTCAGGATGCTGGAGAGATACCTGCAGGTACCCAAAATTCCCGGAATTCCCGAAATTCCCACCTCCCAGACCCTTCCCAAAAATCCCCAACAAAATCCCAAAAAAAAATCCCGAAAATTAAAAAAAAACCCCCAAAAATCCGCAGTTTTACCTTTTTTTTGTGCCATTTTTGGTTTTTTTTCTGCTTTTTTTCCTGCTTTTTTGGCAGATTTTGGGAATTTTTTCCCATTTTTTTTTCACCTCTTTGGGACCCAAAAATTTCAGCAAAATCTGGAATTTTTCCCTGTTTTTGGGGGGTTTTTCTCCCGTTTTTGGGACAAACACATCGTTCAGGGTGCTGGAGCGATACCTGCAGGTACCCAAAATTCCCGAAATTCCCTAAATTCCCACCTCCCAGACCCTTCCCAAAAATCCCCAAAAAAATCCCCAAAAAAATCCCCAAAAAAATCCCCAAAAAAATCCCGAAAATTAAAAAAAAAAACCCCAAAAATTCACAATTTTACCCTTTTTTTTGTGCCGTTTTCGGGGTTTTTTCTGGATTTTTTCCTGCTTTTTTGGCAGATTTTGGGAATTTTTTCCCGGTTTTTTTTTCCCACCTCTTTGGGATCAAAAAATTTCAGGAAAATCTGGAATTTTTCCCCGTTTTTGGGGGTTTTTCTCCCGTTTTTGGGACAAACACATCGTCAGGATGCTGGAGAGATACCTGCAGGTACCCGGAATTCCCGAATTCCCGAAATTCCCACCTCCCAGACCCTTCCCAAAAATCCCCAACAAAATCCCAAAAAAAAATCCCGAAAATTCAAAAAAAAAATCTTCCAAAAATTCGCAGTTTTCCCCTTTTTTTTGTGCAATTTTTGCGTTTTTTCCTGGTTTTTTTCCTGCTTTTTTTGCAGATTTTGGGAATTTTTTCCTTTTTTTTTTTTCCACCTCTTTGGGATCCAAAAATTTCAGCAAAATTTGGAATTTTCCCCCATTTTTGGGGGTTTTTCTCCCGTTTTTGGGACAAACACATCGTCAGGGTGCTGGAGAGATACCTGCAGGTACCCGGAATTCCGGAATTCCCGAAATTCCCACCTCCCAGACCCTTCCCAAAAATCCCCAAAAAAATCCCCCAAAAAATCCCCAAAAAAATCACGAAAATTCAAAAAAAAACCCCAAAAATCCGCAGTTTTCCCTTTTTTTTGTGCCGTTTCCGGGTTTTTTTCTGGTTTTTTTCCTGCTTTTTTGGCAGATTTTGGGAATTTTTTCCTTTTTTTTTTTTCCACGTCTTTGGGATCAAAAAATTTCAGCAAAATCTGGAATTTTTCCCCGTTTTTGGGGGTTTTTCTCCCGTTTTTGGGACAAACACATCGTCAGGATGCTGGAGAGATACCTGCAGGTACCCAAAATTCCCGGAATTCCCGAAATTCCCACCTCCCAGACCCTTCCCAAAAATCCCCAACAAAATCCCCAAAAAAATCCCGAAAATTCAAAAAAAAAATCTTCCAAAAATTCGCAATTTTACCCTTTTTTTGTGCCATTTTCGGGTTTTTTTCTGGATTTTTTCCTGCTTTTTTGGCAGATTTTGGGAATTTTTTCCCCTTTTTTTCCCCACCTCTTTGCGATTCCGACATTCCCAAAAAAATTCCCGCAAATTCCGGAATTTCCCTTTTTTTGGTTAATTTTTTTGTGCAATCCGGGTTTTTTTTCCTGCTTTTCCCGGTGCTTTTGTCATTCCTGAGGTTTTTTTTTTTGGGAATATTTTCCCCCTCTTTGGCATTCCCAGTGCCCAATCCCAAAAAAATCCCGGATTTTTCCCATTTTTCCTGGTTTTTTCTTCATTTTCCTGTGGTTTTGTCACTCTTGGGCTTTTTTGGAGGAATTTTTCCCAATTTTTTCCCACAAAAATCCCTCAAATCCTGGAATTTTCCCCAAAATCCCCCCTGGAGCCGAAGCTGCCGTTGAGAATTCTTGGGAATTTTGGGAATTTTCCGAATTTTTGGAATTTCGGGGCAGCTCCGGCCCCATCCGGGCGGGAATTCCCATCCCAAATCCCAATCCCAGGAATCCAAACCCCCCCAAAACCCCCAAAAATCCCAATTTTTTCCCCTTGGGAGCGCCGGAATTTGGGGCTGGGCCGGGAATTCCGGGATTTTCCGGAATTTTCTGGGGAAGGATCCGCGGAGGAGAAGGAACGGAGGCGCCTCCGGAAGATTCCCGAAAATTCCGGCGGGAGAAGCTCCAAGATCCCAAAATTCCCTCCCCGGTGCCGGAAGTTTGGGGAAAAGTTGGAAAAATGGGAAAAAAAAAGGGAAAAAAAGTGGGAAAAACGGGAATTGCCTCTGCCTGCTGGTCCTGGGAAAAACGGGAATTGCATCCCGGAAAACGGGAACGCGGATCCCGAAAAACGGGAATTTGGATCCCAAAAAACGGGAATTTGGATCCCGAGAAATGGGAACTCGGATCCCGAAAAACGGGAACTCGGATCCCGAAAATTGGGAGTTTGGATCACGAAAATTGGGAGTTTGGATCCCAAAAAATGGACTTTGGATCCTGGGAAGACGGACCTGGAGTCCTGGGAAAAGGAGGGAGTTTGCATCCCGAAAAAATGGGATTTTGGATCCCAGAAAATGGGGTTTTGGATCCCAAAAAACGGGAATTTGGATCCCAAAAAATGGACTTTGCATCCTGGGAAGACGGACTTGGAGTCCAGGGAAAAATGGGATTTTGGATCCCAAAAAATGGGATTTTGGATCCCAAAAAATGGGATTTGGATCCCAGGAAAAGGGACCTGGGGTCCCGGGAAAAAAGGGATTTCGGATCCCAAAAAATGGGATTTTCATCCCAAAAAAAGGGACTTTGGAGACCAAAAAATGGGATTTTGGATCCCAAAAAATGGGATTTTCATCCCAAAAAAAGGGACTTTGGATCCTGGGAAGATCCTGGGAAAAGGGACGCGGATCGCAGGAAGAAAAGGACTTTGGATCCTGGGGAAAAATGGGATTTGGATCCCAAAAAATGGGATTTTGGATCCCGAAAAATGGGATTTGCATCCCAAAAAAAGGACTTTGGATCCTGGGGAAAAATGGGATTTGGATCCCAAAAAATGGGATTTGCATCCTGAGAAGACGGACCTCGAGTCCCGGGAAAAATGGGATTTGGATTCCACAAAAAGGACTTTGGATCCTCGGGAAAAACGGGATTTGGATCCCAAAAAATGGGATTTTAGGTCCCAAAAAATGGGATTTGGATTCCAAGGAAAAAGGATTTTGGATCCTGGGAAGACGGACCTGGAGTCCCGGGAAAAGGAGGGAATTTGCATCCTGAAAAATGGGATTTGGATCCCGAAAAATGGGATTTTGGATCCCAAAAAAAGGATTTTGGATCCTGGGAAGACGGACACCGGGTCCAGGGGAAAATGGGATTTACATCCCAAAAAATGGGATTTTGGATCCCGAATAAAGGACTTTGGATCCTGGGGAAAAACGGGATTTGGATCCCGAAAAATGGGATTTTAGATCCCAAAAAACGGGATTTGGATCCCAAAAAAAGGATTTTGGATCCTGGGAAAAAGGGACCCGGAGTCCCGGGAAAAGGAGGGAATTTGTATCCCGAAAAATGGGATTTGGATCCCGAAAAATGGGATTTGGATCCCGAAAAATGGGATTTGGATCCCGAAAAAAGGACTTTGGATCCTCGGGAAAAACGGGATTTTGGATCCCAAAAAATGGGATTTGTATCCCAAAAAATGGGATTTGGATCCTGGGAAAAATGGGATTTTGCATCCCAGGAAGACGGGCCCGGAGTCCCGGGAAAAACGGGATTTGGATCCCAAAAAATGGGATTTGGATCCCAAAAAAAGGATTTTGGATCCTGGGAAAAAGGGACCCGGAGTCCCGGGAAGAAAAGGGATTTGGATCCCAAAAAATGGGATTTTAGATCCCAAAAAATGGGATTTGGATCCCAAAAAATGGGATTTGCATCCCAAAAAAGGAGATTTTGGATCCCAAAAAAAGGAGATTTTGGATCCCGAGAAGAGAGACGGTGGATCCCAAAAAAAGGACAGCGGATCCCGGGAAAAGGAGGTACGTTCGATCCTGGAAAAAACGGGATTTGCATCCCAAAAAAAGGGACTTTGGATTCCGAGGAAAAAGGATTTTGGATCCTGGGAAGACGGACCTGGAGTCCCGGGAAAAATGGGATTTGCATCCCAAAAAATGGGATTTGGATCCCGAAAAATGGGACTTTGCGTCCCAAAAAATGGGATTTGGATCCCAGAAAAAGGACTTTGGATCCTCGGGAAAAACGGGATTTTGGATCCCAAAAAATGGGATTTTGGATCCCCAAAAAATGGGATTTTGGATCCCAAAAAACGGGATTTGGATCTCAGAAAAAGGACTTTGGATCCTCAGGAAAAACGGGATTTTGGATCCCAAAAAATGGGATTTTGGATCCCAAAAAATGGGATTTGGATCTCAGAAAAAGGACTTTGGATCCTCGGGAAAAACGGGATTTTGGATCCCAAGAAGAGGGACGGTGGATCCCGGGAAAAGGAGGGACTTTGGATCCCAAAAAACGGGATTTTGGATCCCGAAAAAACGGGATTTTGGATCCCGAAAAAACGGGATTTTGGATCCCAAAAAACGGGATTTTGGATCCCAAAAAACAGGATTTTGGATCCCAAAAAACAGGATTTTGGATCCCAAAAAACGGGACTTTGGATCCCAAAAAACGGGATTTTGGATTCCGAAAAAATGGGATTTTGGATCCCAAAAAACGGGATTTTGGATCCTGCGAAGACGGACTTTGCATCCCAAGAAGAGGAACTGCGGATCCCAAAAAATCCGATTTGGATCCAGGAAAAACTGGGATTTGGGATCCCAAAAAATCCGATTTGGATCCAGGAAAAACGGGAATTTGGATCCCAAAAAATCCGATTTGGATCCCAGTTTGGGATCGTTCCCATTATCCCAAAAATTCCCATTATCCCAAAAATTCCCATTATCCCAAAAATTCCCATTATCCCAGAAATTCCCATTATTCCAACAATTCCCATTATCCCAGAAATTCCCAATTTTCCTGCTTTTCCTCCCAAATTTCCACGGTTTTCTCCCAATTTTCTCCGTTTTTCCCCAAATTTCCATTTCTTTCCCCCCAATTTTCCCCATTTTTCTGTTTTTCCCACATTTTACATTTTCCCCCCAATTTTCAAGGATTTTTCTCCAAATTTCCCCAAAATTTTCCTGGTTTTCCCCATTTTCCCTTTTCTTCCCAATTTCCTCCCAATTTTCCATGTTTTTCCCCCAATTTTCCATTTTTTTCCCCAATTTCCCCCCAATTTTCCATGGTTTTTCTCCCCAATTTTTTTGTTTTTCCCCAAATTTCCCTATTTTTCCCCCATTCCCCTTTTTTCCCCAATTTTCCATGTTTTTCCCCCAATTTTCCATTATTTTCTGCCCAATTTTCCTGTTTTTTTCCCCAATTTTCCATCATTTTCTCTCAAATTTTCCATTTTTTCCCCCCCAATTTTCCTGGTTTTTTTTCCTCAATTTTCCATTATTTTCTCCCCATTTTTCCATTTTTCCTCCCCAATTTTCCATTATTTTTTCTCCAATTTTGTTCCCCCTCAAATTTCCAATATTTCCCCCCAATTTTCCATTATTTTTCCCCAATTTTGTTCCCCCCAAAATTTCCATTATTTCCCCCAATTTTCCTGGTTTTTCTCCCCAATTTTTGTGTTTTTCCCCAAATTTCCCTATTTTTTCCCCATTTCCCCTTTTTCCCCAATTTTCCATGTATTTCCCCCCAATTTTCCATTATTTTTTCCACAATTTTCCATTATTTTTCCCCAATTTTGTTCCCTCCAAATCTTCCATTTTTCCCCCCAATTTTCCATGTTTTTCCCCAATTTTCCATTATTTTCCCCCAATTTTGTTTCCCCCAAAATTTCCATTATTTCCCCCCAATTTTCCATGTATTTTCTCCCCAATTTCCCCCAATTTTCCATGTTTTCCCCCCAATTTTCCTGGTTTTCCCCACAACTTTCCTGGTTTTTCCCAAATTTCCCTGGTTTTCTGCCCAATTTTCCCTGTTTTTCCCCAAATTTCCCTATTTTTCCCCATTTCCCATTTTTCCCCAATTTTCCATCATTTCCCCCCAATTTTCCATGTTTTCCCCCCAATTTTCCATTATTTTCTCCACAATTTTCCTGGGTTTTATTCCCCAATTTTCCATGTATTTCCCCAATTTTCCATTATTTCCCTTCCCAATTTTCCATGTTTTCCCCAATTTTCCATGTTTTTCCCCAATTTTCCATATTTTTCCCCAATTTTGTTCCCCCCAAATTTCCATTATTTCCCCCCAATTTTCCGTGGTTTTTCTCCCCAATTTTTGTGTTTTTCCCCTAATTTCCCTATTTTCCCAATTTCTCCCCAATTTTCCATGTTTTTCCCCAATTTCCCCCCAATTTTCCATTATTTTTTCCCCAATTTTGTTCCCCCCAAAATTTCCATTATTTCCCCCAATTTTCCATGTTTTTCCCCAATTTCCCCCCCATTTTCCATGGTTTTTCTCCCCAATTTTTGTGTTTTTCCCCTAATTTCCCTATTTTCCCCCTATTTTCCCTTTTTTCCCCAATTTCTCCCCAATTTTCCATGTTTTTCCCCAATTTCTCCCCAATTTTCCATGTTTTTCCCCAATTTTCCCCCCCATTTTCCACGGTTTTTCTCCCCAATTTTTGTGTTTTTCCCCTAATTTCCCTATTTCTCCCCAATTTTCCATGTTTTTCCCCAATTTCCCCCCCAATTTTCCATGTTTTTCCCCAATTTTCCATGTTTTTCCCCAATTTTCCCCTCAATTTTCCATGTTTTTCCCCAATTTTCCCCTCAATTTTCCATGTTTTTCCCCAATTTCCCCCCAATTTTCCATGTTTTTCCCCAATTTTCCATGTTTTTCCCCAATTTCCCCCCCATTTTTCCATGTTTTTTCTCCCCAATTTTTGTGTTTTCCCCCAAATTTCCCCGTTTTCCCCCCAATTTTCCCAAATTTTCCATATTTTTCCCATTTTTCCCCCCCAGGGCGAGGATCCCTTCACGGAGGAGCCTCCGGAGGAATCCCGGGAAAACCCCGAATCCACGGAAACGCCGGAAAAAATCCCGGAAAAAGGCGAAATTCCCGAAAATTCCCCAAATTCCCAAAAATTCCTGGAGCCCCCCAGACCCCTCCTGGTGCCGCCGTTCCTGGAGGAGCCGGAAAATCCCGAAAATCCCGAAATTCCCGAAAATCCCGAAAATCCCCCGGAAAATCCCACGGAAAATCCGACGGAAAAATCGCAGGAATTGGGGATTTCCACCCAAAACCAAACTGAGGGAGGGGAGGGGGAAGAGGAGGAAAAAATTCCGGAAAAAAATCCCGAAAAAATCCCGGAAAAGGAGGAAAAAATCCCGGAAAAAATGGTGGAAAAAGAGGAAAAAATCCCAGAAAAAAACGCGGAAAAAGAGGAAAAAATCCCGGAAAAAATCCCGGAAAAAATTCCGGAAAAAATTCCAGAAAAAGAGGAAAAAATCCTGGAAAAGGAGGAAGAGAAAAAGGTGGAAAAATCCTGAGAATTTCAGGAAAAGGTGAGGATTTGATTCAGGAAATTTGGATTTTTCCAGGATTTTTCCAAGCTGGGGGGGGGTTGGGATTTTGGGGAGAATTCCTGGGAAATTGATAAAAATAATTTGATTTTTCCAGGATTTTTTCCTGATTTTATTTTTATTATTTTTTTTTTCCATCCTTCCAGGATGAAGAAACCACAAAAGAGGAAAAATTCCCAAATTTTCCCATCCCTGAGGAATTCTCTGTTGGGATTTGGGGAAAAAAGCCTCAAAAAACGGGAAAAATAAAAAGTTGGAAATTTGGGAAAATTCCTGGAAATTCCTTCTTTTTTTTTTCTAAAATTAATCCGTTTTAGGGAAGATTTTTCCCAAAAAAAATTGGAATTTTTCCCTTTAATTTTCTTTTTTCCTCATTCCCGGTGAGGATTTGGGGCTGGAATGGGATTTTTAAGGAATTTTCCCATTCCAAAGGAGGATTTTTGGGAGAAATTCCCAATTTTTTCCCCCAAAATTTCCCTTTTCCAGCAAAATTCAGAGGCTCCACCTTGTGATTTTTATCCTGATTTTTCCTACAGAATTCCCCAAAAAAAAATTCCAGAAATTCTTTGGGATTCGGAGTCGGGATTTTTGAATCGTTTTAACCAAAATTTCCTTTTTTCACCCCAAAAAAAAAAATAAATCCCAAAGGGAATTCCCAAAAAAATGGGGAATTTTGGGGGGATTTTTTTCCTTAAATTGATCCCAAATTTCTCTGGAATGGGAATTTCTGGGGGGGGGGGACCCCAAAATGTCCCTAAATCCCCCAAAATGTCCCCAAAATGTCCCTAAATCCCCCCAAAATGTCCCAAAAATGTCCCTAAATCCCCCCAAAATGTCCCCAAAATGTCCCAAAATCCCCCCAAAATGTCCCCAAAATGTCCCAAAATCCCCCAAAATGTCCCAAAATCCCCCAAAATGTCCCCAAAATGTCCCTAAATCCCCCCAAAATGTCCCAAAATCCCCCAAAATTTCCCAAAATGTCCCCAAATTGTCCCCGGGACCCCCAAAATGTCCCCAAATGTCCCCAGGGACCCCAAAAATGTCCCCAAATTGTCCTTGGGACCCCCAAAATGTCCCCAAATGTCCCCAGGGACCCCAAAAATGTCCCCAAATTGTCCTTGGGACCCCCAAAATGTCCCCAAATTGTCCCCAGGGACCCCCAAAATGTCCCCAAATTTATCGAGGGACCCCCAAATGTCCCTAAATCCCCCAAAATGTCCCCAAATTGTCCCCGGGACCCCCAAAATTTCCCCAAATCCCCCCAAAATGTCCCCAGGGACCCCCAAATTGTCCCCAAGGGCCCCAAAATGTCCCCAAAATGTCCCCAAATCCCCCCAAAGTGTCACCGGGGACCCCCAAAATGTCCCCTCCCGGTGTCCCCCGGACCCCCAAATTGTCCCTCCCCCCCCTCCGGTGTCCCCCTGTCCCCTCCCGGTACCCCCGGGACCCCCCAAATGTCCCTTCCGGTGTCCCTTCTCCCCCCCCCCGGTGTCCCCTGTCCCCTCCCGGTGTCCCCCGGTGCCCTCCCGGGACCCCCCAAATGTCCCCTCCGGTGTCCCCGGTACCCCCGGGACCCTCCCGGGACCCCCCAAATGTCCCTTCCCGGTGTCCCCCCCCCCCTCCGGTGTCCCCTGTCCCCTCCCGGTGTCCCCCCGGTTCTCCCCCTCCCCTCTCCCGGTGCCCCCCCTTTCCCCATCCCGGTTTCCCCCCCCTCTTTTCTCCCGGTTCCTCCCGTCCCCTCTCCCGGTGTCCCCTCCCGGTGTCCCCCCGGTTCTCCCCCCCCTCCCCTCTCCCGGTGTCCCCCCGGTGTCCCTTCCCCCTCCCGGTGTCCCCTGTCCCCTCCCGGTGTCCCCTGTCCCCTCCCGGTACCCCCCAAATGTCCCCTCCCGGTGTCCCCCGTGACCCTCTCCCGGTGCCTCTCCCGGTGTCCCCCCGTTTTCCCCCCTCCCTTCTCCCGGTTCTCCCCTTCCCCCTCCCGGTTTCCCCCCCTCTTTTCTCCCGGTTCCCCCCGTCCCCTCTCCCGGTGTCCCCTCCCGGTGTCCCCTCCCCCCTCCGGTGTCCCCATTCCCCTCCCGGTGTCCCGTCCCGGTTCTCCCTCTCCCCCCTCCCGGTGTCCCCTCCCCCCTCCCGGTTCTCCCCCCCCCCTCCCGGTGTCCCCTCCCCCCTCCCGGTGTCCCTCCCCCCTCCCGGTGTCCCCCGTGACCCTCCCGGTACCCCCCAAATGTCCCCTCCCGGTGTCCCAATCCCGGTGTCCCCTCCCCCCTCCCGGTGTCCCCTCCCCCTCTCCCGGTGTCCCCTCCCCCCTCCCGGTTCTCCCCCCCCCTCCCGGTTCTCCCCTGCCCCCTCCCGGTTCTCCCCTCCCCCTCCCGGTGTCCCCTCCCCCCTCCCGGTGTCCCCCCCCCCTCCCGGTGTCCCCTCCCCCCTCCCGGTGTCCCCTCCCCCCTCCCGGTACCCCTTCCCCCTCCCGGTGTCCCCTCCCCCCTCCCGGTGTCCCCTCCCCCCTCCCGGTGTCCCCTCCCCCCTCCCGGTTCTCCCCCCCTCCCCTCCCGCTCCCCGGTGACGTCACGCGCGGGGCCGGCGGCGGTGGGCGTGTCCGCGTGCGCCGTGACGTCACGCGCAGCGCGGTGAGGTCAGTGCGGCGCCGCTGCCGGAGCCGCTGCCCCTCTGTGCCCGCGGCCCCCCCTCCCCTTCCTCCCCTTCCTCCTCCTCCTCCTCCTCCTCCGCCGTCCCGGAGCGCCGCGGCCCCCTCAGGTAACAGCGGGGCCGCCGCGGGCGCACCGGGAGGGCCGGGCCGGGCCGGGCCGGGGGCGCCGCCGCCGCTGAGGGGAACCGGGAGGACGGAGCGGGACACACCGGGTGGGCTTAATGGGGGTGCCGCGATTCACCAACGCCGTTTACGTCGCCCCGCCGGCGTAACCCGCATTGCGTAATGCGGCCGCTGCGTCAGGGGCGGCTACGCCAACGGCGTAAGCTGCGGCGCGGGCCCCGCCGCTGCGCCAACGCCGTAAAGGCGGGGGCGCCGCCGCCGCCAGCGCCGCTCACTCGCCGCCCTCCGCCGCGCCCGCCGCTGTCTCCGCCGCCTCCCGGTACGGCCCGCGGGCGATCCGCGGCGTGTCCGCCCTCACCGGGCTGCGCGGGGGTCGCGGCGGAGCGCCCTCCGCCCTGCGCCGCCGGGGTTACGCCGTTTGCGTAGGGCGCGGGGCGGGGCGGGCGGGGCCGCGCTCCGCCGTTTGCGTAAACACCGTTTCTCGCCGCCTTACGCCGTTTGCGTACCATTATCCCGGCGCGGCGTTGCGCCGTTGGCGTAGCGCCGGGCGCGCCGTTGGCGTAGCGCGGGGCGGGGCCGGCGCGCGGGGGGCACTTCCTGCCGCCGCCATTTTGTGGCGGACCGGGAGGAAGCGGCGGCGGCTCCGGAGCGGCGGCGGCGGCTCCAAAGCGGCGGCAGCGCCGGCCCGGCCCGCGGTGAGTTAACCCCGGAACGCCGCCGGTAGCGCCCGGAGAGCCGCTCAGGGCCGCCCCGCTGCTCCCGAGGCAGCCCGCCCCCGGTTAGGCACGGCCCGCCCCCGTTAGGCCCAGGCCGCTCCCGCCCCCGCCGCTCCGTGAGGGGAGGAGGCGCTGAGGGCGGCCCGGGGCTGCACCGGGCCCGGGGCTGCGGCGGCTCCCGGGGCTGTTTTCAGCTCTCCTCCCCAATTTCCGCGGGTTTGGGGAGCGGTGACGGTGGAACGGGCGGCGATGGGAGCGGGGAAGGTCCTGAGGGGAGCGCGGGGGGGTGGGGGGGGCACCGGGAATTCGGGAGTGACACCGGGAATAACGGGTGGGACCGGGAATAACGGGTGAGACCGGGAATAACGGGTGAGACCGGGAATAACGGGTAAAACCGGGAATTCTGGAGTGACACCGGGCCCTGAGGGCATTCCCGGGAAGTTTGGGAATGCTGAGGGGGTTTGGGGATGGAAAGTGAACGCTGAGGGAATTCCCGGTTTTTTGGGGATGGAAAGTGAACACTGAGGGAATTCCCGGTTTTTTTGGGATGGGAATGGGACAGTGAGGGAATTCCCGGGTTTTTTGGGATGGAAAGTGAACACTGAGGGAATTCCCGTTTTTTTTGGGATGGAAATGGAACACTGAGGGGATTAACGGGATTTTTGGGATGGGAATGGGACACTGAGGGGATTAACGGGATTTTTGGGATGGGAATGGGACACTGAGGGAATTCCCGGTTTTTTTGGGATAGAAAGTGAACACTGAGGGAATTCCTGAATGTTTTGGGATGGGAATTGGGAACATGAGGCAATTCCTGAATGTTTTTGGATGGCAATGGGACACTGAGGGAATTCCTGTTTTTTTGGGATGGGAATGGGACACTGAGGGGATTAATGGGATTTTTGGGATGGGAATGGGACACTGAGGGGATTAATGGGATTTTTGGGATGGGAATGGGACACTGAGGGGATTAATGGGATTTTTGGGATGGGAATGGGTCACTGAGGGAATTCCTGGAGTTTTTGGGATGAGAATTGGGAACATGAGGGAATTTTTGAGATGGAAAGTGAACACTGAGGGAATTCCCATTTTCTTTGGGATGGGAATGGGACACTGAGGGAATTAACGGGATTTTTGGGATGGGAATGGGACACTGAGGGGATTAATGGGATTTTTGGGGATGGGAATGGGACACTGAGGGGATTAATGGGATTTTTGGGATGGAAAGTGAACACTGAGGGAATTCCCGTTTTTTTGGGGATGAGAATGGGACACTGAGGGAATTCCCGGTTTTTTGGGATGGGAATGGGACACTGAGGGGATCAGTGGGATTTTTGGGATGGAAAGTGAATCCTGAGGGAATTCCTGAATGTTTTTGGGATGGGAATGGGACACTGAGGGAATTCCGGTTTTTTTTGGGATGGAAAGTGAACACTGAGGGAATTCCCAGTTTTTTTGGGATGGGAATGGGGCACTGAGGGGATTAATGGGATTTTTGGGATGGAAAGTGAACACTGAGGGAATTCCCGGTTTTTTTTGGGATGGGAATGGGGCACTGAGGGGATTAATGGGATTTTTGGGATGGAAAGTGAATCCTGAGGGAATTCCTGGATGTTTTTGGGATGAGAATTGGGAACATGAGGCAATTCCTGGATGTTTTGGGATGGCAATGGGACACTGAGGGGATTCCCAGTTTTTTTTTGGGATGGGAAGTGGACACTGAGGAGATTCCCGGTTTTTTTGGGATGGGAATGGGACACTGAGGGGATTAATTCAATTTTTGGAATGGGAATGACACTCTGAGGGAATTCCTGGGATTTTTGGGATGAGAATTGGGAACATGAGTGAATTTTCGAGATGGAAAGTGAACACTGAGGGAATTCCCGGGTTTCTTTGGGATGGGAATGGGACACTGAGGGGATTAACGGGATTTTTGGGATGGAAAGTGAATCCTGAGGGAATTCCTGAATCTTTTTGGAAGGCAATGGGACACTGAGGGGATTAATGGGATTTTTGGGATGGGAATGGGACACTGAGGGGATTAACGGGATTTTTGGGATGGAAAGTGAATCCTGAGGGAATTCCTGAATGTTTTTGGGATGGGAATGGGACACTGAGGGAATTCCCAGTTTTTTGGGATGGGAATGGGACACTGAGGGAATTCCCAGTTTTTTTGGGATGGGAATGGGACACTGAGGGGACTAATTCAGTTTTTGGAATGGGATTTGGACACTGAGGGAATTCCTGGAATTTTTGGGATGAGAATTGGGAACATGAGAGAATTTTTGAGATGGAAAGTGAATATTGAGGGAATTCCCATTTTCTTTGGGATGGGAATGGGACACTGAGGGGATTAATGGGATTTTTGGGATGGGAATGGGACACTGAGGGGATCAGTGGGATTTTTGGGATGGAAAGTGAATCCTGAGGGAATTCCTGGATGTTTTGGGATGGGAATTGGGAACATGAGGCAATTCCTGTTTTTTTTGGGATGGGAATGGGACACTGAGGAAATTCCCGTTTTTTTGGGACGGGAATGGGAGGGACACTGAGGGGATCAGTGGGATTTTTGGGATGGAAAGTGAATCCTGAGGGAATTCCCTTTTTTTTTTGGGATGGGAATGGGACACTGAGGGAATTCCCAGTTTTTTTGGGATGGGAAGGGGACACTGAGGGGATTAATGGGATTTTTGGGATGGAAAGTGAATCCTGAGGGAATTCCTGAATGTTTTGGGATGGGAATTGGGAACATGAGGCAATTCCTGTTTTTTTGGGGATGGGGAGTGAATCCTGAGGGAATTCCCAGGTATTTTGGGATGGGAATGGGACACTGAGGGGATTAATTCAGTTTTTGGAATGGGAATGACACACTGAGGGAATTCCTGGATTTTTTGGGATGAGAATTGGGAACATGAGGGAATTTTTGAGATGGAAAGTGAACACTGAGGGAATTCCGGTTTTTTTTTGGGATGGGAATGGGACACTGAGGGAATTCCCGTTTTTTTTGGGATGGGAATGGGACACTGAGGGGATTAATGGGATTTTTGGGATGGGAATGGGACACTGAGGGGATTAATGGGATTTTTGGGATGGCAATGGGACACTGAGGTAATTCCCGTTTTTTCTGGGATGGGAATGGGACACTGAGGGGATTAATGGGATTTTTGGGATGGGAATGGGACACTGAGGGGATTAATGGGATTTTTGGGATGGGAATGGGACACTGAGGGGATTAATGGGATTTTTGGGATGGAAAGTGAATCCTGAGGGAATTCCTGAATGTTTTTGGGATGGGAATGGGACACTGAGGGAATTCCCGTTTTTTTTGGGATGGGAATGGGTCACTGAGGGGATTAACAGGATTTTTGGGATGGGAATGGGTCACTGAGGGAATTCCGGCTTTTTTTGGGACGGGAATTGGGAACATGAGGCAATTCCTGAATGTTTTTGGATGGCAATTGGACACTGAGGGAATTCCCATTTTTTTGGGGATGGGAATGGGTCACTGAGGGGATTAATGGGATTTTTGGGATGGAAAGTGAATCCTGAGGGAATTCCCGTTTTTTTTGGGATGGGAATGGGACACTGAGGGAATTCCTGTTTTTTTTGAGATAGAAAGTGAATCCTGAGGGAATTCCCATTTTTTCTGGGATGGGAATGGGACACTGAGGGGATTAATTCAGTTTTTGGAATGGGAATGGGTCACTGAGGGAATTCCCGGCTTTTTGGGGATGGGAATGGGGCACTGAGGGGATTAATGGGATTTTTTCGGGATAGGAATTCGCAACATGAGTGAAATTTGGGATGGAGAGGAAACACTGAGGGGATTCCTGTTTTTTTTGGGATGGGAATGGGTCACTGAGGGGATCAGTGGGATTTTTGGGATGGAAAGTGAATCCTGAGGGAATTCCTGAATGTTTTGGGATGGGAATTGGGAACATGAGGCAATTCCTGAATCTTTTTGGATGGCAATGGGACACTGAGGGAATTCCCGGTTTTTTTGGGATGGGAATGGGACATTGAGGGAATTCCTGGATTTTTTGGAATGGGAATTTGCTACATCAGTGAATTTTCGAGCTGGAAAGTGAATACTGAGGGAATTCCCGGTTTTTTGGGGATGGGAATGGGGCACTGAGGGGATTAATGGGATTTTTGGGATGGGAATGGGACACTGAGGGAATTCCTGGGTTTTTTGGGATGGGAATTCACAACATCAGTGAATTTTTGAGATGGAAAGTGAATACTGAGGGAATTCCTGGATGTTTTGGGATGGGAATTGGGAACTTGAGAGAATTCCCACATCTTTTGGGATGAGGAGTGAATCCTGAGGGAATTCCTGTTTTTTTTGGGATGGGAATGGGACGCTGAGGGGATTCCTGGGATTTTATAGGATTGGAATTGGGGGACACTGGGGGAATTCTCATTTTTTTGGTATGGGAATTGGGAGCCTGAGGGAATTCCCGAAGTTTTGAGGTTGGAATTCCCAGCCTGAGGGAATCCCTGGATATTTTGGGCTGGGAATTGGGAACCTGAAGGAATTTTGGGTTTTCTTGGGGTGGGAATTTGGAACCTGAGGGAATTCCCGAGTTTTTGGGGTGGGAATTTGTATCCTGAGGGAATTCCCGAAGTTTTGAGGTTGGAATTCCCAGCCTGAAGGAATTCCTGAATATTTTGGGATGGAAACTCAGAACCTGAGGGAATTTCTGTGTATTTTGGGATGGGAATTGGGAACCTGAAGGAATTTTGGGTTTTTTTTGGGGTCGGAATTTGGAACCTGAGGGAATTCCTGAATATTTTGGGATGGAAACTCAGAACCTGAGGGAATTTCTGTTGTTTTTGGGATGGGAATTGGGAACTCGAGGGGAATTCCCGAGTTTTTGGGATGGGAATTGGGAACCTGAGGGAATTCCTGAATTTTTGGGCTGGGAATTCCCAGCCTGAGGGAATTCCTGAATATTTTGGGATGGAAACTCAGAACCTGAGGGAATTCTTGGATTTTTGGGGTGGGAATTTGTATCCTGAGGGAATTCCCGAAGTTTTGAGGTTGGAATTCCCAGCCTGAGGGAATTCCTGAATATTTTGGGCTGGGAATTGGGAACCTGAAGGAATTTGGGGTTTTCTTGGGGTGGGAATTTGGAGCCTGAGGGAGTTCCCGAGTTTTTAGGATGGGAATTTGTATCCTGAGGGAATTCCCGAGGTTTTGAGGTTGGAATTCCCAGCCTGAGGGAATTCCCAGATATTTTGGGATGGGAATTGGGAACTCGAGGGGAATTCCTGAGTTTTTGGGATGGGAATTTGTATCCTGAGGGAATTCCCGAGGTTTTGAGTTTGGAATTCCCAGCCTGAGGGAATTTCTGTGTATTTTGGGATAGGAATTGGGAACCTGAAGGAATTTTGGGTTTTTTTGGGGTGGGAATTTGGAGCCTGAGGGAATCCCTGGATATTTTGGGCTGGGAATTGGGAACCTGAAGGAATTTTGGGTTTTCTTGGGGTGGGAATTTGTATCCTGAGGGAATTCCCAAGGTTTTGAGGTTGGAATTCCCAGCCTGAGGGAATTCCTGAATATTTTGGGATGGAGGCTCAGAATCTGAGGGAATTTCTGTGTTTTTTGGGATAGGAATTGGGAACCTGAAGGAATTTTGGGGTTTTTTGGGGTGGGAATTGGGAGCCTGAGGGAATTCCCGAAGTTTTGAGGTTGGAATTCCCAACCTGAGGGAATTTCTGTGTATTTTGGGATAGGAATTGGGAACCTGAAGGAATTTTGGGTTTTTTTGGGGTGGGAATTTGGAACCTGAGGGAATTCCCGAGTTTTTGGGATGAGAATTCCCAGCCTGAGGGAATTCCCGAGGTTTTGAGGTGGGAATTCCCAGCCTGAGGGAATTCCCGGATATTTCGGGCTGGGAATTGGGAACCTGAGGAAATTCCCGAGTTTTTCGGGTGCCATTCACTTGGATTTCACTCCCCAAATCCCCCAAAATTCCCCAAAATTCCCCAAAATTCCCGGGATGACCCCGAGCCCTCCTGGGGAAGGTTTTTCCGGGAAAAGCCGCAGGAAAATCCCAGGAAAAGCCGCTTCATTATCCCCGGAGCGTTAATTAAAGGGGTGAAGCCGGGGTTAATTAACGCTAATTAGCCCTTAATGAGCCGAGGGCAGGTCCTGGCACCGGGTTTTTGGGAGCTTTGGGGTTGGGAGCAGCAATTCCCAAAGTTTTGAGGGATTTGGGATTCGTTTCTGAATTCTGGATGAGATTTTGGGATCTTTTCCCAAAGTTTTGAGGGATTTTGGGGATCCTTTCCCAAAGTTTGGGGGATTTGGAATAATTTTCTGAATTCTGGATGTGATTTTGGGATCCTTTCCCAAAGTTTGGGGGATTTTGGGATCGTTTTCCGAATTCTGGATGAGATTTTGGGATCCTTTCCCAAAGTTTGGGGGATTTTGGGATCGTTTTCTGAATTCTGGATGTGATTTTGGGATCTTTTCCCAAAATTTGGGGGATTTGGGGGATCCTTTCCCAAAGTTTGGGGGATTTTGGGATCGTTTTCCGAATTCTGGATGTGATTTTGGGATCCTTTCCCAAAGTTTGGGGGATTCGGGGTCATTTCCCAAAGTTTGGGGGATTTTGGGATCCTTTCCCAAAATTTGGGGGATTTGGAATAATTTTCCGAATTCTGGATGTGATTTTGGGATCCTTTCCCAAAGTTTGGGGGATTTTGGGATCCTTTCCCAAAATTTGGGGGATTTGGGATAATTTTCCGAATTCTGGATGAGATTTTGGGATCCTTTCCCAAAGTTTGGGGGGATTTTGGGATCTTTTCCCAATGTTTGGGGGATTTGGGATCCTTTCCCAAAGTTTGGGGGATTTTGGGATCCTTTCCCAAAATTTGGGGGATTTGGAATAATTTTCTGAATTCTGGATGTGATTTTGGGATCCTTTCCCAAAGTTTGAGAGATTTTGGGGATCCTTTCCCAAACTTTGGGGGATTTGGGATCTTTTCCCAAAATTTGGGGGATTTGGGATAATTTTCTGAATTCTGGATGTGATTTTGGGGTCCTTTCCCAAAGTTTGAGAGATTTTGGGGATCTTTTCCCAAAGTTTGGGGGATTTTGGGGATCCTTTCCCAAAATTTGGGGGATTTGGAATAATTTTCCGAATTCTGGATGAGATTTTGGGATCTTTTCCCAACGTTTGGGGGATTTGGGGTCATTTCCCAAAGTTTGGGGGATTTTGGGATCCTTTCCCAAAGTTTTGAGGGATTTTGGGATCGTTTTCTGAATTCTGGGTGTGATTTTGGGATCTTTTCCCAAAGTTTGGGGGATTTTAGGGATCTTTTCCCAAAGTTTGGGGGATTTTGGGATTATTTTCCGAATTCTGGATGTGATTTTGGGATCTTTTCCCAAAGTTTGGGGGATTTGGAATAATTTTCCGAATTCTGGATGTGATTTTGGGATCCTTTCCTAAAGTTTTGAGGGATTTGGAATAATTTTCTGAATTCTGGATGAGATTTTGGGATCTTTTCCCAAAATTTGGGGGGATTTGGGATCCTTTCCCAAAGTTTGGGGGATTTTGGGATCCTTTCCCAAAATTTGGGGGATTTGGAATAATTTTCTGAATTCTGGATGTGATTTTGGGATCCTTTCCCAAAGTTTGGGGAATTTGGAATAATTTTCTGAATTCTGGGGAGATTTTGGGGCTAAAATTGGGGATTTTGGGGCTGGAATTGGGAATTTTAGGCTGGAATTTGGAAATTTGGGCCTGGATTGGGAATTTGGGGCTGGAATTGAGAATTTGTGGCCTAAATTGGGAATTTTAGGCTGAAATTGGGAATTTTGGGGCCAAATCCGGATTTTTTTTTGCTGGAATTGGGAATTTTTAGGACAGAATTTGGGAATTTTGGGGCCAAATCCGGAATTTTTTGCTGGAATTGGGAATTTTAAGGACGGAATTTGGGAATTTTGGGGCTGGAATTGGGAATTTGCAGCCGGAATTTGGATATTTGAGGTTCGAATTGGGGATTTTGGGCTGGAATTTGGAATTTTGGACTGGAATTGAAAATTTGTGGCCTAAATTGGGAATTTCGATGCCAAAATTGGGCATTTTGAGGCTGGAATTTGGAATTTTGGACTGGAATTGGGAATTTTGGGGCTGGAATTGGGAATTTGGAGCTGGATTTTGGAATTTGCAGCCAGAATTTAGATATTCAAGGCTCAAATTGGGGATTTTGGGCTGGAATTTGGAATTTTGGACTGGAATTGAGAATTTGTGGCCTAAATTGGGAATTTTGATGCCAAAATTGGGCATTTTGAGGCTGGAATTTGGAATTTTGGACTGGAATTGGGAATTTGTGGCCTAAATTGGGAATTTTGATGCCAAAATTGGCTAAAATTTGGAATTTTGGACTGGAATTGGGAATTTTGGGACTGAATTTGGGAATTTGAAGCTGGAATTGGGGAATTTGTGGCCTAAATTGGGAATTTTGATACCAAAATTGGCTAAAATTTGGAATTTTGGACTGGAATTGGGAATTTTGGGACTGAATTTGGGAATTTGAAGCTGGAATTGGGGAATTTGTGGCCTAAATTGGGAATTTTGATACCAAAATTGGCTGGAATTTGGAATTTTGGACTGGAATTGAGAATTTTGGGGCTGAATTTGGAATTTTGGACTGGAATTGAGAATTTGTGGCCTAAATTGGGAATTTTGGTGCCAAAATTGGGCATTTTTGCGACTGGAATTGGGAATTTTGGGGCTGGAATTGGGAATTTGGGGCTGGATTTGGGAATTTGCAGCCAGAATTTGGATATTTGAGGTTCGAATTGGGGATTTTGGACTGGAATTTGGAATTTTGGACTGGAATTGGGAATTTGTGGCCTAAATTGGGAATTTTGATGCCAAAATTGGGAATTTTGAGGCCGGAATTTGGAATTTTGGACTGGAATTGGGAATTTGTGGCCTAAATTGGGAATTTTGATGCCAAAATTGGGCATTTTGAGGCCGGAATTTGGAATTTTGGACTGGAATTGGGAATTTGTGGCCTAAATTGGGAATTTTGATGCCAAAATTGGCTAAAATTTGGAATTTTGGACTGGAATTGGGAATTTTGGGGCTGAATTTGGGAATTTGAAGCTGGAATTGGGGAATTTGTGGCCTAAATTGGGAATTTCGGTGCCAAAATTGGGCATTTTTTGCAACTGGAATTGGGAATTTTGGACTGGAATTGGGAATTTTGGGGCTGAATTTGGGAATTTGAAGCTGGAATTGGGGAATTTGTGGCCTAAATTGGGAATTTTGATGCCAAAATTGGCTGGAATTTGGAATTTTGGACTGGAATTGGGAATTTTGGGGCTGAATTTGGGAATTTGAGGCTGGAATTGAGAATTTGTGGCCTAAATTGGGAATTTCGGTGCCAAAATTGGGCATTTTTGCGACTGAAATTGGGAATTTTGGACTGGAATTGGGAATTTCGGTGCCAAAATTGGGCATTTTTTGCGATTGGAATTGGGAATTTCACGGTTGGAATTGGGAATTTTGGGCTGGAATCAGGAATTTACGGAATTCCCTTTTTTTCCCAGAGCTTTTTCCAGCGCGAGGTGGAAGATGAAGGTCAGAGGCTGAAGGAGCCACACCTGGAAGGGCACCTGGAACTCAGGTAAATCCCAGATTTCCCTGGAAATTCCGGGATTTTTCCTGCATTCCCAGGAAATTCCAGGATTTTTCTTGGGAAATCCCAGGAAATTCCAGGATTTTTCCTGCATTCCCTGGAAATTCCAGGATTTTTCCTGGTTAATCTCATCTTTTCCTGCATTCCCCAGGGGAAATTCCAGGATTTTTCCTGCATTCCCAGGAAATTCCAGGATTTTTCCTGCATTCCCAGGAAATTCCAGGATTTTTCCTGCATTCCCAGGAAATTCCAGGATTTTTCTTGGGAAATCCCAGTTTTTCCTGCATTCCTAAAGGGAAATTCCAGGATTTTTCCTGCATTCCCAGGAAATTCCAGGATTTTTCCTGGAGCAGCCACAAATCCCTTCTTGAAATGTGGATTTGGAGCTGGAAAAATGGAAAAAAAAACAACAAGGAAAAATCCAAATTTTAGGCTAAAATCTTATTTTTCTGTAGGATTTTTTAAAAAATTTTAAATTTTAATCCCAATAAAACCAGCGTGGATTTCCAGGATTTTGAGGAAATTCCCAACATTCCTGGAGCACAAATCCCTCCTCAAAACGTGGATTTGGGTCTGAAAAATGGGGGGAAAAAATGGGAAAAATCCAAATTTTGGCACCAAAACTCATTTTTCTGTCGGATTTTCCTGATTTTTGTGGATCCCAATAAAACCAGGGTGGATTTCCAGGATTTTAGGAAATTCCCAAGGATTTTTTCCCCCTCAGAGTCGGGACCTGGAGCACAAATCCCTCCTCGGGATGTGGATTTGGGTCTGAAAAATGGGGGGAAAAAATGGGAAAAATCCAAATTTTGGCACCAAAACTCATTTTTCTGTTGGATTTTCCTTATTTTTGTGGATCCAAATAAAACCAGGGTGGACTTCCAGGATTTTAAGGAAATTCCCAACATTCCTGGAGCACAAATCCCTCCTCAAAATGTGGATTTGGGTCTGAAAAATGGGGGGAAAAATCCAAATTTTGGCGCCAAAACTCATTTTTCTGTCGGATTTTCCTGATTTTTGTGGATCCCAATAAAACCAGGGCGGATTTCCCGGATTTTGAGGAAATTCCCAAGGATTTTTCCCCGCAGGTCGGGCTCGGAGGCCGGCGGGATCCATGGAGAAGCCGAGCGGGCTCTGACTCCGCGGCGTTTTCCGGGCTGAAATTCCATGGCAATGTATCCTACAAGGTACCGGCGCCGGGAACATCCCAAAATCCCTTTTCCCAAATTTCTGCCCCTTTTTTCCCAAATTTCTGCCCCTTTTTTCCCAATTTCTGCTCCTTTTCCCCGAATTTCTGCACCTTTTTCCCCGAATTTCTGCTCCTTTTCCCTCAAATTTCTGTCCCTTTTTTCCCAAATTTCTGCCACTTTTCCCTGTTTTTTTGTCTCTTTTTCCCAAATTTCTACCCCTTTTCCCCAAATTTCTTCCCCTTTTTTCCCAAATTTCTGCCCCTTTTTTCCCGAATTTCTGCTCCTTTTCCCCGAATTTCTGCCCCTTTTTTCCCAAATTTCTGCACCTTCTTTCCCCAAATTTCTGCCACTTTTCCCTGTTTTTTTGTCTTTTTTTCCCAAATTTCTGCCCCTTTTCCCCAAATTTCTGCCCCTTTTCCCCCAAATTTCTTCCCCTTTTTTCCCGAATTACTGCCCCTTTTTTCCCAAATTTCTGCACCTTTTTCCCTCAAATTTCTGCCCCTTTTTTCCCAATTTCTGCCCCTTTTTTCCCAAATTTCTGCCCCCTTTTTCCCAAATTTCTGCCCCTTTTTTCCCAATTTCTGCCCCTTTTTTCCCAAATTTCTGCTCCTTTTCCCCAATTTCTGCCCCTTTTTTCCCAAATTTCTGCCCCTTTTTTCCTGAATTTCTGCCCCTTTTTTCCCAAATTTCTGTCCCTTTTTTCCCCCAAATTTCTGTCTCTTTTTTTCCCAAATTTCTGCCCCTTTTTTCCCGAATTTCTGCTCCTTCTTCCCCCAAATTTCTGCCCCTTTTCCCTGTTTTTTTGTCTTTTTTTCCCAAATTTCTACCCCTTTTTCCCAAATTTCTGCCCCTTTTCCCCAAATTTCTGCCCCTTTTCACCAAATTTCATTCCCTTTTTTCCCAAATTTCTGCCCCTTTTCCCCCAAACTTCTGCCCCTTTTTTCCCAAATTTCTGCACCTTTTCCCTGAATTTCTGCTGCTTCTTCCCCCAAATTTCTTCCCTATTTTTTTGTCTTTTTTTCCCAAATTTCTGCCCCTTCTTCCCCCAAATTTCTGCCCCTTTACCCTGTTTTTTTTGTCTTTTTTCCCCAAATTTCTGTCACTTTTTCACCAAATTTCTGTCCCTTTTTTCCCAAATTTCTGCACCTTTTCCGTGAATTTCTGCTCCTTCTTCCCCCAAATTTCAGCCACTTTTCCCTGGTTTTCTGTCTTTTTTTCACAAATTTCTGCCCCTTTTTCCCCGAATTTCTGCCCCTTTTTTCCCAAATTTCTGCCCCTTTTTCCCCAAATTTCTGCCCATTTTTCCCAAATTTCTGCCCCTTTTTTCCCAATTTCTGCTCCTTTTCCCCGAATTTCTGCCCCTTTTTCCCCGAATTTCTGCTCCTTTTCCCTCAAATTTCTGTCCCTTTTTTCCCAAATTTCTGCCACTTTTCCCTGTTTTTTTGTCTCTTTTTCCCAAATTTCTACCCCTTTTCCCCAAATTTCTTCCCCTTTTTTCCCAAATTTCTGCCCCTTTTTTCCCGAATTTCTGCTCCTTTTCCCCGAATTTCTGCCCCTTTTTTCCCAAATTTCTGCACCTTCTTTCCCCAAATTTCTGCCACTTTTCCCTGTTTTTTTGTCTTTTTTTCCCAAATTTCTGCCCCTTTTCCCCAAATTTCTGCCCATTTTTCCCCAAATTTCTGCCCCTTTTCCCCCAAATTTCTTCCCCTTTTTTCCCGAATTACTGCTCCTTTTTTCCCAAATTTCTGCCCCTTTTTTCCCAATTTCTGCCCCGTTTTCCCCAAATTTCTGTCCCTTTCCCCCCAAATTTCTGCCCCTTTTTTCCCCAAATTTCTGCCCCTTTTTTCCCAAATTTCTGCCCCTTTTCCCCCAAATTTCTGCCCCTTTTCCCCCAAATTTCTGCCCCATTTTCCCCAAATTTCTGTCCCTTTCCCCCCAAATTTCTGCCCCTTTTTTCCCCAAATTTCTGCCCCTTTTTTCCCAAATTTCTGCTCCTTTTCCCCGAATTTCTGCCCCTTTTTCCCCAAATTTCTGCCCATTTTTTCCCAAATTTCTGCCCATTTTCCCCCAAATTTCTGCCACTTTTCCATGTTTTTTTGTCTTTTTTCCCCAAATTTCTGTCCCCTTTTTTCCCAAATTTCTGCTCCTTTTCCCCAAATTTCTGCTCCTTTTTTCCCAAATTTCTGCTCCTTTTCCCCGAATTTCTGCTCCTTTTTCCCAAATTTCTGTCCCTTTTTTCCCAAATTTCTGCTCCTTTTCCCCGAATTTCTGCCCCTTTTTCCCCAAATTTCTGCCCCTTTTTTCCCAAATTTCTGCACCTTTTCCCCGAATTTCTGCTGCTTCTTCCCCCAAATTTCTTCCCTATTTTTTTGTCTTTTTTTCCCAAATTTCTGCCCCTTTCCCCCCAAATTTCTGCCCCTTTTCCCCGAATTTCTGCCCCTTTTTCCCCTGAATTTCTGCCCATTTTTTCACCAAATTTCTGCACCTTTTCCCCAAATTTCTGCCCCTTTTCCCCAAATTTCTGCCCCTTTTCCCCAAATTTCTGCACCTTTTCCCCAAATTTCTGCCACTTTTCCCTGTTTTTTGTCTTTTTTTTCCCAAATTTCTGCCCCTTTTTTCCCAAATTTCTGCCCCTTTTCCCCGAATTTCTGCCCCTTTTTCCCCTGAATTTCTGCCCCTTTTTTCCCAATTTCTGCCCCTTTTCCCCCAAATTTCTGCCCTTTTTTCCCAATTTCTGCCCCTTTTTTCCCAAATTTCTGCCCCTTTTTTCCCAAATTTCTGCCCCTTTTTTCCCAAATTTCTGCTCCTTCTTCCCCCAAATTTCTGCCACTTTTCCCTGTTTTTTGTCTTTTTTTTCCCCAAATTTCTGCCCCTTTTTTCCCAAATTTCTGCCCCTTTTCCCTCCAATTTTCAGTCCCAACCCACCTCCGGTCCCTCAGGGTGATCCCAAATCCACCTCAGGGTGTTCCCACCCCCCTTGGTGCCACCTCAGGGTGATCCCAAATCCTCCTCAGGTCCCTCAGGATGATCCCAAACCCTCCTGAGGTCCGTCAGGGTGATCCCAAATCCACCTCAGGATGTCCCAAACCCTCCTCAGGGTGCTCCCACCCCCCTTGGTGCCACCTCAGGGTGATCCCAAATCCACCTCAGGTCCCTCAGGATGATCCCAAATCCACCTCAGGGTGCTCCCAACCCCCCTTGGTGCCACCTCAGGGTGATCCCAACCCCCCTTGGTGCCACCTCAGGATGGTCCCAAACCCTCCTCAGTTCCCTCATGGTGATCCCAAACCCTCCTCAGGTCCCTCAGGATGATCCAAAATCCACCTCAGGATGATCCCAAACCCTCCTCAGGGTGTTCCCAACGCCCTTGGTGCCACCTCAGGGTGATCCCAAATCCACCTCAGATCCCTCAGGGTGATCCCAAATCCACCTCAGGATGTCCCAAATCCACCTCAGGTTCCTCAGGGTGATCCCAAACCCTCCTCAGGTCCCTCAGGGTGATCCCAAATCCACCTCAGGATGTCCCAATACCACCTCAGGTCCCTCAGGGTGATCCCAAATCCACCTTGGGGTGCTCCAACCCCCCTTGGTGCCACCTCAGGATGATCCCAAATCCACCTCAGGTCCCTCAGGATGATCCCAAACCCTCCTCAGGTCCCTCAGGGTGGTCCCAAATCCATCTCAGGGTGTTCCAACCCCCTTGGTGCCACCTCAGGTCCCTCAGGATGATCCCAAATCCACCTCAGGATGTCCCAATACCACCTCAGGTCCCTCAGGGTGATCCCAAACCCTCCTCAGGTCCCTCAGGATGATCCCAAACCCTCCTCAGTTCCCTCATGGTGATCTCAAATCCACCTCAGGTCCCTCAGGGTGATCCCAAATCCACCTCAGGTCCCTCAGGATGATCCCAAACTCTCCTCAGGTCCCTCAGGGTGGTCCCAAACCCACCTCAGGATGGTCCCAAACCCACCTCAGGTTGCTCCCACCCCCCTTGGTGCCACCTCAGGGTGTTCCCACCCCCCTTGGTGCCACCTCAGGGTGCTCCCACCCCCCTTGGTGCCACCTTGGGGTGCTCCCACCCCCATTGGTGCCACCTCAGGGTGATCCCAAATCCACCTCAGGGTGTTCCCGACCCCCTTGGTGCCACCTCAGGTCCCTCAGGATGATCCCAAATCCACCTCAGGGTGATCCCAAATCCACCCCAGGGTGCTCCCACCCCCCTTGGTGCCACCTCAGGGTGATCCCAAACCCACCTCAGGGTGATCCCACCCCCCTTGGTGCCACCCCGGGGTGCTCCAACCCCCCTCGGTGCCACCCCAGGGTGCTCCCACCCCCCAGCCCATCACCGTCTCCATTCCCGTCCCCCGCAGGGTCTCCGGCGAGGAATGCAACGGCATCAACGCCATGGCGGCCGAGAGCGGGCCCGGCACGCGCCTCCGCAACCTCCCGGTGCTGCCGGACGCGCTGGACTCGGCACAACCGTCGGCGGCACCGGCACCGGGCCAGGCCCCGCCCGGCGGCGGCATCGGGGTCAACCCACCACCGCCGGAGACCTCCAACCCCAACAAACCCAAGCGCCAAACCAACCAGCTGCAGTATCTGCTCAAGGTGGTCCTCAAGACCCTCTGGAAGCACCAGTTCGCGTGGCCCTTCCAGCAGCCCGTGGACGCCGTCAAGCTGAACCTGCCGGTGGGTGGGGAGAAGGTCGGGGGTCTCCAGGAGTGGTGGGGTTGTCCAGGAATGGTGGGGGTCTTCAGGGATGGTGGGTTCTCCAGGAATGGTGGGGTCTTCAGGAGTGTTGGGGTCTTCAGGGATGGTGGGGGTCTCCAGGAATGGGGAATATTTTGGTTCTTCAGGAGTTGGGGTTCTCCAGGAATGGGGAACGTTGGGGTTCTTCAGGAATGTTGGGTTCTTCAGGAATGTTGGGGTTCTTCAGGAATGGTGGGGTTCTTCAGGAATTTTGGGTTCTCCAGGAATGGTGGGGTTCTCCAGGAATGGTGGGGTTCTCCAGGAATGTTGGGGTTCTCCGGGAATGGGGAACATTGGGGTTCTTCAGGAGTGTTGGGGTCTTCAGGAATGTTGGGGGTCTTCAGGAGTGTTGGGGTTCTCCAGGAATGTTGGAGTTCTTCAGGAATGGAGAATGTTGGGGTTCTCCAGAAATGGGGAATGTGGAATTTTGGGGTTCTCCAGGAGTTGGGAATGTTGGGGGTCTCCAAGAATGTTGGGGGTCTCCAGGAATTGGGAATGTTGGGGTTCTCCAGGAATGGAGAATATTTGGGTTCTTCAGGAATGAGGAATGTTGGGGGTCTCCAGGAATGTTGGGGGTCTCCAGGAATGGTGGGGGTCTTCAGGAATGTTGGGGATCTCCAGGAATGTTGGGGTTCTTCAGGAATGTTGGAGTTCTCCAGGAGTTGGGAATGTTGGGGTTCTCCGGGAATGTTGGGGTTCTCCAGGAATGTTGGGTTCTTCAGGAATGTTGGGTTCTCCAGGAATGATGGGGTTCTTCAGGAGTGTTGGGGTTCTCCAGGAATGGTGGGGTTCTCCAGGAATGGTGGGGTTCTCCAGGAATGTTGGGTTCTCCAGGAATGGGGAACGTTGGGGTTCTTCAGGAATGGGGAACGTTGGGGTTCTCCAGGAATGTTGAGGTTCTCCGGGAATGTCGGGGTTCTTCAGGAATGATGGGTTCTTCAGGAATGTTGGGTTCTCCAGGAATGGGGAATGTTGGGGTTCTCCAGGAATGTTGGGGTTCTCCAGGAATGGTGGGGGTCTCCAGGAATGTTGGAGTTCTCCAGGAGTTGGGAATGTTGGAGTTCTTCAGGAGTTGGGAGAAGGTCGGGGTTCTCCAGGAATGTTGAGGATCTCCAGGAATGTTGGGGGTCTTCAGGAATATTGGGTTCTCCAGGAACGTTTGCGTTCTCCAGGATTGGGGTACATTGGGGTTCTCCAAGAATTGGGAATGTTGGGTTTCTCCAGGAATGGTGGGTTGTCCAGGAATGATGGGGTTCTTCAGGAATGTTGGGGGTCTCCAGGAATGGGGAATATTTGGGTTCTCCAGGAATGTTGGGGTTCTCCAGGAATGGTGGGGTTCTCCAGGAATGGGGAATGTTGGGGTCTCCAGGATTGGGGAATGTTTGGGTTCTCCAGGAATGTTGGGGTTCTCCAGGAATGTTGGGGGTCTCCAGGAATGTCGGGGTTCTCCAGGAATGTTGGGGGTCTCCAGGAATGTTGGGGTTCTCCAGGAATGGGGAATGTCGGGGTTCTCCAGGAATGTTGGGGTTCTCCAGGAATGTTGGGTTCTCCAGGAATGTTGGGTTCTCCAGGAATGGGGAATGTTGGGGTTCTCCAGGAATGTTGGGGTCTCCAGGAATGTCGGGGTTCTCCAGGAATGTTGGGGGTCTCCAGGAATGTTGGGGTTCTCCAGGAATGGGGAATGTTGGGGTTCTCCAGGAATGGGGAATGTTGGAGTTCTTCAGGAGTTGGGAGAAGGTCGGGGTTCTCCAGGAATGTTGGGGTTCTTCAGGAATGATGGGGTTCTTCAGGAGTGTTGGGGGTCTTCAGGAATGTTGGGTTCTTCAGGAATGGTGGGGGTCTTCAGGAATGGTGGGGGTCTTCAGGAATGGTGGGGGTCTTCAGGAATGTTGGGGTTCTTCAGGAATGTTGGGGGTCTCCAGGAATGTTGGGGTTCTCCAGGAATGGGGAATGTTGGGGTTCTCCAGGATTGGGGAATGTTGGGGTTCTTCAGGAATGTTGGGGTTCTCCAGGAATGTTGGGGGTCTCCAGGAACGTTGGGTTCTCCAGGAATGTTGGGTTCTTCAGGAATGTTGGGGTTCTCCAGGAATGGGGAATATTTGGGTTCTTCTGGAATGTTGGGGGTCTCCAGGAATGTTGGGGTTCTCCAGGAGTGTTGGGGTTCTCCAGGAATGTTGGGGTTCTCCAGGAATGTTGGAGTTCTTCAGGAATGGGAAATGTAGGGGTTCTCCAGGATTGGGGAATGTCGGGGTTGTCCAGGAGTTGGGAATGTTGGGGTTCTCCAGGAATGGGGAATGTTGGGGGTCTTCAGGAATGTTGGGGTTCTCCAGGAATGTTGGGGGTCTCCAGGAATGGTGGGGGTCTCCAGGAATGTTGGGGGTCTCCAGGAATGGTGGGGGTCTCCAGGAATGTTGGGGTTCTTCAGGAATGATGGGGTTCTTCAGGAGTGTTGGGGGTCTTCAGGAATGTTGGGTTCTTCAGGAATGGTGGGGGTCTCCAGGGATGGTGGGGTTCTTCAGGGATGGTGGGGGTCTCCAGGAATGTTGGGGTTCTCCAGGATTGGGGAATGTTGGGGTTCTCCAGGAATGTTGGGGTTCTTCAGGAGTTGGGAATGTTGGGGTTCTCCAGGAATGTTGGGGTTCTTCAGGAATGATGGGGTCTTCAGGAATGTTGGGGTTCTCCAGGAATGTTGGGGTTCTTCAGGAATGTTGGGTTCTCCAGGAATGGGGAACGTTGGGGTTCTCCAGGAGTTGGGAATGTTGGGGTTCTCCAGGAATGTTGGGGTTCTCTAGGAATGTTGGGGTTCTCCAGGAATGTTGGGTTATGTTGGGGATCTCCAGGAATGGGGAATGTTGGGGTTCTCCAGGAATGATGGGGTTCTCCAGGAATGTTGGGTTCTCCAGGAATGTTGGGGTTCTCCAGGAGTGTTGGGGTTCTCCAGGAATGTTGGGGTTCTTCAGGAATGGTGGGGGTTCTCCGGGAATGGTGGGTTCTCCAGGAATGTTGGGGTTCTTCAGGAATTTTGGGTTCTCCAGGAATGGTGGGGTTCTCCAGGAATGTTGGGGGTCTCCAGGATTGGGGAATGTTGGGGTTCTCCAGGAGTTGGGAATGTTGGGGTTCTCCAGGAATGGGGAACATTGGGGTTCTCCAGGAATGTTGGGGTTCTTCAGGAATGTTGGGGTTCTCCAGGAATGTTGGGGTTCTCCAGGAACGTTGGGTTCTCCAGGAATGTTGGGTTCTCCAGGAATGATGGGGTTCTCCAGGAATGATGGGGTTCTCCAGGAATGGTGGGGTTCTCCAGGAATGTTGGGGTTCTCCAGGAATGTTGGGTTCTCCAGGAATGTTGGGGTTCTTCAGGAATGGGGAATGTTGGGGGTCTCCAGGCCCAAAGATTGAGTTGATGACCCAATGGTGGAGTTGGTGACCCAATGGAGGAGTTGGTGACCCAATGGAGGAGTTGGTGACCCAATGGTTGGGTTGGTGACCCAATGGTTGAGTTGGTGACCCAATGGTTGGATTTGACGACCCAATGGTTGATTTGATGACCCAATGGAGGAGTTGGTGACCCAATGGTTGAGTTGGTGACCCAATGGTGGAGTTGGTGACCCAATGGTTGGGTTGGTGACCCAATGGTTGAGTTGATGACCCAATGGTTGGGTTGGTGACCCAGTGGTGGAGTTGGTGACCCAATGGAGGAGTTGGTGACCCAATGGTTGGGTTGATGACCCAATGGTGGAGTTGGTGACCCAATGGTGGAGTTGGTGACCCAATGGTTGGGTTGATGACCCAATGGAGGAGTTGGTGACCCAATGGTGGAGTTGATGACCCAATGGAGGAGTTGATGACCCAATGGTGGAGTTGGTGACCCAATGGTGGAGTTGATGACCCAATGGTTGAGTTGGTGACCCAACGGTTGAGTTGATGACCCAGTGGTGGAGTTGATGACCCAATGGTTGAGTTGGTGACCCAATGGTTGAGTTGATGACCCAATGGTTGGGTTGGTGACCCAATGGTTGAGTTGGTGACCCAATGGTTGGGTTGGTGACCCAATGGAGGAGTTGGTGACCCAATGGTTGAGTTGGTGACCCAATGGAGGAGTTGGTGACCCAATGGAGGAGTTGGTGACCCAATGGTTGAGTTGGTGACCCAATGGTGGAGTTGGTGACCCAATGGTGGAGTTGGTGACCCAATGGTTGAGTTGGTGACCCAACGGTGGAGTTGGTGACCCAATGGTGGAGTTGGTGACCCAATGGTTGAGTTGGTGACCCAATGGAGGAGTTGGTGACCCAATGGTTGGGTTGACCACCCAATGGTTGAGTTGGTGACCCAACGGTTGAGTTGATGACCCAAAGGTTGAGTTGGTGACCCAATGGTGGAGTTGGTGACCCAAAGGTTGAGTTGGTGACCCAATGGTTGAGTTGGTGACCCAATGGTGGAGTTGGTGACCCAATGGTTGAGTTGGTGACCCAATGGTGGAGTTGGTGACCCAACGGTTGAGTTGGTGACCCCATGGTTGGGTTGGTGACCCAATGGAGGAGTTGGTGACCCAATGGTTGAGTTGGTGACCCAATGGTTGAGTTGATGACCCAATGGTTGGGTTGATGACCCAATGGTGGAGTTGACCACCCAAAGGTTGGATTTTGTGATCCAATGGTCGGATCCGTCGTCTCCGAGTTGGACTCGATCGATTTTGCTTCTTTTGGGCTTAAATCTCCCAAATTTTCCGACCATTTAAATGAAAAATTCCCTTTTTTGGAAGAAACCCAAGAACTGATGAATCCGGGAATAAACCAGAAGCGCCCAAATCTTTAAAAATTCCTAAAATCCCAATTTTTTCCTTTTTTTCCCCAGGATTATTATAAAATCATTAAAACTCCGATGGATATGGGAACAATAAAGAAACGTTTGGAAAATAATTATTACTGGAACGCTCAAGAATGTATCCAGGATTTCAACACCATGTTTACAAACTGCTACATCTACAACAAGGTAAATCCCGGGGAATTTTGGGGAAAAAACGGGGAATTTTGGGGAAAAATTCCAGGGAATTTTAGGGAAAAAAACCAGGGAATTTTGGGGAAAAATGAGAAATTTAGGGGAAAAATTCCAGGGAATTTTGGGGAAAAATGAGAAATTTTGGGGAAAAATTCCAGGGAATTTTGGGGAAAAATGAGAAATTTTGGGGAAAAATTCCGGGGAATTTTTGGGAAAAAAAACGGGTAGTTTTAGGGAAAAAAATGGGTAATTTTAGGGAAAAAAACAGGTAATTTTAGGGAAAAAAACGGGTAATTTTAGGGAAAAAACGGGTAATTTTAGGGAAAAAAACCAGGTAATTTTAGGGAAAAAAACGGGTAATTTTAGGGAAAAAAAAAATGGGGATTTTGTGGGAAAATTCCAGGGCATTTTGGAGGGGGGGGGGAAAAGGGACTTTTGGGAAAAAAAAAAAAACAGGTAATTTTGGGGAAAAGTTCTAGGGAATTTTGGGGGAAATCCAAGAGAATTCTGGTTGAAAATCCCAGGGAATTTTGGGGGAAAAAAAAAAACAAACAAACAGGGAGTCTTGGGAAAAAACATGGAATTCTGGGGGGGGAATTTTAAGGAAAAATTCCAGGGAAATTTGGGGGAAATCCCAGGGAAACTTGGGGGGAAAAAAACAGGAATTCTGGGAAAAAAAACAGGGAATTTTGGGGGGAAAACCCAGGGAATTTTGGGGGATATCCCAGGGAATTTTGGGGAAAAAAACTAGGGATTTTGGGGAAAAAGACAGGGAATTGTGGGGGAAATCCCAGGGAATTGGGGAAAAATCTCAGGGAATTCTGGGGGAAAAAAAACCAGGGAATTTTGGGGGGAAAACCCAGGGAATTCTGGGGGATATCCCAGGGAAATTTGGGAAAAATTCCAGGGAATTTTAGGGGAAAAAAAACGGGGAATTTTGCGGAAAGTAACAGTGAATTTTGGGGAAAACTCCAGGAAATGTTGGGGGAAAAAAAGAAAATTTTGGGGGAAAATCTCAGGGAATTTTTGGGAAAAAACAGGGAATTTTGGGGGAAAAAAAAAACAAAACGGGGAATTTTGGGGAAAAAAGAAGCGAATTTTGGGTGGAAAAAACCATTTTGCTGATGGCAGAAGCTCTAGAGAAGCTTTTTTTCCCCAAATTTTGATTTTTTTATCCCATTTTCCAGCCAGGAGATGATATTGTGCTGATGGCAGAAGGGTTTTTTTCCCAAATTTTGATTTTTTTTCCCCAAATTTTGATTTTTTTTTCCCATTTTCCAGCCAGGACATGCCATTGTGCTGGTGGCAGAAGGGTTTTTTTCCCAAATTTTGATTTTTTTTCCCAAAATCTGATTTTTTTATCCCATTTTCCAGCCAGGAGATGCCGTTGTGCTGGTGGCAGAGGGGTTTTTTCCCAAATTTTGATTTTTTTTCCCAAAATTTGATTTTTTTTCCCCATTTTCCAGCCAGGAGATGCCATTGTGCTGATGGCAGAGGCTCTGGAGAAGCTTTTTTTTCCCAAATTTTGATTTTTTTTCCCCAAATTTTGATTTTTTTATCCTATTTTCCAGCCAGGAGATGACATTGTGCTGATGGCAGAAGGGTTTTTTTCCCAAATTTTGATTTTTTTTCCCAAAATCTGATTTTTTTATCCCATTTTCCAGCCAGGAGATGACATTGTGCTGATGGCAGAAGGGTTTTTTTCCCAAATGTTGATTTTTTTCCCAAAATCTGATTTTTTTACCCCATTTTCCAGCCAGGAGATGCCATTGTGCTGATGGCAGAAGGGTTTTTTTCCCAAATTTTGATTTTTTATCCCATTTTCCAGCCAGGAGATGACATTGTGCTGATGGCAGAAGGGTTTTTTTCCCAAATTTTGATTTTTTTATCCCATTTTCCAGCCAGGAGATGATATTTTGCTGATGTCAGAGGCTCTGGAGAAGCTTTTTTTTCCCAAATTTTGATTTTTTTTCCCAAATTTTGATTTTTTATCCCATTTTCCAGCCAGGAGATGACATTGTGCTGATGGCAGAGGCTCTGGAGAAACTTTTCCTGCAGAAAATCTCGGAGATGACGCAGGAGGAAACCGAAATCGTCATCGCCCAGACCAAGGGCCGGGGCCGAGCCCGCAAGGAACCAGGTGGGGAGTCCTAAATCCCAAAAAAAATTCCCAAAATTCCCCCCAAATAACCCCCAAATCCGCTAAATTCCCCCCCTTCCAAATTTTCTAAATT